>CM070648.1:52864971-53437471 GCA_036346575.1 Dendrocalamus sinicus | reverse complement strand
CGCGGGAATTTTGTTTCTTGGAGAAGATTTGCCCGAAAGATTGACATATAGCTCACGATTTTCAGTATTCCTAGTCGTTCAGCGGTTACCGGAGCAGTCGGGGGACTTTTCTTTCTCGGAGCAGATTTTGGCGAAACCGTGATCTATAGATCAAGATTTTTAGCTTTTCTAGTCGTTTCTGAGTTACCAGGGCAGTCCTGGGACGATTTTCAGCTTTTCTAGTCATTCCGGGGTTACCGGACCTGTCCAGGTATTTTTATTTTTTGGAGCATATTTGGCCGAAAGCGTGACCAATAGCTCACCATTTTAGCTTTTCTAGTCGTTTCGAGGTTTCCGAACCTGTGCCGGGATTTTTATTTTTCGGAGCACATTTGGCCAAAAGCGTGACCCATAGCTCACGATTTTCAGCTTTTCTAGTCGTTCCAGGGTTACCGTGGCAGTCTGGGGATTTTTATTTTTTCGGAGCACATTAGACGAAAGCGTACCTATAGCTCACGATTTTCAGCTTTTCTAGTCGTTCCAGTGTTACCAGAGCCGTCCAGGGATTTTTATTTGTCGGAGCACATTTGGTCGAAAGCGTGACCAATAGCTCACGAATTTCGGCTTTTTTAGTCGTGCCAGGGTTACCGGAGCATTTCGATGATTTTTGTTTCTCGGGGCAGATTTGGTCGAAAGCGTGACCTATAGCTCACGATTTTAGCTTCTCTAGTCGTTCCGGGGTAACCGGAGTCGTCCTGGGATATTTATTTTTCGGAGTACATTTGCCGAAAGCGTACCTGTAGCTCACGATTTTCATCTTTTCTAGTCGTTCCATGGTTACCGAAGCAGTCCAGGTATTTTTATATTTTGGAACAGATTTGGCCGAAAACGTGACCTTTAGCTTACGATTTTCAGCTTTTCTAGTCGTTCTAAGGTTACCGGGCCAGTTTGGGGATTTTTATTTTTTCGAGCAGATTTGGCGAAAGACTGATCTATAGCTCACGATTTTCAGCTTTTCAAGTCAGTCCAGGGTTACCGACGTAGTTCGGGTAATTTTATATTTTGGAGCAGGTTTGGCCGGAATCCTGAGCTGTAGCTCACGATTTTCAGCATTTCTAGTTGTTGTAGGGTTACCGGGCCAGTCTGGGGATTTTTATTTTTCAGAGCACATTTGGCCGAAACGTGACATATAGCTCACAATTTTCAGCTTTTCTTGTCGTGGCAGGGTTACCGGAGCATTTCGATGATTTTTGTTTATCGGGGCAGATTTGGTCGAAAGCGTGACCTATAGCTCACGATTTCAGCTTTTCTAGTCATTCCGGGGTTACCGGAGTAGTCCAGGGATTTTTATTTTTCGTAGCACATTTGCCCGAATGCGTGACCTATAGCTAACGATTTTCAACTTTTCTAAACAATCCAGTCTTACCGAAGGATTCCAGGGATTTTGGTTGCATCTCATTTGGCCGAAAGGGTGACCCATAGCTCAAGATTTTCCGCTTTTCTAGTCTTTCCCGCTTTTCTAGTCTTTCTAGGGTTACTAGAGGACTCCGGGGATTTTTTTTCCGCATCACATTTGGCCGAAAGCGTGACCTATAGCTCACATTTTCAGCGTTTCTAGTTGTTTAAGGGTTACCGGAGCTGTCGGGGGAATTTTGTTTCTTGGAGAAGATTTGGCCGAAAGATTGACCTATAGCTCACGATTTTCAGTATTCCTAGTCGTTCAGCGGTTACCGGAGCAGTCGGGGAATTTTCTTTCTCGGAGCAGATTTTGGCGAAACCGTGACCTATAGATCGAGATTTTTAGCTTTTCTAGTCGTTTCTGAGTTACCGGGGCAGTCCTGGGATGATTTTCAGCTTTTCTAGTCATTCCGGGGTTACCGGACCTGTCCAGGTATTTTTATTTTTTGGAGCATATTTGGCCGAAAGCGTGACCAATAGCTCACCATTTTAGCTTTTCTAGTCGTTTCGAGGTTTCCGAACCTGTGCCGGGATTTTTATTTTTCGGAGCACATTTGACCAAAAGCGTGACCCATAGCTCACGATTTTCAGCTTTTCTAGTCATTCCAGGGTTACCGTGCCAGTCTGGGGATTTTTATTTTTTCGAAGCAAATTTGCCGAAAGCGTACCTATAGCTCACGATTTTCAGCTTTTCTAGTCGTTCCAGTGTTACTAGAGCCGTCCGGGGATTTTTATTTTTCGGAGCACATTTGGTCGAAAGCGTGACTGCTCACGAATTTCGGCTTTTTTTAGTTGTGCCAGGGTTACCGCAGCATTTCGATGATTTTTGTTTCTCGGGGCAGATTTGGTCGAAAGCGTGACCTATAGCTCACGATTTTAACTTCTCTAGTCGTTCCGGGGTAACCGGAGTAGTCCTGGGATTTTTATTTTTTGGAATACATTTGCTGAAAGCGTACCTGTAGCTCACGATTTTCATCTTTTATAGTCGTTCCATGGTTACCGAAGCAGTCTAGGTATTTTTATATTTTGGAACAGATTTGGCCGAAAACATGACCTATAGCTCACGATTTTCAGCTTTTCTAGTCGTTCTACGGTTACCGGGCCAGTTTGGGGATTTTTATTTTTCCGAGCAGATTTGGCGAAAGACTGATCTATAGCTCACGATTTTCAGCTTTTCAAGTCAGTCCAGGGTTACCGACGCAGTACGGGTAATTTTATATTTTGGAGCAGATTTTGCCGGAATCCTGACCTATAGCTCACGATTTTCAGCTTTTCTAGTTGTTGTAGGGTTACCGGGCCAGTCTGGGGTTTTTATTTTTCAGAGCACATTTGGCCGAAACGTGACATATAGCTCACAATTTTCAGCTTTTCTTGTCGTGGCAGGGTTACCGGAGCATTTCGACGATTTTTGTTTATCGGGGCAGATTTGGTCGAAAGCGTGGCCTATAGCTCACGATTTCAGCTTTTGTAGTCATTCCGGGGTTACCGGAGTAGTCCAGGGATTTTTATTTTTCGTAGCACATTTGCCCGAATGCGTGACTTATAGCTAACGATTTTCAACTTTTCTAAACATTCCGGTCTTACCGAAGGATTCCACGGATTTTGGTTGCATCTCATTTGGCCGAAAGGGTGATCCATAGCTCAAGATTTTCCGCTTTTCTAGTCTTTCCCGCTTTTCTAGTCTTTCTAGGGTTACTAGAGGACTCCGGGGATTTTTTTTTCCGCATCACATTTGGCCGAAAGCGTGACATATAGCTCACATTTTCAGCGTTTCTAGTTGTTTAAGGGTTACCGGAGCTGTCGGGGGAATTTTGTTTCTTGGAGAAGATTTGGCCGAAAGATTGACCTATATCTCACGATTTTCAGTATTCCTAGTCGTTCAGCGGTTACCGGAGCAGTCGGGGGAATTTTCTTTCTCGGAGCAGATTTTGGCGAAATCATGACCTATAGATCAAGATTTTTAGCTTTTCTAGTCGTTTCTGAGTTACCGGCGCAGTCTTGGGACGATTTTCAGCTTTTCTAGTCATTCCGGGGTTACCAGACCTGTCCAGGTATTTTTATTTTTCGGAGCATATTTGGCCGAAAGCGTGACCAATAGCTCACCATTTTAGCTTTTCTAGTCGTTTCAAGGTTTCCAAACCTGTGCCGGGATTTTTATTTTTCGGAGCACATTTGGCCAAAAGCGTGACCTATAGCTCACGATTTTCAGCTTTTCTAGTCGTTCCAGGGTTACCGGGCCAGTCTGGGAATTTTATTTTTTTGGAGCACATTTGCCGAAAGCGTACCTATAGCTCACGATTTTCAGCTTTTCTAGTCGTTCCAGTGTTACCAGAGCCGTCCGGGGATTTTTATTTGTCGGAGCACATTTGGTCGAAAGCGTGACCTATAGCTCACGAATTTCGGCTTTTTTTAGTCGTGCCAGGGTTACCGGAGCATTTCGATGATTTTTGTTTCTCGGGGCAGATTTGGTCGAAAGCGTGACCTATAGCTCACGATTTTAGCTTCTCTAGTCGTTCCGGGTTTACCAGAGCTGTACGGGGATTTTTATTTTTCGGAGCACATTTGCACGAAAGCGTCACCTGTAGCTAACGATTTTCAACTTTTCTAAACGTTTCGGTGTTACCGAAGCATTCCGGGGATTTTTGTCGCATCACATTTGGCCGGAAGGGTGACCCATAACTCAAGATTTTTCGCTGTTCTAGTCGTTCAAGGGTTACCCGAGATGTCGGGAGAATTTTGTTTCTCGGAGTAGATTAAGTCAAAAGCGTGACCAATAGCTCACGGTTTCGGCTTTTCTAGTCGTCCCGGGGTTACTGACACAGTCCGGGGATTTTTATTTGTCGAAGCACATGTGGCCGAAAGCGTGACCTATAGCTCATTATTTTTAGCTTTTCTAGTCATTTCAGATTTACCGAACCTATCCAGGGATTTTTATTTTTCGGAGCACATTTGGCCGCAAGAATGACCTATGACTCATATTTTAGCTTTTCTAGTCGTTCCGGGGTTTGAGGACCAGTGCGGGGATTTTTATTTTTCGGAGCACATTTGGTCGAAAGCGCGACCAATAGCTCACGATTTTCAACTTTTCTAGTCGTTTCGGGGTTACCAGAGCATTCCGGGGATTTTTGTTTCTCGGAGCAAATTTGGCCGAAAGCGTGACCTATAGCTCTCGATTTCAGCTTTTCTAGCCGTTCCAATTTATCGGAGCAGTTCGGGGATTTTTATTTTTCGGAGCACATTTGCACTAAAGCGTGACCTATACCTATCGATTTTCAACTGTTCTAAACATTCCGTTGTTACCGGTGGACTCTGGGGATTTTTTTCTCGCATCACATTTGGCCGAAAGCGTGATCTATAGCTCCCGACTTTCAGCTTTTCTAGTCATTCAAAGGTTACCGAAGCAGTCGGGGGAATTTTGTTTCTCGGGGATGGTTTGGCCGAAAGCGTGACCCGTTGCTCACGATTTTCAGCTTTTCTAGTCGTTTTGGGGTTACCGGGGCAGTCCGGGGTTTTATATTTTTTGGAGCACATTTGGCCGAACTCACAAATTTCAGTTTTACCAGTCGTTCCAGTGTTGCCGGAGGATTCCAAGGATTTTTATTTTTCGGAGCACATTTGGCCGAAAGCATCACCAATTGCTAACGATTATCAACTTTTCTAGTTGTTTCAGGGTTACCGGAGCATTCCGGGAATTTCTGTCGCATCACATTTCACCGAAAGTGTGACACATAGCTCAAGATTTTCCGCTTTTCTAGTCGTTCCGGGGTTACTGGAGGACTCCGTGGATTTTTTTTCGTATCACATTTGGCCGAATGCGTGACCTATAGTTCACGATTTTGAGCTTTTCTAGTCGTTCTGGGTTACCGTAGCTGTCCAGGTATTTTTATTTTTGTAGCACATTTGGTTGAAAGCGTAGTCTATAGCTCACGATTTCAGCTTTTCTAGTCGTTCCGGTGTTACCGGACCAGTGTGGAGATTTTTATTTTTCGGAGCACATTTGGCCGAAAGCGTGACCTATAGCTCACATTTCAGCCGTTCTAGTCGTTGCAGGGTTTCCGGATCTGTGCAGGGATATTTATTTTTCGGGGCACATTTGGCCGAAAGCGTGACCTACAACTCACGATTTTCGGCTTTTCTCGTCGTTCCAGTGTTTCCGAGACTGTCCAGGGATTTTTGTTTTTCGCAGCACATTTGGCCGAAAACGTCACCTATAACTCATGATTTTCAGCTTTTATAGTCGTGCCAGGGTTACCGAAGCATTCCGACGATTTCTGTTTCTCGGGGCAGATTTGATCGAAAGCGTGACCTATAGCTCACAATTTCACCTTTTCTAGTCGTTCCAGGGTTTCTGGGCCAGTGCGAGGATTTTTTTTCGGAGCACATTTGCACAAAAGTGTGACCTATAAGTCACGATTTTCAACTTTTTTAGTCGTTCCGGGGTTACCGTACCAGTGCGGGGTTTCTTATTTTTGGGAGCACATTTGGCCGAAAGCGTGACCTATAGCTCACCATTTTAGTTTTTCTACTCATTCCTGGGTGTCTGGACCAGTGCGGGGATTTTTATTTTTCGGAGCACATCTGGCCGAAAGCGTGACCTATAGCTCAAAATTTTCAGTTTTTCTAGTCGTTCTAGGGTAACGGGCCAGTCCAGAGATTTTTAATTTTCGGAGCAAATTTGCCGAAAGCGTATCTATAGCACACGATGTTCAACTTTTCTAGTCGTTCCGAGGTTATTGGGAATTTTTGTTTTTCGGAGCACATTTGCTCAAAAGCGTGACTTACAGCTAACGATTTTCAACTTTTCTAAACGTTTCCAAGTTACCGAGGGATTCCAGAGATTTTGGTGGCATCACATTTGGCCGAACGGGTGACCCATAACTCGAGTTTTTCCGCTTTTCTAATCGTTCCGGTGTTACTAGAGGACTCCAGTGATTTTTTTCACATCACATTTGGGCGAAAGCCTGACCTATAGCTCACGATTTTCAGCTTTTCTAGTCGTTCTGGGGTTAGCGCAGCAGTCGGGGGAATTTTGTTTCTCGGAGTAGATTTGGCCGAAAGCGTGACCTATAACTCACGATTTTTTAGCTTTTCTCGTCGTTTCGTGGTTACCGGGGTAGTCTGGAGATTTTTATTTTTCGGAGCACATTTCGCCAAAAACCTGACCTAAAGCTCACAATTTTCAGCTTTCCAGTCATTCCGGAGTTACCGGAGGATTCCAGGTATTTTCTTTCGCATCACATTTAGCCGAAAGCGCGACCTATGGCTCATGATTTCAGCTTTTCTAGTCATTCCAGGGTTACCGGAGCAGTCCAGGGAATTTTTATTTTTCGGAGCACATTTGGCTGAAAGCGTGACCAATTCCTCACAATTTTAGCTTTTCTAGTCGTTCATTTGTTACCAGAGCAGTCCGGGGATTTGTATTTTTCGGAGCACATTTGGCCGAAAGCATGACCTATAACTCACGATTTTCAGCTTTTCTAGTCATGCCAGGGTTACCAGAGCATTCCAACGATTTTTGTTTCTAGGGGCAGATTTGGTCGAATGCGGAACCTATAGCTCACGATTTCAGATTTCTAGTCGTTCTGGGTTTACCGTAGCTATCCAAGTATTTTTATTTTTCGCATCACATTTGGTCGAAAGCGTCACCTATAGCTCACAATTTTCAGCTTTTCTATTCGTTCCGGGATTACCGGACCTGTCCAGCTATTTTTATTTTTCGGAGCACATTTGGCCGAAAGCGTGACCTGTAGCTCACGATTTTCAGCTTTACTAGTCGTTCTATGGTTACCGGGCCAGTTTGGGGAATTTTATTTTTTGTAGAGCACATTTGCCGAAAGCGTCACCTATAGCTAACGATTTTCAACTTTTCTAAACGTTCCGGTGTTATCGAAGCATTCCGGGGATTTTTGTTGCATCACATTTGGCCAGAAGGGTGACCCATAGCTCAAGATTTTCCGTTGTTCGAGTCGTTCAGGGGTTACCCGAGATGTGGGGAGAATTTTGTTTCTCGGAGTAGATTAAGCCGAAAGCGTGACGTATATCTCACGGTTTCGGCTTTTCTAGTCGTCCTAGGGTTACCGGCGCAGTCCGAGGATTTTTATTTGTCGAAGCACATGTGCGAAAGTGTGACCTATAGCTCAAGATTTTTCGCTGTTCTAGTCGTTCAAGGATACCCGAGATGTGGGGAGAATTTTGTTTCTCGGAGTAGATTAAGCCGAAAGCGTGACGTATATCTCACGGTTTCGGCTTTTCCAGTCGTCCCGGGGTTACCGACGCAGTCTGGGAATTTTTATTTGTCGAAGCACATGTGGCCAAAACCGTGACCTATGGCTCATAATTTTCAGCTTTTCTAGTCATTCCGGATTTACCGGACCTGTCCAGGGATTTTTATTTTTTGGAGCACATTTGGCCGAAAGCAAGTCCTATAGCTCACATTTTAGCTATTCTAGTCGTTCCGAGGTTTCAGGACCAGTGCGGGGATTTTTATTTTTCGGAGCACATTTGGTCGAAAGCGTGACCTATAGCTCACGATTTCCAGCTTTTCTAGTCGTTCCAGGGTTACCGGGCCTGTCTAGGTATTTTTACTTTTCGGATTACATTTGGCCGAAAGATTGACTTATAGCTCACGATTTTCAACTTTTCTAGTTATCCCAGGGTTACCGGAGTATTCCGGGGATTTTTGTTTCTCGGAGAAAATTTGGCCGAAAGCGTAACCTATAGCTCACGATTTCAACTTTTCTAATCGTTACGGTGTTACCGGAGGATTTGGGGATTTTTGTCGCATTACATTTGGGCGAAAGGCTGACCATCGCTCAAGATTTTCCCCTTTTCTAGTCGTTCCGGGGTTAATAGAGGACTACGGGGATTTTTTTTTCATCGCATTTGACCGAAAGCGTGACCTATAGCTCAAGATTTTCAGCTTTACTAGTCGTTCCAGGGTTACCGGGCCAGTCTGGAGATTTTTATTTTTTCAGAGCACATTTGCCGAAAGCGTCACCCTAACGATTTTCAACTTTTCTAAACGTTCCGGTTTTACCGAAGCATTTTAGCTTTTCTAGTCATTGCAGGGTTACCGGGGTAGTTCGGGGATTTTTAATTTTCGGAGCAGATTTGGCCGAGAGAGTAACCAATAGCTAATGATTTTCAACTTTTCTAGTCGTTTCCGGGTTACCATAGCATTCCGTGGATTACTTTCGCATCAGATTTTGCCGAGAGGGTGACCCATAGCTCATGATTTTCCGCTCTTCTAGTCGTTCCGGGGTTACTGCAGGACTCCGGGGATTTTTTTTTTGCATCACATTTGGACGAGAGCATGACCTATAGCTCAAGATTTCAGCTTTTTAGTCGTTCCGGGGTTACCGGACCAGTGCGGGGTTTTTTATTTTTGGGAGCACATTTGGCCGAAAGCGTGACCTATAACTCACCATTTTAGCTTTTCTACTCATTCCTGGACTTCTGGACCAGTGCGGGGATTATTATTTTTCGGAGCACATTTGGCCGAAAGCGTGACCTACTCACGATTTTCAGCTTTTCTAGTCGTTCCAGGGTTACCGGGCCTGTCTAGGTATTTTTAATTTTTGGATTACATTTGGCCGAAAGATTGACCTATAGCTCATGATTTTCAACTTTTCTAGTTATCCCAGGGTTACCGGAGCATACCGGGGATTTTTGTTTCTCGGAGAAAATTTGGCCGAAAGCGTAACCTATAGCTCACGATTTCAACTTTTCTAATCGTTATGGTGTTACCGGAGGATTCGGGGATTTTTGTCGCATTACATTTGGGCGAAAGGGTGACCATCGCTCAAGATTTTCCCCTTTTCTAGTCGTTCCGAGGTTACTGGAGGACGATGGGGATTTTTTTTTGCATCGCATTTGACCGAAAGCGTGACCTATAGCTCATGATTTTCAGCTTTTCTAGTTGTTCAAGGGTTACCGGAGTAGCCGGGGGAATTTTCTTTCTTAGAGAAGATTCGGCCGAAAGCGTACCTATAGCTCACGACTTTTAGCTTTTCCAGTCGTTCCTGCGTTTCCAGAGTAGTCCAGGTTATTTTTTGAAGCACATTTTGCTGAAAGCATGACCTATAACTCACGATGTTCAGCTTTTCTAGTCGTGCCAGTGTTACGGGAGCATTCCGACGATTTTTGTTTCCCGGGGCAGATTTGGTCGAAAGCGTGACCTATAGCTCACTATTTAAGATTTTCTAGACGTTCCGGGGTTACCGGAGAAGTTCGGGGATTTTTATTTTTTGGGGCACATTTGGCCGAAAGCGTGACCAATAGCTCACCATTTTAGCTTTTCTAGTCGTTTCGAGGTTTCCGGACCTGTGGCGGGATTTTTATTTTTCGGAACACATTTGGCCGAAAGCGTGACCTATAGCTTACGATTTTCAGCTTTACTGGTCGTTCCAGGGTTACCGGGCCAGTCTGGGTATTTTTATTTTTTCAGAGCATATTTGCCGAAAACGTCACCTATAGCTAACGATTTTCAACTTTTCTAAACGTTCCGGTGTTACCAATAGCTAATGATTTTCAACTTTTCTAGTCGTTCCCGGGTTACCGTAGCATTCCGTGGATTTATTTCGCATCAGATTTTGCCGAGAGGCTGACCCATAGCTCATGATTTTTGCTCTTCTAGTCGTTCCGGGGTTACTGCAGGACTCCGGGGATTTTTTTGCATCACATTTGGCCGAGAGCATAACCTATAGCTCAAGATTTCAGCTTTTCTAGTCGTTCCGGGGTTTCCGGACCAGTGTGGGGTTTTTTATTTTTGGGAGCACATTTGGCCGAAAGCGTGACCTATAACTCACCATTTTAGCTTTTATACTCGTTCCTGGGTTTCTGGACCAGTGCAGGGATTTTTATTTTTCGGAGCAAATTTGGCCGAAAGCATGACGCTAACGATTTTTAGCTTTCCTAGTCGTTCTGGGGTTACCGTAGCAGTCCGGGGATTTTTGACTTTTCAGAACACATTTGGCTGAAAACGTGACGTATAGCTCACGATTTCAGCTTTTCTAGTCCTTCTGGGGTTAGTCGACAAGTGCGGGGATTTTAATTTTTTGGAGCACATTTGGCCGAAAGCGTGACCTATAGCTCAAGATTTCAGTTTTTCTAGTCGTTCCGGGGTTACCGGACAAGTGCGGGGTTTTTTTTGGAAGCACATTTGGCCGAAAGCGTGACCTATAACGCACCATTTTAGCTTTTCTACTCGTTCAAGGGTTTCTGGACCAGTGCGGGTATTTTTATTTTTGGAGCAGATTTGGCCGAAAGCGTGACGCTCACGATTTTGAGCTTTTCTAGTCGTTCTGGGGTTACCGCAGCAGTTCAGAGATTTTTTACTTTTCGGAACACATTTGGCTGAAAGCGTGACGTATAGCTCACGATTTCAGCTTTTCTAGTCCTTCTGGGGTTACTCGACGAGTGCGGGGATTTTTATTTTTCGGAGCAGATTTGGCCGAAAGAGTGACCTAGCACACGATTTGGAGCTTTTCTAGTCGTTCTGGGGTTACCGCAACAGTCCGCGGATTTTTTACTTTTCGGAACACTTTTGGCTGAAAAGCGTGACGCATAACTCACGATTTTAGCTTTTCTAGTCCTTATGGGGTTACTCGACGAGTGCGAGAATTTTTATTTTTCGGAGCACATTTGGCTGAAAGCGGGACCTATAGCTCACGATTTTTAGCTTTTCTAGTCATTCCAGGGTTACCAGGGTAGTCCAGAGATTTTTAATTTTCGGAGCAGATTTGGCCGAGAGAGTGACCAATAGCTAATGATTTTCAACTTTTCTAGTCCTTCCCGGGTTACCGTAGCATTCCGTGGATTTATTTCGCATCAGATTTTGCCGAGAGGGTGGCCCATAGCTCATGATTTTCGCTCTTCTAGTCGTTCCGGGGTTACTGCAGGACTCCGGGGATTTTTTTTGCATCACATTTGGCCGAGAGCATAACCTATAGCTAAAGATTTCAGCTTTTCTAGTCGTTCCGGGGTTTCCGGACCTGTGTGGGGTTTTTTATTCTTGGGAGCACATTTGGCCGAAAGCGTGACCTATAACTCACCATTTTAGCTTTTATACTCGTTCCTGGGTTTCTGGACCAGTGCGGGGATTTTTATTTTTCGGAGCAGATTTGGCCGAAAGCGTGACGCTAACAATTTTTAGCTTTTCTAGTCGTTCTGGGGTTACCGTAGCAGTCCGGGGATTTTTTTACTTTTCGGAACCCATTTGGCTGAAAGCGTGACGTATAGCTCACGATTTCAGCTTTTCCAGTCCTTCTGGGGTTACTCGACGAGTGCGGGGATTTTTATTTTTCGGAGCACATTTGGCTGAAAGCGTGACCGCTCGCGATTTTTAGCTTTTCTAGTCATTCCAGGGTTACCGGGGTACCGGAGATTTTTAATTTTTGGAGCAGATTTGGCCGAGAGAGTGACCAATAGCCAATGATTTTCAACTTTTCTAGTCGTTCCCGGGTTACCGTAGCATTCCGTGGATTTCTTTCGCATTAGATTTTGCCGAGAGGGTGACCCATAGCTCATGATTTTCCGCTCTTCTAGTCGTTCCGGGGTTACTGCAGGACTCTGGCGATTTTTTTTGCATCACATTTGCCCGAGAGCATGACCTATAGCTCAAGATTTCAGTTTTTCTAGTCGTTCCGGGGTTACCGGACCAGTGCGGGGTTTTCTATTTTTGGAAGCACATTTGGCCGAAAGCGTGACCTATAACTCACCATTTTAGCTTTTCTACTCGTTCCTGGGTTTCTGGACCAGTGCGGGGATTTTTATTTTTCAGAGCAGATTTGGCCGAAAGCGTGACGCTCACGATTTTGAGCTTTTCTAGTCATTCTGGCGTTACCGCAGCAGTCCGGGGATTTTTTACTTTTCGGAACACATTTGGCTGAAAGCGTGACGTATAGCTCACGATTTCGGCTTTTCTAGTCCTTCTGGGGTTAGTCGACGAGTGCGGGGATTTTAATTTTTCGGAGCACATTTGGCCGAAAGCGTGACCTATAGCTCAGGATTTCAGTTTTTCTAGTCGTTCCGGGGTTACCGGACCAGTGCGGGGTTTTTTTTATTTTTGGAAGCACATTTGGGCGAAAGCGTGACCTATAACGCACCATTTTAGCTTTTCTACTCGTTCATGGGTTTCTGGACCAGTGCGGGGATTTTTATTTTTTGGAGCAGATTTGGCCGACAGCGTGACGCTCATGATTTTGAGCTTTTCTAGTCGTTCTAGGGTTACCGCAGCAGTTCGGAGATTTTTTACTTTTTGGAACACATTTGGCTGAAAGCGTGACGTAAAGCTCACGATTTCAGCTTTTCTAGTCCTTCTGGGGTTACTCGACGAGTGCGGGGATTTTCATTTTTCGGAGCAGATTTGGCCGAAAGAGTGACCTAGCACACGATTTGGAGCTTTTCTAGTCGTTCTGGGGTTACCGCAACAGTCCGGGGATTTTTTACTTTTCGGAACACTTTTGGCTGAAAGCGTGACGCATAGCTCACGATTTCAGCTTTTGTAGTCCCTATGGGGTTACTCGACGAGTGCGGGAATTTTTATTTTTTGGAGCACATTTGGCTGAATGCGGGACCTATAGCTCACGATTTTTAGCTTTTCTAGTCATTCCAGGGTTACCGGGGTAGTCCAGAGATTTTTAATTTTTGGAGCAGATTTGGCCGACAGAGTGACGAATAGCTAATGATTTTCAATTTTTCTAGTCGTTCCCGGGTTACCGTAGCATTCCGTGGATTTCTTTCGCATCAGATTTTGCCGAGAGGGCGACCCGTAGCTCATGTTTTTCCGCTCTTCTAGTCATTTCGGAGTTACTGCAGGACTCCGGGGATTTTTTTTTTGCATCACATTTGGCCGAGAGCATGACCAATAGCTCAAGATTTCAGCTTTTCTAGTCGTTCCGGTGTTACCGGACCAGTGCGGGGTTTTTTTTTTATTTTTGGGAGCACATTTGGCCAAAAGCGTGACCTATAACTCACCATTTTAGCTTTTCTACTCGTTCCTGTGTTTCTGGACCAGTGCGGGGATTTTTATTTTTTGGAGCAGATTTGGGCGAAAGCGTGACCTATAACTCACCATTTAAGCTTTTCTACTCGTTCCTGGGTTTCTTGACCAGTGCGGCGATTTTTATTTTTCGGAGCAGATTTGGGCGAAAGCGTGACCTATAGCTCACGATTTTGAGCTTTTCTAGTCGTTCTGGGGTTACCGCAGCAGTCCGGGGATTTTTTTTACTTTTCGGAACACATTTGGCTGAAAGCGTGACGTATAGCTCACGATTTCAGCTTTTCTAGTCCTTCTGGGGTTACGCGACGATTGCGGGGATTTTTATTTTTCGGAGCAGATTTGGCCGAAAGCGTGACCTACCTCACGATTTCGAATTTTTATTTTTCGGAGCACATTTGGCTGAAATTGGGACCTATAGCTCACAATTTTTAGCTTTTCTAGTCATTCCAGGGTTACCGGGGTAGTCCGGAGATTTTTAATTTTCGGAGCAGATTTGGCCGAGAGAGTGACCAATAGCTAATGATTTTCAATTGTTCTAGACATTCCCGGGTAACCGTAGCATTCCGTGGATTTCTTTCGCAATAGATTTTGCCGAGAGGGTGACCCATAGCTCATGATTTTCGCTCTTCTAGTCGTTCCGGGGTTACTACAAGACTCCGGGGATTTTTTTGCATCACATTTGGCCGAGAGCATGACCTATAGCTCAGGATTTCAGCTTTTCTAGTCGGTCCGGGGTTACCGGACCAGTGCGGGGTTTTTTATTTTTGGGAGCATATTTCGCCGAAAGCGTGACCTATAACTCACCATTTTAGCTTTTCTACTCGTTCCTGGGTTTCTGGAGCAGTGCGGGGATTTTTATTTTTCGGAGCAGATTTGGCCGAAAGCATGACCTATCGCTCATGATTTTGAGCTTTTCTAGTCGTTCTGGGGTTACCGCAGCAGTCCGCGGATTTTTTACTTTTCGGAACACATTTGGCTGAAAGCGTGACGTATAGCTCACGATTTCAGCTTTTCTAGTCCTTCTGGGGTTACTCGACGAGTGCGGGGATTTTTATTTTTTGGAGCACATTAGGCGGAAAGCGTGACCTATTGCTCATGATTTTTAGCTTTTCTAGTCATTCCAGGGTTACCAGGCTAGTCCGGAGATTTTTAATTTTAGGAGCAGATTTGGCCGAGAGAGTGACCAATAGCTAATGATTTTCAACTGTTCTAGTCATTCCCGGGTTACTGTAGCATTCAGTGGATTTCTTTCGCATCAGATTTTGCCGAGAGGGTGACCCGTAGCTCATGATTTTCCGCTCTTCTAGTCGTTCAGGAGTTACTGCAGGACTCCGGGGATTTTTTTTGCATCACGTTTGGCCGAGAGCATGACCAATAGTTCAAGATTTCAGCTTTTCTAGTCGTTTCGGTGTTACCGGACCAGTGCGGGGTTTTTATATTTTTGGGAGCACATTTGGCCGAAAGCGTGACCTATAACTCACCATTTTAGCTTTTCTACTCGTTCCTGGGTTTCTGGACCAGTGCGGGGATTTTTATTTTTTGGAGCAGATTTGGGCGAAAGCGTGACCTATAACTCACCATTTTAGCTTTTCTACTCGTTCCTGGGTTTCTGGACCAGTGCGGCGATTTTTATTTTTCGGAGCAGATTTGGGCGAAAGCGTGACCTATAGCTCACGATTTTGAGCTTTTCTAGTCGTTCTGGGGTTACCGCAGCAGTCCGGGGATTTTTTTTACTTTTCGGAACACATTTGGCTGAAAGCGTGACGTATAGCTCACGATTTCAGCTTTTCTAGTCATTCTAGGGTCACGCGACGATTGCGTGGATTTTTATTTTTCGGAGCAGATTTGGCCGAAAGCGTGACCTACCTCACGATTTTGAGCTTTTCTAGTCGTTCTGGGGTTACCGCAATAGTCCGGGGATTTTTTACTTTTCGGAGCACATTTGGCTGAAAGCGTGATGTATAGCTCACGATTTCAGCATTTGTAGTCCTTCTGGGGTTACTCGACGAGTGTGGGGATTTTTATTTTTCGGAGCACATTTGGCTGAAAGCGCGACCTATAGCTCACGATTTTTAGCTTTTCTAGTCATTCCAGGGTTACCGGGGTAGTCCGGAGATTTTTAATTTTCGGTGCAGATTTGGCCGAGAGAGTGACCCATAGCTAATGATTTTCAACTTTTCTAGTCGTTCCCGGGTTACCGTAGCATTCCGTGGAATTCTTTTGCATCAGATTTTGCCGAGCGGGTGACTCATAGCTCTTGATTTTCCGCTCTTCTTGTCGTTCTGGGGTTACTGCAGGACTCCGGGTATTTTTTTTGCATCACATTTGGCCGAGAGCATGACCTATACCTCAAGATTTCAGCTTTTCTAGTCGTTCCGGGGTTACCGGACCAGTGCGGGGTTTTTTTTTATTTTTGGGAGCACATTTGGCCGAAAGCGTGACCTATAACTCACCATTTTAGCTTTTCTACTCGTTCCTGGGTTTCTGGACCAGTGCGGGGATTTTTATTTTTCAGAGCAGATTTGGCCGAAAGCGTGACCTATAGCTCACGATTTTGAGCTTTTCTAGTCGTTCTGGGGTTACCGCAGCAGTCCGGGGATTTTTTTACATTTCGAAACACATTTGGCTGAAAGCGTGACGTATAGCTCACGATTTCAGCATTTCTAGTCCTTCTGGGGTCACGCGACGATTGCGGGGATTTTTATTTTTCGGAGCAGATTTGGCCAAAAGCGTGACCAACTCACGATTTTGAGCTTTTCTAGTCGTTCTGGGGTTACCGCAACAGTACGGGGATTTTTTACTTTTCGGAGCACATTTGGCTGAAAGCGTGATGTATAGCTCACGATTTCAGCATTTCTAATCCTTCTGGGGTTACTCGACGAGTGTGGGGATTTTTATTTTTCGGAGCACATTTGGCGGAAAGCGCGACCTATAGCTCACGATTTTTAGCTTTTCTAGTCATTCCAGGGTTACCGGGGTAGTCCGGAGATTTTTAATTTTCGGTGCAGATTTGGCCGAGAGAGTGACCAATAGCTAATGATTTTCAACTTTTCTAGTCGTTCCTGGGTTACCCTAGCATTCCGTGGAATTCTTTCGTATCAGATTTTGCCGAGAGGGTGACCCATAGCTCTTGATTTTCCGCTCTTCTTCTCGTTCCGGGGTTACTCCAGGACTGCGGGTATTTTTTTTGCATCACATTTGGCCAAGAGCATGACCTATAGCTCAAGATTTCAGCTTTTCTAGTCGTTCCGGGGTTACCGGACCAGTGCGGGGGGTTTTTTTATTTTTGGGAGCACATTTGGCCGAAAGCGTGACCTATAACTCACATTTTAGCTTTTCTACTCGTTCCAGGGTTTCTGGACCAGTGCGGGGATTTTTATCTCTCGGAGCAGATTTGGCCGAAAGCGTGACCTATATCTCACGATTTTGAGCTTTTCTAGTCGTTCTGGGGTTACCGCAGCAGTCCGGGGATTTTTTACTTTTCGGAACACATTTGGCTGAAAGGGTGACGTATAGCTCACGATTTCAGCTTTTCTAGTCCTTCTGGGGTTACTCGACGAGGGCGGAGATTTTTATTTTTCGGAGCACATTAGGCCTAAAGCGGGACATATAGCTCACGACTTTTAGCTTTTCTTGTCATTCCAGGGTTACCGGGGTAGTCCGAAGATTTTTAATTTTCGGAGCAGATTTGGCCGAGGGAGTGACCAACAGCTAATGATTTTCAACTTTTCTAGTCGTTCCCGGTTTACCGTAGCATTCCGTGGATTTCTTTCGCATCAGATTTTGCCGAGAGGGTGACCCATAGCTCATGATTTTCCGCTCTTCTAGTCGTTCCGGGGTTACTGCAGGACTGTGGGGATTTTTTTTTGCATCACATTTGGCCAAGAGCATGACCGATAGCTCAAGATTTCAGCTTTTCTAGTCGTTCCGGGGTTACCGGACAAGTGCGGGGTTTTTTTTATTTTTGGGAGCACATTTCGCCGAAAGCGTGACCTATAACTCACCATTTTAGCTTTTCTACTTGTTCCTGGGTTTCTGGACCAGTGCAGGGATTTTTATTTCTCGGAGCAGATTTGGCCGAAAGCGTGACCTATAGCTCACGATTTTGAGCTTTTCTAGTCGTTCTGGGGTTACCGCAGCAGTCCGCGGATTTTTTACTTTTCGGAACACAATTGGCTGAAAGCGTGACGTATAGCTCACGATTTCAGCTTTTCGAGTCCTTCTGGGGTTACTCGACGAGTGCGGGGATTTTTATTTTTCGGAGCACATTTGGCCGAAAGCGGGACCTATAGCTCACAATTTTTAGCTTTTCTAGTCATTCCAGGGTTGCCAGGGTTGTCCGAAGATTTTTAATTTTCGGTGCAGCTTTGGTCGAGGGAGTGACCAACAGCTAATGATTTTCAACTTTTCTAGTCGTTCCTGGTTTACCGTAGCATTCCGTGGATTTCTTTCGCATCAGATTTTACCGAGAGGGTGACCCATAGCTCATTATTTTCGCTCTTCTAGTCGTTCCGGCGTTACTGCTGGACTCCGGGGATTTTTTTTGCATCACATTTGGCCGGGAGCATGACCTATGGCTCAAGATTTCAGCTTTTCTAGTCGTTCCGCGGTTACCCGACCTGTGCGGGGTTTTTTATTTTTGGGAGCACATTTCGCCGAAAGCGTGACATATAACTCACCATTTTAGTTTTTCTACTCGTTCCTGGGTTTCTGGACCAGTGCAGGGATTTTTATTTTTGGGAGCAGATTTGGCCGAAAGCGAAACCTATAGCTCACGATTTTGAGCTTTTCTAGTCGTTCTGGGGTTACCGCAGCAGTCCGCGGATTTTTTACTTTTCGGAACACATTTGGCTGAAAGCGTGACGTATAGCTCACGATTTCAGCTTTTCTAGTCCTTCTGGGGTTACTCGACGAGTGCGGGGTTTTTTATTTTTCGGAGCACATTTGGCTGAAAGTGTGACCTATAGCTCACGATTTTTAGCTTTTCTAGTCATTCCAGGGTTACCGGGGTAGTCCGGAGATTTTTAATTTTCGGTGCAGATTTGGCCGAGAGATTGACCAAAAGCTAATGATTATCAACTTTTCTAGTCGTTCCCGTGTTACCGTAGCATTCCATGGAAATCTTTCGCATCAGATTTTGCCGAGAGGGTGACCCATAGCTCACGATTTTTCGCTCTTCGAGTCGTTCCGGGGTTACTGCAGGACTCCGGGGATTTTTTTTTGCATCACATTTGGCCGAGAGCATGACCTATAGCTCAAGATTTCAGCTTTTCTAGTCGTTCCGGGGTTACAGGACCAGTGCGGGGTTTTTTTATTTTTGGGAGCACATTTCACCGAAAGCGTGACCACTCACCATTATAGCTTTTCTACTCGTTCCTGGGTTTCTGGACCAGTGCGGGGATTTTTATTTTTCGGAGCAGATTTGGCCGAAAGCGTGACCTATAGCTCACAATTTTGAGCTTTTCTAGTCGTTTCGTTGCCGCAGCGATCATGGATTTTTACTTTTCGAACACATTTGGCTGGCGTGGCGTATAGCGCACGATTTCAGCTTTTCTAATCATACGGGTTACTCGACGAGTGCGGGGATTTTTATTTTTCGGAGCACATTAGGCCGAAAGCGGGACCTATAGCTCACGATTTTTAGCTTTTCTAGTCATTCCAGGGTTACCGGGGTAGTCCGGAGATTTTTAATTTCCGGAGCAGATTTGGCCGAGGGAGTGACCAACAGCTAATGATTTTCAACTTTTCTAGTCGTTCCCGGTTTACCGTAGCATTCCGTGCATTTCTTTCGCATCAGATTTTGCCGAGAGGTTGACCCATAGCTCATGATTTTCGCTCTTCTAGTCGTTCCGGTGTTACTGCAGGACTCCGGGGATTTTTTTTTTGCATCACATTTGGCCGAGAGCATGACCTATAGCTCAAGATTTCAGCTTTTCTAGTCGTTCCGGGGTTTCCGGACCAGTGCGAGGTTTTTTATTTTTGGGAGCACATTTCGCCGAAAGCGTGAGCTATAACTCACCATTTTAGCTTTTCTACTCGTTCCTGGGTTTCTGGACCAGTGCGTGGATTTTTATTTATCGGAGCAGATTTGGCCGAAAGCGTGACCTATAGCTCACGATTTTGAGCTTTTCTAGTTGTTCTGGCGTTACCGCAACAGTCCGCGGAGTTTTTACTTTTTGGAACACATTTGGCTGAAAGCGTGACGTATAGCTCACGATTTTAG
Source organism: Dendrocalamus sinicus (assembly GCA_036346575.1). Taxonomy (NCBI): domain Eukaryota; kingdom Viridiplantae; phylum Streptophyta; class Magnoliopsida; order Poales; family Poaceae; genus Dendrocalamus; species Dendrocalamus sinicus. The sequence goes on along the minus strand of CM070648.1, from coordinate 53,417,810 downwards.
CTTTTCTAGTCCTTCTGGGGTTACTCGACGAGTGCGGGGATTTTTATTTTTTGGAGCACATTAGGCCGAAAGCGGGACCTATAGGTCACGATTTTTAGCTTTTCTAGTCATTCCAGGGTTACCGGGGTAGTCCGGAGATTTTTAATTTTCAGAGCAGATTTGGCCGAGGGAGTGACCAACAGCTAATGATTTTCAACTTTTCTAGTCGTTCCCGGTTTACCGTAGCATTCCGTGGAATTCTTTCGCATCAGATTTTGCCGAGAGGGTGACCCATAGCTCCTGATTTTTCGCTCTTCTAGTCGTTCCGGGGTTACTGCAGGACTGCGGGGATTTTTTTTTGCATCACATTTGGCCGAGAGCATGACCTATAGCTCAAGATTTCAGCTTTTCTAGTCGTTCCGGTGTTACCGGACCAGTGCGGGGTTTTTTTATTTTTGGGAGCATATTTCACCGAAAGCGTGACCTATAACTCACCATTATAGCTTTTCTACTCGTTCCTGGGTTTCTGGACCAGTGCGGGGATTTTTATTTTTCGGAGCAGATTTGGCCGAAAGCGTGACCTATAGCTCACGATTTTGAGCTTTTCTAGTCGTTCTGGGGTTACCGCAGCAGTCCGCGGATTTTTTACTTTTCGGAACACAATTGGCTGAAAGCGTGACGTATAGCTCACGATTTCAGCTTTTCTAGTCTTTCTGGGGTTACTCGATGAGTGCGGGGATTTTTATTTTTCGGAGCACATTAGGCCGAAAGCGGGACATATAGCTCACGATTTTTAGCTTTTCTTGTCATTGCAGGGTTACCGGGGTAGTCCGGAGATTTTTAATTTTCAGAGCAGATTTGGCCGAGGGAGTGACCAACAGCTAATGATTTTCAACTTTTCTAGTCGTTCCCGGTTTACCGTAGCATTCCGTGGAATTCTTTCGCATCAGATTTTGCCGAGAGGGTGACCCATAGCTCCTGATTTTTCGCTCTTCTAGTCGTTCCGGGGTTACAGCAAGACTGCGGGGTTTTTTTTTTGCATCACATTTGGCCGAGAGCATGACCTATAGCTCAAGATTTCAGCTTTTCTAGTCGTTCCGGGGTTACCGGACCAGTGCGGGATTTTTTATTTTTGGGAGCACATTTGTCCGAAAGCGTGACCTATAACTCACCATTTTAGCTTTTCTACCCGTTCCTGGGTTTCTGGACCAATGCGAGGATTTTTATTTTTCGGAGCAGATTTGGCCGAAAGCGTGACCTACGATTTTGAGCTTTTCTAGTCGTTCTGGGGTTACCGCAGCATTCCGGGGATTTTTTACTTTTCGGAACACATTTTGCTGAAAGCGTGACGTATAGCTCACGATTTCAGCTTTTCTAGTCCTTCTGGGGTTACTCGACGAGTGCGGGGATTTTTATTTTTCGGAGCACATTTGGCCGAAAGTTTGACCTATAGCTCACGATTTTTACCTTTTCTAGTCATTCCAGGGTTACCGGGGTAGTCCGGAGATTTTTAATTTTCAGTGCAGATTTGCCCTAGAGAGTGACCAATAGCTAATGATTTTCAACTTTTCTTGTCGTTCCCGGGTTACCGTAGCATTCCGTGGAATTCTTTCGCATTAGATTTTGCCGAGAGGGTGACCCATAGCTCATGATTTTCGCTCTCCTAGTCGTTCCGGGGTTACTGCAGGACTCCGGGGATTTTTATTTTTTGCATCACATTTGGCCGAGGGCATGACCTATAGCTCAAGATTTCAGCTTTTCTACTCGTTCCGGAGTTACCGGACCAGTGCGGGGTTTTTTATCCTTGGGAGCACATTTCGCCGAAAGCGTTACCTATAACTCACCATTTTAGCTTTTCTACTCGTTCCAGAGTTTCTGGACCAGTGAGGGCATTTTTATTTTTCGGAGCAGATTTGGCCGAAAGCGTGACCTATAACTCACGATTTTGAGCTTTTCTAGTCGTTCTAGGGTTGCCGCAGCAGTCTGCGGAGTTTTTACTTTTCGAAAAACATTTGGCTGAAAGCGTGACGTATAGCTCACGATTTCAGCTTTTCTAGTCCTTCTGGGGTTACTCGACGAGTGCACGGATTTTTATTTTTCGGAGCACATTAGGCCAAAAGCAGGACCTATAGCTCACGATTTTTAGCTTTTCTAGTCATTCCAGGGTTACCGGGGTAGTCCGTAGATTTTTAATTTTTGGAGCAGATTTGGCCGAGGGAGTGACCAATAGCTAATGATTTTCAACTTTTCTAGTCGTTCCCGGGTTACCGTAGCATTTCGTGGATTTCTTTCGCATCAGATTTTGCCGAGAGGGTGACCCGTAGCTCATGATCTTCCACTCTTCTAGTCGTTCCGTGGTTACTGCAGGACTCTGTGGATTTTTTTTTGCATCACATTTGGCCGAGAGCATGACCTATAGCTCAAGATTTCAGCTTTTCTAGTCGTTCCGGGGTTACCGGACCAGTGCGGGGTTTTTTATTTTTGGGAGTACATTTAGCCGAAAGCGTGACCTTTAACTCACCATTTTAGCTTTTCTACTCGTTCCTGGGTTTCTGGACCAGTGCTGGGATTTTTATTTTTCGGAGCAGATTTGGCCGAAAGCGTGACCTATCGCTCACGATTTTGAGTTTTTCTAGTCGTTCTGGGGTTACCGCAGCAGTCCGCAGATTTTTTTACTTTTCAGAACACATTTGGCGGAAAGCGTGACGTACAGCTCACGATTTCAGCTTTTCTAGTCCTTCTGGGGTTACTCGACGAGTGCGGGGATTTTTATTTTTCGGAGCACATTTGGCCGAAAGTGTGACCTATAGCTCACGATTTTTAGCTTTTCTAGTCATTCCAGGGTTACCGGGGTAGTCCAGAGATTTTTAATTTTCGGTGCAGATTTGGCCGAGAGAGTGACCAATAGCTAATGATTTTCAACTTTTCTAGTCGTTCCCGGGTTACCGTAGCATTCCGTGGAATTATTTCGCATCAGATTTTGCCGAGAGGGTGACCGATAGCTCACGATTTTCCGCTCTTGTAGTCGTTCCGGGGTTACTGCAGGACTCCAGGGAATTTTTTTTGCATCACATTTGGCCGAGAGCATGACCTATAGCTCAAGATTTCAGCTTTTCTAGTCGTTCCGTGGTTACCGGACCAGTGCGGGGTTTTTTATTTTTGGGAGTACATTTGGCCGAAAACGTGACCTATAACTCACCATTTTAGCTTTTCTACTCGTTCCTGGGTTTCTGGACCAGTGCGGGGATTTTTATTTTTCGGAGCAGATTTGGCCGAAAGCGTGACCTATAGCTCACGATTTTGAGCTTTTCTAGTCGTTCTGGGGTTACCGCAGCAGTCCGCGGATTTTTTACTTTTCGGAACACATTTGGCTAAAAGCGTGACGTATAGCTCACGATTTCAGCTTTTCTAGTCCTTCTGGCGTTACTCGACGAGTGCGGGGATTTTTATTTTTCGGAGCACATTAGGTCGAAAGCGGGACATATAGCTCACAATTTTTAGCTTTTCTAGCCATTCCAGGGTTACCAGGGTGGTCCGGAGATTTTTAATTTTTGGAGCAGATTTGGCCGAGGGAGTGACCAATAGCTAATGATTTTCAACTTTTCTAGTCGTTCCCGGGTTGCCGTAGCATTCTGTGGATTTATTTCGTATCAGATTTTGCCGAGAGGGTGACCCATAGCTCATGATTTTCGCTCTTCTAGTCGTTGCGGGGTTACTGCAGGACTCCGAGGATTTTTTTTTGCATCACATTTGGCCGAGAGCATGACCTATAGCTCAAGATTTCAGCTTTTCTAGTCGTTCCGGGGTTACCTGACCTGTGCGGCATTTTTTATTTTTGGGAGGACATTTGGCCGAAAGCGTGACCTATAACTCAACATTTTAGCTTTTCTACTCGTTCCTGGGTTTCCGGACCAGTGCGGGGATTTTTATTTTTCGGAGCAGATTTGGCCGAAAGCGTGACCTATCGCTCACGATTTTGAGCTTTTCTAGTCGTTCTGGGGTTACCGCAGCAGTCAGGGATTTTTACTTTTGAACACATTTGGTGGCGTGACGTATAGCTCGCGATTTCAGCTTTTCTAGTCCTTCTGGGTTACTCGACGAGTGCGGGGATTTTTATTTTTCGGAGCACATTTGGCCGAAAGTGTGACCTATAGCTCACGATTTTTAGCTTTTCTAGTCATTCCAGGGTTACCGGGGTAGTCCGGAGATTTTTAATTTTCAGTGCAGATTTGGCCGAGAGAGTGACCAATAGCTAATGATTTTCAACTTTTCTACTCGTTCCCGGGTTATCGTAGCATTCCTTGGAATTATTTCGCATCAGATTTTGCCGAGAGGGTGACCGATTGCTCATGATTTTCCGCTCTTGTAGTCGTTCCGGGGTTACTGCAGGACTCCGGGGAAATTGTTTTGCATCACATTTGGCCGAGAGCATGACCTATAGCTCAAGATTTCAGCTTTTCTAGTCGTTTCGGGGTTACCGGACCAGTGCGGGGTTTTTTATTTTTGGGAGTACATTTGGCCGAAAACGTGACCTATAACTCACCATTTTAGCTTTTCTACTCGTTCCTGTGTTTCTGGAGCAGTGCGGGGATTTTTATTTTTTGGAGCAGATTTGGCTGAAAGCGTGACCTATAGCTCACGATTTTGAGCTTTTCTAGTCGTTCTGGGGTTACCGCAGCAGTCCGCGGATTTTTTTACTTTTCGGAACACATTTGGCTGAAAGCGTGACGTATAGCTCACGATTTCAGCTTCTCTAGTCCTTCTGGGGTTACTCGACGAGTGCGGGGATTTTTATTTTTCAGAGCACATTTGGCCAAAAGTGTGACCTATAGCTCACGATTTTTAGATTTCCTAGTCTTTCCAGGGTTACCGGGGTAGCCCGGAGATTTTTAATTTTCGGTGTAGATTTGGCCGAGAGAGTGACCAATAGCTAATGATTTTCAACTTTTCTAGTCGTTCCCGGGTTACCGTAGCATTCTGTGGAATTCTTTTGCATCAGATTTTGCCGAGAGGGTGACCCATAGCTGTTGATTTTCTGCTCTTCTAGTCGTTAGGGATCTTTGCGGGACTCAGGGATTTTTGCATCACATTTGGCCGAGAGCATGACCTATAGCTCAAGATTTCAGCTTTTCTAGTCGTTCCGGGGTTACCGGACCAGTGCGGGGTTTTTTATTTTTGGGAGTACATTTAGCCGAAAGCGTGACCTTTAACTCACCATTTTAGCTTTTCTACTCGTTCCTGGGTTTCTGGACCAGTGCGGGGATTTTTATTTTTCGGAGCAGATTTGGCCGAAAGCGTTACCTATAGCTCACGATTTTGAGCTTTTCTAGTCGTTCTGGGGTTACCGCAGCAGTCCGCTGATTTTTTACTTTTCGAAACACATTTGGCTGAAAGCGTGACGTATAGCTCACGATTTCAGCTTTTCTTGTCCTTCTGGGGTTACTCGACGAGTGCGGGGATTTTTATTTTTCGGAGCACATTTGGCCGAAAGCGTACTGTTGTAGGGGTGGCCCAACCCCCCGTGACTGGGCCGTGCAACTAGTCAAACATGTAATAGGCCCAATAGTGTAGAGAAATATAACAGTGTAAATATACCAGTGTACCCCCATCTTTTGTAAAATACTAAGGGGTAGAATGGGGATTTCCCATTCTACCCCACTCACATATATATAAGCCCCCAGGAGGGGCAAAGGGGGATCTCTCCTTCATTCTCACCACCTCTCCAGATCTGGCTCTCTTCCTCTCCTATCGATCCCCCTCTCTTTCTGTCTAGTCTGTAGCTACGACAGATGGCGCCGTCCGTGGGGACGACTAGAAGCTACGAGCGGAAGAGATTTTCCCCAAGATTCAACAAAAGCGACGGCTGTATGGATCTTTTCTGCTCCTGAGAGCATGCTACTTTGTTCGTAGTATCTGCACTACAGATAAGTAGTTCGCTTGCTAAAAATTTATAGGCTTGGTCGATGTACTTTGCTTTGTCTTGTAACTGCAGTAGTGAATAGATCTAGTCGAAGCATTTTGCTATCATCCAAGGCATCATTTCCCTGCAGCAGAGGAGCGAGGCGGGCGGAGCGGCAGCCTACGCCGCCCCCGTGTGCCCGGCTCCGTGCAGGACCTGTCCTCCGCTCGTCCCCGCGCTGCAGATTCCGGCCTCCGCTCTCGGCGAAGTTCCGCTCGTCTCCGCGCTGCAGGTTCCCGCACGCCTTCGACTCGTCCACGCCGAGCTTCGCGCGGAGGGGTACCCCGCCAAACATGCCATCGTGCTGCGGCCTCCGCGGCCCCTCTCCGCGCGATGTAGGGTCTCCGCAGGGTGCCGAGTCCTCGCGCCAAGCCTCCCTCCGCTCGTTGTCGCGTCCATCTACGCGCGCGGACCGCACGCAGACAGGCATGAAACATCCATCCCCACATGTATCTACGAGTGCCTGCGTACAGAAATTATCATCCGTACATGCATGCGTTCGCGGCGCGAGGTATCCATCCGAACATCCATCCATGCTTAAAATCTCCAGAACATGCATGTCTCAACAAAGTTTCACGTGTGCATACTTACCCATTCATCCATCTAGGCATACTGACTCGCGTACCCGTCCGTACATGCAAATAGTTATTCGCCTGTATTCATCCGCACGCAAACAACCATTGATACATCCGCCATGCATGCATTTCGCAGGAAATATCCACGAGTTTTGCCCTTGCGCGCAAGAATTTGTTCACATACCACTCATGCATGCATACAGGCATTTCTCTCTCTCCGTCGTCTTGGTTCCTGGTGTGCAGGGGATGGGCAAGCTGAGGTCGCCGGCGCCCGTACGACGTATACGCCTTCGATCGCGTGGAGTGCACCTCGCAAGCGTACCTCCACACCAGCCCCCGCCGAGTCTTCGAACCGACGACCCCAACCAAGTTTGCTCCTGCGTCCACTACTGGCCCGCCGGACGTCCGCAACGACGCATGCGAAGTCCACACACGCAGCCGACCGCAGGTGCGTCGGCGCGGAGTCCGATTCCTCCACCGGGGTCTCCGCCGCGCCCGACGCCCACCGGCTCTGCGCCCCGCCTTTCCGATGGCTCCGCGCCCGTCTCCGGACCTCGCCTCGGGAGCTTCCGCGTCGTCGAGTCTTGCGCCCCGCCTTTCCGATGGCTCCGTGCCCGTCTCCGGACCTCGCCTCGGGAGCTTCCGCGTCGTCGAGTCCACGAGCGCCTCGCCTCCGAAGTCTCCGCGTCGTCGAAGCGTCTACGAAGCCTCCGCGTCGTTAAGGCTTCGCGCTGCACAGGTGGTCTTCGCCAACATCGCGAGGGTAGCTCCGAAGCCTCCGCGTCGTCAAGACTTCGCGCCGCACATGTGGTTTTCGCCAACATCGCGAGGGTAGCTCCGAAGTCTCCGTCAAGCTCCCCGAAACCTCCGCGTCGCCTCCGTGGGCCTGGCTCCGCATAGGACGTTGCCTCCGCAAGCCGGACTTCGCACGCGCAATCCGTCTGGGTGATGATCTCCTCGTCGTCGAAAGCAGAAAGGCCCGCCTCCGCGCGAGACATCACTACTACGGGCCTGTCTTCGCGCAAACGAGGACCTCCTCGACCGTGGACTCTACACAGATGAAGCGGGCTCCGCACAGCCGGGGTCGCAACTCTCTGGTGTCGAAGTCTCATGTAGTTGCGGCCTCGGCGCAGCACAGGTACGTGCCGCCCGGACCTCCGCATGCACCGGGCGCCGCCCGTCTCCATATGCATCCATCCGCGCATGCGAAAGAGCCTCCGCGTTGTCGAGGTCCCCGCCGCGCCAGACCATACGGGCGAGCTTCACCACGTACGCGCCATCAAGGAGCCAAACCCGAGCAGAGCTAGCTTCGCCAGCACCTCCCCGCGCACACGATGAAGTCGCCTGCTCCGAGCCGCCTCTGGGAGTATCCGCGGCAGCGAGGTCGCCCCCACGCCATGGCTGCCGCTGCGATGCCTCTGCGACAACTTCGCCGACCTCCGTTCGCCTCCACGCCGCGGAAGGCGGTATCCCGGCCTTTGCACGTCCCGGACTCCGGGCTTCGCGTCGAAGGCGTCGGACTGCCACACCGGGCTCCGCATCGCCGTCCTCAACTTCGGCTCCAAGCCTACTGCCTCCGCAAAGTCGCCTTCGCCTACGTGTAGCTCTACGATGGATTGCTCATGTCGCAAAAAGCTACCAGGGAGTGGGAGGTCGAACTGCTCATTGCTGGGCAAGGTGTGGCTTCCGGACGTAGCCGCCCTGGAGACAAATGCACGAGGATCGATCTCCGCGTTCTAGCGCCGTCTTCGCCTCCGTTTCGGACTTCGCCAGGGCGCCCAGGCGCTGAGCCTCCGCGCCGGCTCCAAACTTCGCGCCCGACCAAGTCCATCTAGGTGGGCAAGCGGTACTATACCTTTAAATCATTTCATGATGGCGCACATCCTGTCAAGATTAAGCTTTTCGCTTTTTACTTGGTGGCTTATCCCTGCTTTCATTGCCATCGTTGGGTGTCTCGGCACGGCCTCGAATTCTTTTATTGCTGTTACGTCCTCTTTCGTGCAGCGGCATTTAATCAGTTTTTGGTTTAAATCGCACGACGGCCGTGCGCCTCGGCGTAGTCCACGGACTCTAAATAAGACGTAGCGTCAAGCCTAGCTCCGCACGCGCGAGTCTCCGGACTATAAAGAAGGCGTCGCGTCGAGCTCTGATCCGCACGCCGTAGTCCACGGACTCTAAATAAGACGTAGCGTCGAGCCTAGCTCCGCACGCGCGAGTCTCTGGACTATAAAGGAGGCGTCGCGTCGAGAGCTGCGCTCCGCACGCCATAGTCCACGGACTCTAAATAGGACGTAGCGTCGAGCCTAGCTCCGCACGCGCGAGTCTCCGGACTATAAAGCAGGCGTCGCGTCGACCTCTGCTCCGCACGCCATAGTCCACGGACTCTAAATCGACGTGGCGTCGAGCCTAGCTCCGCGCGCGAGTCTCGGACTATAAAGAAGGCGTCGCGTCGAGCTCGCTCCGCACGCCATAGTCCACGGACTCTAAATAAGGCGTGGCGTCGAGCCTAGCTCCGCACGCGCGAGTCTCGGACTATAAAGCGGCGTCGCGTCGAGCTGCGCTCGCACGCCATAGTCCACGGACTCTAAATAAGGCGTAGCGTCGAGCCTAGCTCCGCACGCGCGAGTCTCCGGACTATAAAGAAGGTGTCGCGTCGAGCTCTGATCCGCACGCCGTAGTCCACGGACTCTAAATAAGACGTAGCGTCGAGCCTAGCTCCGCACGCGCGAGTCTCGGACTATAAAGAAGGCGTCGCGTCGAGCTCGCTCCGCACGCCCTAGTCCACGGACTCTAAATAAGGCGTGGCGTCGAGCCTAGCTCGCGCGCGCGAGTCTCGGACTATAAATTAAGTCGCGTGCGCCAAGGTGCGCCTGCGCGCGAGTCCAAGGACTATAAATTAAGTCGCGGCGCCGAGGTGCGCCTCCGCGCGCGAGTCAAGGACTATAAATTAAGTCGTGCGCCGAGTGCGCCTCCGCGCGCGAGTCAAGGACTATAAATTAAGTCGTGCGCCAGTGCGCCTCCGCGAGAGAGTCCAAGGACTATAAATTAAGTCATGCGCCGGGATCGCCTCCGCGCGCGAGTCGCGGACTATAAATCAAGTCGTGCGCGAGGTCCGCCTCGCGCGCGCCCGATCTCGCCTCTAAACAAGTCGTGCGCGAGGTCCGCCTCCGCGCGCACGATTACCCTCACGCACTCTCGGAGTATAAAATTGTGCAATGGCGAGACACTAGGGAGTGCCTCGCGTTAGTGGTGCGGCACTGGATGTCGCACCTTGAGCGCGTTACACCGAGTGTATCGCTCCTTTTGAAGGTAGGGAACGCGGTCTCGCCTCCCTACCTCGGCGTGCGTGGTGCCTTCGCCTACGCTCCAGCGCCCGCTCCGCGGCACTCCTTTGAAGGTAGGGAGCGGCGGTCGCGCCTCCCTACCTCGGCGTGCGTGGTGCCTTCGCCCTACGCTCCAGCGCACGCACCCGCGGGCACTCCTTTTGAAGGTAGGGGCGCGGTCTCGCCTCCCTACCTCGGCGTGCCTAGTGCCTTCGACCTACGCTCCAGCGCCCGCTCCCGCGGCACTCCTTTGAAGGTAGGGAACGGCGGTCGCGCCTCCCTACCTCGGTGTGCGTGGTGCCTTCGGCCCTACGCTCAGCGCCCGCCCTCGGCGTGCACTCCTTTTGAAGGTAGGGAAGGCGGTCGCGCCTCCCTACCTCAGCGTGCGTGGTGCCTTCGCCCTCGCTCCAGCGCCCGCTCGCGGGCACTCCTTTGAAGGTAGGGGAACGGCGGTCGCGCCTCCCTACCTCGGCGTCGTGGTGCCTTCGGCCTACGCTCCAGCGCCCGCTCCCGCGGGCACTCCTTTGAAGGTAGGGGAACGCGGTCGCGCCTCCCTACCTCGGCGTCGTGGTGCCTTCGACCTTCGCTCCAGCGCCCGCTCTCCGCGGGCACTCCTTTGAAGGTAGGGGCGGCGGTCTCGCCTCCCTACCTCGGCGTCGCGTGGTGCCTTCGCCTACGCTCCAAGCACCCGCTCCCGCGGCACTCCTTTGAAGGTAGGGGGCGGTCGCGCCTCCTACCTCGGCGTGCGTGGTGCCTTCGCCCTCGCTCCAGCGCCCGCTCCCGCGGGCACTCCTTTTTGAAGGTAGGGGAACGACGGTCGCGCCTCCTTACCTCGGCGTGCGTAGTGCCTTGGGCCTACGCTCCAAGCGCCCGCCCTCAGCGTGCACTCCTTTTTGAAGGTAGGGGCGGCGGTCGCGCCTCCCTACCTCGGCGTCGTGGTGCCTTGCCTACGCTCCAGCGCCCGCTCCCGGGCACTTCTTTGAAGGTAGGGGAACGCGGTCGCGCCTCCCTACCTCGGCGTGCGTGGTGCCTTCGCCTACGCTCCAGCGCCCCGCCCTCGGCGTGCACTCCTTTTTGAAGGTAGGGGCGGCGGTCGCGCCTCCCTACCTCGGCGTGCGTGGTGCCTTCGACCTACGCTCCAGCGCCCCCTCCCGCGGGCACTCCTTTGAAGGTAGGGAACGCGATCGCGCCTCCCTACCTTGGCGTGCGTGGTGCCTTCGGCCTACGCTCCAGCGCCCGCTCTCCCGGGCACTCCTTTGAAGGTAGGGGCGGCGGTCTCGCCTCCCTACCTCGGCGTCGCGTGGTGCCTTCGCCTACGCTCAGCGCCCGCTCTCGCGGGCACTCCTTTTTGAAGGTAGGGGAACGGCGGTCGCGCCTCCCTACCTCGGTGTGCGTAGTGCCTTCGGCCTACGCTCCAAGCGCCCGCCCTCAGCGTGCACTCCTTTTTGAAGGTAGGGGAACGGTGGTCGCGCCTCCCTACCTCGGCGTGCGTAGTGCCTTCGTCCTATGCTCCAAGCGCCCGCTCCCCGCGCTCCAAGCGCCCGCTCCCCGCGGGCACTCCTTTGAAGGTAGGGAACGCGGTCGCGCCTCCTACCTCGGCGTCGTGGTGCCTTCGCCCTACGCTCCAGCGCCCGCCCTCGCGTGCACTCCTTTTTGAAGGTAGAGGAACGGTCGCGCCTCCCTACCTCGGCGTGCGTGGTGCCTTGACCCCTACGCTCCAGCGCCCGCCCTCGGCGTGCACTCCTTTTTGAAGGTAGGGGAACGACGGTCGCGCCTCCCTACCTCGGCGTGCGTAGTGCCTTCGGCCTACGCTCCAAGCGCCCGCTCCCGCGGCACTCCTTTGAAGGTAGGGGAGCGGTCTCGCCTCCCTACCTCGGCGTGCGTGAGTGCCTTCGCCTACGCTCCAGCGCCCCGCTCTCGCGGGCCCTCCTTTCAAGGTAGGAGAACAACGGTGTCGGCGCGTCTTGGCGCTCGACCGCCGTCGCCTTGTAGGCATCACCTCGGCGGGGCGGCACGTCTTCGGCGCTTCGATGACACATCTTGGCGCTCGACTCCGCCGTCGCCTCGTAGGCATCGCCTCGGCGGGGCGGCACGTCTTGGCGCTTCGGCGGCGCGTCTTGGCGCTTCGACCGCCGTCCGCTGTAGGCATCGCCTCGGCGGGGCGGCACGTCTTCGGCGCTGGCGACACGTCTTGGCGCTTCGACTCCACCGTCGCCTCGTAGGCATCGCCGGCGGGGGGGCGGCACGTCTTGGCGCTCGGCGGCGCGTCTTGGCGCTGGCGACACGCCTTCGGCCTCGTAGGCATCGCCTCGGCGGGACGGCACGTCTTGGCGCTCGACGACACGTCTTCGGCGCTCGACTCCGCCGTCCGCCTCGTAGGCATCGCCTCGGCGGGGCAGCACGTCTTCGGCACTCGACTCCGCCGTCCGCCTTGTAGGCATCGCCTCGGCGGGACGGCACGTCTTCGGCGCTCGACGACACGCCTTCGTCCTCGACTCCGTCGTCCACCTTGCAGGCATCGCCTCGGGGGGACGGCACGTCTTCGGCGCTCGACGACACGCCTTCGTCCTCGACTCCGCCGTCCGCCTTGCAGGCATCGCCTCGGGGGGACGGCACGTCTTCGGCGCTCGACGACACGTCTTCGGCGCTCGACGACACGCCTTCGGCCTCGACTCCGCCGTCCGCCTCGTAGGCATCGCCTCAGCAGGACAGCACGTCTTCGGCACTCGACTCCGCCGTCCGCCTTGTAGGCATCGCCTCGGCGAGACGGCACGTCTTCGGCGCTCGACGACACGCCTTCGGCCTCGACTCCGCCGTCCGCCTTGTAGGCATCGCCTCGGTGGGACGGCACATTTTCGGCGCTCGATGACACGTCTTCGGCGGACGACAACACGCCTTCGGCCTCGACTCTGCCGTCCGCCTCGTAGGCATCGCCTCGGTGGGACGGCACGTCTTCGGTGCTCGACTCCGTCGTCCGCCTTGTAGGCATCGCCTCGGTGGGACGGCATGTCTTCGGCGCTCGACTCCGTCGTCCGCCTTGCAGGCATCGCCTCGGCGGGACGGCACGTCTTCGGCGTTCGACGACACGTCTTCGGCGCTCGACTCCGCCGTCCGCCTCGTAGGCATCGCCTCGGTGGGATGGCACGTCTTCGACGCTCGACGACACGTCTTCGGCGCTCGACGACGCGCCGATCGATCGACTCATTGTCCGCCTCGTAGGCATCGCCTCGGTGGGGCGGCACGTCTTGGCGCTTCGACTCCGCCGTCGCCTCGTAGGCATCGCCTCGGCGGGGCGGCACGTCTTCGGCGCTCGGCAAGACGCGTCTTGGCGCTGACTCGCGTCGTCCGCTCGTAGGTATCGCCTCGGCGGGGCGGCGACGTCTTCGGCGCTCAACGGCGTCTCTGGCGCTTCACGATTCCTTCTAGGGTCTCGCGAGCTATCGGTTGCATTGGCACCCTCGTGCTTCTTTGTCGAGGAACGGGGTCGGGGTGGTTGATCGCGTCGGCTCGCCCATCGGGACCTCGGCGCTTCTTTGTCGAGAAGTTGTTGTAGGGTGGCCCAACACCCGTGGATCGGCCGTGCAACTAGTCAAACATGTAATAGGCCCAATAGTGTAGAGGAATATAACAGTGTAAATATACCAGTGTACCCCCATCCTTTGTAAAATACTAAGGGGTAGAATGGGGATTTCCCATTCTACCCCACTCACATATATATAAGCCCCCAGGAGGGGCAAAGGGGGATCTCTCCTTCATTCTCACCACCTCTCCAGATCTGGCTCTCTTCCTCTCCTATCGATCCCCCTCTCTTTCTGTCTAGTCTGTAGCTACGACACGTACCTATAGCTCACGATTTTTAGCTTTTCTAGTCATTCCAAGGTTACCGGGGTAGTCCGGAGATTTTTAATTTTCGGAGCAGATTTGGCCGAGAGAGTGACCATAGCTAATGATTTTCAACTTTTCTAGTCGTTCCCGGGGTACCATAACATTCCGTGGATTTCTTTCGCATCAGATTTTGCCGAGAGGGTGACGCATAGCTCATGATTTTCGCTCTTCTAGTCGTTCCGGGGTTACTGCAGGACTCCGGGGATTTTTTTTTGCATCACATTTGGCCGAGAGCATGACCTATAGCTCAAGATTTCAGCTTTTCTAGTCGTTCCGGGGTTACCGGACCAGTGCGGGGTTTTTTATTTTTGGGAGCACATTTCGCCGAAAGCGTGACCTATAACTCACCATTTTAGCTTTTCTACTCGTTCCTGGGTTTCTTGACCAGTGCGGGGATTTTTATTTTTTTGGAGCAGATTTGGCCGAAAGCGTGACCTATAGCTCACGATTTTGAGCTTTTCTAGTCGTTCTGGGGTTACCGCAGCAGTCCACGGATTTTTTACTTTTCGAAACACATTTGGCTGAAAGCGTGACGTATAGCTCATGATTTCAGCTTTTCTTGTCCTTCTGGGGTTACTCGACGAGTGCGGGGATTTTTATTTTTCGGAGCACATTTGGCCGAAAGCGTACCTATAGCTCACGATTTTTAGCTTTTCTAGTCATTCCAGGGTTACCGGGGTAGTCCGGAGATTTTTAATTTTTGGAGCAGATTTGGCCGAGAGAGTGACCATAGCTAATGATTTTCAACTTTTCTAGTCGTTCCCGGGTTACCGTAGCGTTCCGTGGATTTCTTTCGCATCAGATTTTGCCGAGAGGGTGACGCATAGCTCATGATTCTGTCTCTTCTAGTCATCCCGGGGTTACTGCAGTACTCCGGGGATTTTTTTTGCATCACATTTGGCCGAGAGCATGACCTATAGCTCAAGATTTCAGCTTTTCTAGTCGTTCCGGGGTTACCGGACCAGTGCGAGGTTTTTTTATTTTTGGGAGCACATTTCGCCGAAAGCGTGACCTATAACTCACGATTTTGAGGTTTTCTAGTCGTTCTGGGGTTAGCGCAGCAGTCCGGGGATTTTTTACTTTTCGGAACACATTTGGCTGAAAGCGTGACGTATAGCTCACGATTTCAGCTTTTCTAGTCCTTCTGGGTTACTCGACGAGTGCGTGGATTTTTATTTTTCGGAGCACATTTGGCCGAAAGTGTGACATATAGCTCACGATTTTTAGCTTTTCTAGTCATTCCTGGGTTACCGGGGTAGTCCGGAGATTTTTAATTTTCGGTGCAGATTTGGCCGAGAGAGTGACCAATAGCTAATAATTTTCATCTTTTCTAGTCGTTCCCGGGTTACCGTAGCATTGCGTGGAATTCTTTCGCATCAGATTTTGCCGAGAGGGTGACCCATAGCTCATGATTTTCGCTCTTCTAGTCGTTCCGGGGTTACTGCAGGACTCCGGGGATTTTTTTTTTTGCATCACATTTGGCCGAGAGCATGACCTATAGCTCAAGATTTCAGGTTTTCTACTCGTTCCGGGGTTACCGGACCAGTGCGAGGTTTTTTATTTTTGGGAGAACATTTCGCCGAAAGCGTGACCTATAACTCACCATTTTAGCTTTTCTACTGTTCTGTGTTTCGGACCGGTCATGGGATTTTTATTTTTCAAGCGGTTTGGCGGCGTGACCTATAGCTCTCGATTTTGAGCTTTTCTAGCCGTTCTGGGGTTACCGCAGCAGTCCGCGGATTTTTTACTTTTCGAAACACATTTGGCTGAAAGCGTGACGTATAGCTCACGATTTCAGCTTTTCTAGTCCTTCTGGGGTTACTCGACGAGTGCGGGGATTTTTTTTTTTCGGAGCACTTTAGGCCGAAAGCGGGACCTATAGCTCGCGATTTTTAGCTTTTCTAGTTATTCCAGGGTTACCGGGGTAGTCCGGAGATTTTTAATTTTTGGAGCAGATTTGGCCGAGGGTGTGACCAATAGCTAATGATTTTCAACTTTTCTAGTCGTTCCCGGGTTACCGTAGCATTCCGTGGATTTCTTTCGCATCAGATTTTGCCGAGAGGGTGACCCATAGCTCATGATTTTCGCTCTTCTAGTCGTTCCGGTTCTTTGCAGGACTCAGGGATTTTTGCATCACATTTGGCCGAGAGCATGACCTATAGCTCAAGATTTCAGCTTTTCTAGTCGTTCCGGGGTTTCCGGACCAGTGCGAGGTTTTTAATTTTTGGGAGCACATTTCGCCGAAAGCGTGACCTATATAACTCACCATTTTAGCTTTTCTACTGCTCTGGGTTTCGGACGGTCATGGGATTTTTATTTTTCGGAGCAGATTTGGCCGAAAGTGTGACCTATAGCTCACGATTTTGAGCTTTTCTAGTCGTTCTGGGGTTACCGCAGCAGTCCGCGGATTTTTACTTTTCGAAACACATTTGGCTGAAAGCGTGACGTATAGCTCACGATTTCAGCTTTTCTAGTCCTTCTGGGGTTACTCGACGAGTGCGGGGATTTTTATATTTCGGAGCACATTAGGCCGAAAGCGGGACCTATAGCTCACGATTTTTAGCTTTTCTAGTCATTCCAGGGTTACCGGGGTAGTCCGGAGATTTTTAATTTTTGGAGCAGATTTGGCCGAGGGAGTGACCAATAGCTAATGATTTTCAACTTATCTAGTCGTTCCCGGGTTACCGTAGCATTCCGTGGATTTCTTTCGCATCAGATTTTGCCGAGAGGGTGACGCATAGCTCATGATTTTCGCTCTTCTAGTCGTTCCGGGGTTACTGCAGGACTCCGGGGATTTTTTTTTTTTGCATCACATTTGGCCGAGAGCATGACCTATAGCTCAAGATTTCAGCTTTTCTAGTCGTTCCGGGGTTACCGGACCAGTGCGAGGCTTTTATTTTTGGGAGCACATTTCGCCGAAAGCGTGACCTAAAGAACTCACCATTTTAGCTTTTCTACTCGTTCCTGGGTTTCTGGACCAATGCGGGGTTTTTTATTTTTTAGAGCAGATTTGGCCGAAAGCGTGACCTATAGCTCACGATTTTGAGCTTTTCTAGTCGTTCTGGGGTTACCGCAGCAGTCCACGGATTTTTTACTTTTCGAAACACATTTGGCTGAAAGCGTGACGTATAGCTCACGATTTCAGCTTTTCTAGTCCTTCTGGGGGTTACTCGACGATTGCGGGGATATTTATTTTTCGGAGCACATTAGGCCGAAAGTGGGACCTATAGCTCACGATTTTTAGCTTTTCTAGTCATTCCAGGGTTACCGGGGTAGTCCGGAGATTTTTAATTTTCGGAGCAGATTTGGCCGAGAGAGTGACCATAGCTAATGATTTTCAACTTTTCTAGTCGTTCCCGGGTTACCGTAGCATTCCGTGGATTTCTTTCGCATCAGATTTGGCCGAGAGGGTGACGCAGAGCTCATGATTTTCCGCTTTTCTAGTCGTTCCGGGGTTACTGCAGGACTCCGCGGATTTTTTTTTTGCATCACATTTGGGCGAGAGCATGACCTATAGCTCAAGATTTCAGTTTTTCTAGTCGTTCCGGGGTTACCCGACCAGTGCGGGGTTTTTTTATTTTTGGGAGCACATTTCGCCGAAAGCGTGACCTATAACTCACCATTTTAGCTTTTCTACTCGTTCCTGGGTTTCTGGACCAGTGCTGGGATTTTTATTTTTTGGAGCAGATTTGGCCGACAGCGTGACCTATCGCTCACGATTTTGAGCTTTTCTAGTCGTTCTGGGGTTACCGCAGCAGTCCGCGGATTTTTTACTTTTCGGAACCCGTTTGGCTGAAAGCGTGACGTATAGCTCACGATTTCAGCTTTTCTAGTCCTTCTGGGGTTACTCGACGAGCGCGGGGATTTTTATTTTTCGAAGCACATTTGGGCGAAAGTGTGACCTATAGCTCACGATTTTTAGCTTTTCTAGTTATTCTAGGGTTACTGGGGTAGTCCGGAGATTTTTAATTTTTGGAGCAGATTTTGCCGAGGGAGTGACCAATAGCTAATGATTTTCAACTTTTCTAGTCGTTCCCGGGTTACCGTAGCATTTCGTGGATTTCTTTCGCATCAGATTTTGCCGAGAGGGTGACCCGTAGCTCATGATTTTCCACTCTTCTAGTCGTTCCGTGGTTACTGCTGGACTCCGGGGATTTTTTTTTTTGCATCACATTTGGCCGAGAGCATGACGTATAGCTCAAGATTTCGGCTTTTCTAATCGTTCCGGGGTTACCGGACCAGTGTGAGGTTTTTTATTTTTGGGAGCACATTTCGCCGAAAGCGTGACCTATAACTCACCATTTTAGCTTTTCTACTCGTTCCTGGATTTCTGGACCAGTGCAGGGATTTTTATTTTTTGGAGCACATTTGGCCGAAAGCGTGACCTATAGCTCACGATTTTCAGCTTTTCTAGTCGTTCTGGCGTTCCCGCAGCAGTCCGCAGAATTTTATTTTTTGAAACACATTTGGCCGAAAGAGCGATCTATAGCTCACGATTTTCAACTTTTCTAGTCATTCCAGAGTTACCGGAGCATTCTGGGGATTTTTGTTTCTTGGAGCAAATTTGGCCAAAAGCGTGACCTACAGCTCACGATTTCAGCTTTTCTAGTCGTTCCATGGTTACCGGAGTAGTCCGGGGATTTTTATTTTTTGGAGCACATTTTCCCAAAAGCGTGACCAATAGCTAACGATCTTTAACTTTTCGAATCGTTCCGGTGTTACCGGAGGATTGCACGGATTTTTGTCGCTTCACATTTGGCCGAAAGGGAGACCCATAGCTCAAGATTTTCCGCTTTTCTAGTCGTTCCGGGGTTATTGGAGGACCCCGTGGATTTTTTTCCGCATCACATTTGGCCGAAAGCATGACCTGTAGCTCACATTTTTAGCTTTTTAGGTTGTTCAAGGTTTACCGGAGCAGTCAGGGGAATTTTGTTTCTAGGAGAAGATTTGGCCGAAAGCGTGCCCTATAGCTCCCGATTTCAGCTTTTCTTGTCGTCCCAGAGTTACCAGAGCTGTCCGGGGAGCTTTATTTTTCGGAGCACATTTGGCCGAAAGCTTGAAATAACTCATGATTTTGAGCTTTTCTAGTCGTTTTGGGGTTACCACAGCTGTCCAGGTATTTTTATTTTAAGGAGCAAATTTGGCCGATAGCGTGATCTATAGCTCATTATTTCAGCTTTTCTAGTCGTTCCGGGGTTACTGGAGGACTCCAGGGATTTTCTTTTTTCGTATCACATTTGGCCGAAATCGTAAGCTATAGCTCACGATTTTTAGCTTTTCTAGTCGTTCAACGGTTACCGGAGCAGTCGGGTGAATTTTGTTTCCCGGAGCAGATTTGGCCGAAAGCGTAACCTATAACTCACTATTTTCAGGTTTTCTAGTCGTTTCGGGGTTACCGGGGCTCTCCGGGGATTTTTATTTCTAGGAGCACACCATTTTAGCTTTTTTTAGTCGTTCTGGGGTTTCCGGACCAATGCGGGGATTTTTATTTTTTGGAGCACATTTGGCCGAAAGCGTGATTTATAGCTTACGATTTTCAGCTTTTCTAGTCATTCCAGGGTTATCGGAACAGTCCGCGGAATTTTATTTTTTGGAGCACATTTGGCCGCAAGAGTTATCTGTAGCTCACGATTTTCAACTTCTCTAGTTACTCCAGGGTTACCGGAGCATTCCGGGGATTTTTGTTGCTCGGAGCAAATTTGGCCAAAAGCTTGACCTATAGCTCACGATTTCAACTTTTCTAGTCGTTCCGTGGTTACCGGAGTAGTCCGAAGATTTTTATTTTTCGGAGCACATTTGCCCGAAAGCGTGACCAATAGCTAACGATATTCAACTTTTCTAATCGTTCCGGTGTTACCGGAGGATTCCACGGATTTTTGTCGCATCACATTTGGCCGAAAGGGAGACCCATAGCTCAAGATTTTCCACTTTTCTAGTCCTTCCGGGGTTACTGGAGGACTCCGGAGATTTTTTTTGGCATCACATTTTGCCGAAAGCGTGACCTATAGCTCACGATTTTCGGCTTTCCTTGTCGTTACTGGGCCAGTTCGGGAAATTTTAATTTTCAGAGCGCATTTGCTGAAAGCATGCCTATAGCACAGGATTTTCAGTTTTTCCAATCGTTCTAGGGTTACCAGGCCAGTTCAGGGATTTTTAATTTTCGAAGCACATTTGCCGAAAGCGTACCTATAAGTCAAAATTTTCCACTTTTCTTGGCGTTCCAGGTTTACTGTAGGACTCTGGAGATTTTTTTCGCATCACATTTGGCCGAAACCGTGACCTATAGTTCACGATTTTCAGCTTTTCTAGTCGTTCTACAGTTACCGGAGGATTCGGGGGAATTTTGTTTCTCAGAGCAGATTTGGCCGATAGCGTGACCTATATCTAACGATTTTCAGCTTTTCTAGTCGTTTCGAGGTTACCGGAGTATTCCAGGGATTTTTTTCGCATCACATTTGGCCAAAAGCGTGACCTATAACTCACAATTTCAGCTTTTCTAGTCGTTATGGTGTTACCGGAGCAGTTCGGGGATTTTTATTTTTTGGAGCATATTTGGCCGAAAACGTGACCTATAACTCACGATTTTCAGCTTTTCTAGTCGTGCCAAGGTTACCGGAGCATTTCGATGAATTTTCTTTCTCGGGGCAGATTTGGTCGAAAGCGTGACCTATAGCTCACGATTTCAGCTTTTCTAGTCTACCTACGGTCACGTCTTAGAGTCGTCATGGCTCTGATACCACCTTTGTCGGAACCCGGAGTAACGACTCCTGGATCCTCTGTGTAAATCGCACTAGTCCAGGATCAGCTAGTGCACACAGTCACAACAAATATAATTACCAAGCACAAATGACTGATTATATTAAATAAAAGGTATGGCCTTATGGCCAAGTCTTACATCAACGCTCATTGGTAAAACAAGTAAAGGAAATAACTACGGAAGCAAACTGATAAATAGCGAAGCCCAAGCCTGCCCGCAGGCAAACGATAGTAAGACGTGGCCTATTCGTCCAGATCTTCACCGTAGTTGACGTCTTCCTTCTCTGTGTGGAAAAAGCAACGTGAGTACAAACTTGTACTCCGCAAGTCACACGGGAAAATGCACCATAATGATAAAGGCTTCAATGGAAGGCTTATAGGGTTAGTTTGCATAAAACAGCATTTAAGAAATACAATAAGTAGATTGAAATTGCTGACTTTAATACAGTAAGTAAAAACAGTACTTGTAATTGAAAATAATACCATCAGTGCAGGCTCCGACCATACACCAACCTATCCACGGGCATCCCACCCGGACCATCTTTTCCAAAAGATCACGTATTGATTCCATCCATTCACCAGATTTCCACCTCTCACGGATTCCATCCATCCGCAAGGTTTTCGAAAATATTTTGAAAAACAAAGTCTAATCCATGAAAAACTTTTACTCAGCATGCCCATGACCGTGGGCACGGCTATCCAGGATAGATTATACACTCTGCAGAGGTTGTACAGCTTTACCCACAAGACACGATCATCCCATATTGCCACCGGGTTACACACTTCCTTAGGTGTGCGGCGAGGAGTCGTGACAAGGCCTTTACAATGCAAAGCCTTCAACCTGGTCGAGCCAACTCTAAGGTTTCACCCCAGTGAGGAATCCACCAGACCGGGACCCCCCTCTTGAGCCTAGACGAGACTTCTCATGGCTTAACCACGCTCGCCCAAGTGAGACTTCACATGGCACCAACCACGCTCACTTTCAACCTACAACTTGACTCAAAGTTGGGACTTTGCAAATTATTCACCGGGGCTATCCCATACCACCATGTGGTAGTACGATTAGGGCTTTGCAACAAGAGCTCACGCACCGGTCCTTAATTGACTCAGCCCAACCACATACCCCCCTGCACGACAATCAACCACTGCGGCTCCAACCAACAGGGCATGCCTGCACCCACCACTCTAACCAATTGCCTAAATCTAAACCAGTTTTATATTTTGTTTGCAAAATATTTCATAACACTCCTTGACTCACCAAAGTCAAGAGCATATCATTTTATGTAAACAGGGTTATCATTTTATGTGAACGATATCCCAAAACAAATATTATATCTAAGCAGTCTGAGCATTTGATATAAATTCCTCTAGCCAACACTAATGTATTAACTAGAGTTTGAATCTAGGGTGACAAGGTGCTGAGGAATTCAAATTCAATGGAGGAATTCACAAGTAGGTATTAACTATATTTAAAACTGACTTGAAATACGTTGAATAAACATATGCATGCAATATAATTTAAATCAACATAATTTTATTTTGAAAACTGGGATCAACATGATCAAGGAGTGTGACTTGCCTTGCTCTTCAAATGGGTTTGAATCTTCGTCGAAGAAATCTCCCGAATCGTCGAAGTCTACACGTGAAAATAACCCACCAAATTCAAATAAATTCAAATTAAATTCAAACAAACTCAAACATTTGAATTAAGGCTAGAAATGGATAGAGCAGAATTTTTGATGAATTTAGAAATTTGAATGGGCTCAATCGGAGTTAGGACGAAGAAGAACGGGCTCCGGGAAATTTGAAAAGAGAGAAAATGGAAAAAGACTGATTTTTGGATTTATTTTTCTACTAAAAAAGGAATTTATGACGTCAGCCTTGCGTCAGCTCGGGATTTTCGATTTCAGCCGAATTATTTTTGTTCGGGAAAATGCGGGGAGGGGCTGACATGCGGGCCCGGTCCATGTGGACCGAGTCCACGGTCTACGGGTGGGGTTGAGGTGGCAGGGTGGTGGCGTGGCAACCGACGGGGAGAGAGGGGCCGAGGTGGCCGACGCATGGCGCCGTTTCACCGTCCACGCCGCACACAGCCGACGTGGCGAGGGCGACCGTGGCGCGACGGGGTGGCGGCGGCGGCGGCGCTCCGGCGGCGGCGGCTGCGCGAGGGTGGCTACGGGGAGAGGGGGCCGAGGGGAACCCGGGGAGGGGCACGGTCCTTACCGGCGGCAAGCGGAGATGGCCGACGGCGAGGGGAGAGCGGCGGTGGTTCGGGCCTCACGCGGCGGCGGAGCTCCGGTGGCGGACAAGCGCGGATAAGGGGTGGCCGGGGTCTAGGGCGGCATGGCGAAGTCGGAGGTGGCGTCGGCCGGGCGCGGGGGCTAGCGGAGCGGCGGTGATTGCTCGCCGTATTACAAAGCGGCGGCGGAGGCGGAGGCGCACGGCGCGAGGGCGAGGGGAAGCTCGGGAGAGGGGGAAGGTGGCAGAGGGCGGTGGGGTCGAGTGGAGCGGTGCTCGGGGGCCTTTTTATAGGGGCGGAGGGGGAGGAGCGGCGCGGGAATTCGTTGCCGGAGTGGAGGAGTGGGCGGCGGCGGTTACGGGGGAGAAGGTGGGCGCGTGGGGTGGCGACGGGCGCCAGAGAGGCGGGGAGGTGGGGCGTGGTGCGTGCGGTGCACGAAGGTGGGCGGCGTGGCCGAGGAGAAGGCGAGGTGGTGACCAGGTCGGGCGGGGCCGGCGGTTGCGGAGGCGGGCGCGCGCGCGAGGAAGACGACCGGGGAGGAAGAAGGCCCTGACAGGGCGGGCCCACGCGGAAGAGAGAGAGCGAGGGGAAGGGAGGCGCCGACAGGCGGGACCGGGGTGAGGAGAGAGAGGAACGGGGGCTCGGGCGGCTAGGATGCGGCCGCGTGGCGGGGCACGCATCGGGCGGCCGAGGGAGGGGCAAGGCGCGGACGGCCGAGATGAGGCGGCGGGCGCGCAATCGGGGCCAGCCACGTGGCGGATAGGGGAGAGGGGAAAGCGGGATGCGCGGTGGATCCGGGCCGTCCACGTGGCGGCCGGATGGAGGGGGTTGGGAATTGATTTTTGTGTTTTTGATTTAAGATTTTTCAGAAAAGCCCAGAAAACTCATTTAGCCTCAGAAAAATACCAAATGACCTCCAAAAATTCCAGAACAATTCCTAGAACCTGCTGGAGACATTTGTGACTTAATAAAAATATTTCCAACTAATTTTGGTATTTAATTTTCATACTTTAAAATATTTTTTCTTATTTTAAAAATACATTTTAAACTCCAGAAAATCCAGGAAACCAAATAAAAGCCAAATAACTCCAAATAATTAATTTGACATAATATTTTTATAGAAAATCCAAATATAATTTTATTTAATATTATTTTTAGGTTTTTCTTAAAATGCTTTTCAAATCCAGCTTTTTCAAAAACAGAAATTCAGGGCAAATCCAACTTTGAACTTTAGGCACAAAAATATTTATTTTAAATTAAATTTTATTTTATTCCACTTTTATTTTACTAAAAATCTGGGCTGTTATACTAGAGGACTCTAGGGATTTTTTTTCACATCACATTTGGCCGAAATCATAACCTATAGCTCACGATTTTTAGCTTTTCTAGTCGTTCAACGGTTACCGGAGCAGTCGGGGGAATTGTGTTTCTCGTAGCAGATTTGGCTGAAAGCGTGACCTATAGCTCACGATTTTCAACTTTTCTAGTCGTTTCGGGGTTATCGGGGCTCTCCGGGGATTTTTATTTCTAGGAGCACACCATTTTAGCTTTTTTTAGTCGTTCTGGGGTTTCCGGACCAATGCAGGGATATTTATTTTTTGGAGCACATTTGGCCGAAAGCGTGATTTATAGCTTACGATTTTCAGCTTTTCTAGTCATTCCAGGGTTACCGGAACAGTCCGCGGAATTTTATTTTTCGGAGCACATTTGGCCGAAAGAGTTATCTGTAGCTCACGATTTTCAACTTTTCTAGTTGTTCCAGGGTTACCGGAGCATTCCGGGGATTTTTGTTGCTCGGAGCAAATTTGGCCAAAAGCTTGACCTATAGCTCACGATTTCAACTTTTCTAGTCGTTCCGTGGTTACCGGAGCAGTCCGGAGATTTTTATTTTTCGGAGCACATTTACCTGAAAGCGTGACCAATAGCTAACGATATTCAACTTTTCTAATCGTTCCGGTGTTACCGGAGGATTCCACGGATTTTTGTCGCATCACATTTGGCCGAAAGGGAGACCCATAGCTCAAGATTTTCCGCTTTTCTAGTCGTTCCGGGGTTACTGGAGGACTCCAGAGATTTTTTTTTGGCATCACATTTGGCCGAAAGCGTGACCTATAGCTCACGATTTTCGGCTTTCCTTGTCGTTACCGGGCCAATTCGGGAAATTTTAATTTTCGGAGCGCATTTGCCGAAAGCGTATCTATAGCACAGGATTTTCAATTTTTCCAGTCGTTCTAGGGTTACCAGGCCAGTCCAGGGATTTTTAATTTTCGAAGCACATTTGCTGAAAGCGTACCTATAAGTCAAAATTTTCCACTTTTCTAGGTGTTCCGGGTTGACTGGAGGACTCTGGAGATTTTTTTCGCATCACATTTGGCCGAAAGGATGACCCATACCTCAAGATTTTCCGCTTTTCTAGTCGTTCCAGGGTTACTGGAGGACTCCGTGGATTTTTTCCGCATCACATTTGGCCGAAAGAGTGACCTATAGCTCACGATTTTCAACTTTTCTAGTCGTTCCAAGGTTACCGGAGCATTCCGGGGATTTTTGTTTTTCGGAGCAAATTTGGCCGAAAGCGTGACCTAGCTCACGATTTCAGCTTTTCTATTCGTTTCGGGGTTACCGGGGCAGTCCGGAGATTTTTAATTTTCGGAGCACATTTGGCCGAAAGCGTGACCTATAGCTCACGATTTTCAACTTTTCTAGTCGTTCCAGGGTTACAGGAGCAGTTCAGGGATTTTTATTTTTCGGAGCACATTTGGCCGAAAGCGTGACATATAGCTCACGATTTTCAGCTTTTCTAGTCGTTCTAGGGATTCCGGGCCAGTCTGGGGACTCTAATGTTTCGGATCACATTTGGCCGAAAGAGTGACCTATAGCTCACGATGTTCAACTTTTCTAGTCGTTACGAGGTTACTGGAGCATTCCGGGGATTTTTGTTTCTTGAAGCAAATTTGACCTCATCATCTCATACTCAGTTTTACAAATCTCATCATTATATATTCTTAGCATGAATCATCATAGCCTACCAGCGCATCATAAACCTTTCCAAAAGAACACAATAACTTATTTCAAAATGTTTTTTTCCAATAAGATTGCAGCAATCCTACTAACATCAAGATTAATACACTCTTAGCAAGAATCGTTATCGTCTACCCTTCCATTATAAAGCCCTCCAAAATCTCATCAAATAGTTCCATGCTACTTTATCATCCCATCCTCAAATTTAAAGTATTTCAAAACCTTACAACCTCACTACAACCACCACTTTAAATTAAAGGAGATCTACTACACAATTTTAATGATTCTACCAAGACTCTTTCATCAAAGACATAATATCATCTGACAATCCCACCATCATGTAAATATAGATCACATTTTAAACCCCATCCATTGCTCTCTTATTGATGCGCAGCACCAAACTTCATTACACAACAGTTGCACTTAGCAATTACATACGAACACTAAGTATCCACAAAGATAACTCCAAGATTAATATCCACTAATACAGTAATCCAACACCTTCTGAATTTAACTATCCTGAACGGTTAGATTAATCCATTGAGACCCGTTGATCCAATTTATCTCAAAAGTTTACTAACTTTGTCTCTCTTATTGATCAACCAGTTCATCAAAGTTCCATGCCTCTTAGTAACTCTATTGATTCCAGTAGGAATAACCCTATTCATAAACACAGTTCATGAACATCCACAAGAAGACAACATCAACTTATTCGGTTTCACTTCCAAGGTCACTCATACCATATCAATTTATTTGATTACAATCTCTGACTTAACCATAACAAGACATCACAAAAGGATTTTAACACCTCCCTTCAGAAAAGAGAGGTATTAAACTTCAACACTTAGAATAATCCAAAAGAATACATAAAGCCAAAGCTTTCACATGTAGTCGAATCACTTTTGGGATATTACACTATAGCTCCCGATTTCAGCTTTTCTAGTCATCCCGGGGTTACCGGAGCAGTCCGGGGATTTTTATTTTTCGGAGCACATTTGCCCGAAAGCATGACCTATAGCTAACGATTTTCAACTTTTCTAATCATTCCGGTGTTACTGGAGGATTCCGTGGATTTTTGTCGCATCACATTTTGCCGAAAGGCTGACCCATAGCTCAAGATTTTCCGCTTTTCTAGTCGTTCCAGGGTTACTGGAGGACTCCGGGGATTTTTTTTTTCCGCATCACATTTGGCCGAAAGCGTGACCTATAGCTCACGATTTTCAGCTTTTCTAGCCGTTCAAGGGTTACCGGAGCAGTCGGGAGAATTATGTTTCTCGGAGCTGATTTGGCCGAAAGCGTGACATATACCTCACGATTTTCAGCTTTTCTAGTCGTTTCGTGGTTACCGGGGCAGTCCGGGGATTTTTATTTTTTAGAGTACATTTTGCCTAAAACGTGACCAGCTCACAATTTTCAACTTTTCCAGTCGTTCCGGAGTTACCGGAGGATTCCAGGGATTTTCTTTCGCATCACATTTGGCTGAAAGCGTGACCTATAGCTCACGATTTCAACTTTTCTAGTCGTTCCGGGGTTACCGGAGCAGTCCAGGGATTTTTATTTTTCGGAGCACATTTGACCGAAAGCGTGACCAATTGCTCACAATTTTCAGCTTTTCTAGTCATTCCTTTGTTACCGGAGCAGTCTGGGGATTTTTATTTTTCGGAGCACATTTGGCTGAAAGCATGACCTATAACTCACGATTTTCGACTTTTCTTGTCATGCCAGGGTTACCAGAGCATTCGGACATTTTTTGTTTATGGGGGCAGATTTGGTCGAATGCGTAACCTATAGCTCACGATTTCAGCTTTTCTAGTCATTCCGAGGTTTCCGGAGTAGTCCGGGGATTTTTATTTTTCGGAGCACATTTGCCGAAAGCGTACCTATAGCTCACGATTTTCAGCTTTTCTAGTCGTTCCGGTGTTACCAGAGCAGTCCGGGTATTTTTATTTTTCGAAGCACATTTGGCCGAAAGCGTGACCTATAACTCATGATTTTTAGCTTTTCTAGTCGTGCTAGGGTTACTGGAGCATTCCGATGATTTTTGTGTCTCGGGGCAGATTTGGTGGAAAGCATGACCTATAGCTCACGATTTCAGCTTTTCTAGTCATTCCGGTGTTACCAGAGTAGTCCGGGGATTTTTATTTTTTGGAGCACATTTGCCGAAAGCGTACCTATAGCTCACGATTTTCAGCTTTTCTTGTCGTTCTAGGGTTACCGGGCATGTCTGGGGATTTTTTATTTTTTGAAGCACATTT
Source organism: Dendrocalamus sinicus (assembly GCA_036346575.1). NCBI lineage: Eukaryota > Viridiplantae > Streptophyta > Magnoliopsida > Poales > Poaceae > Dendrocalamus > Dendrocalamus sinicus. Next base: position 53,389,821 of record CM070648.1, on the reverse strand, counting down.
GGCCGAAAGAGTGACCTATAGCTCACGATTTTCAACATTTCTAGTCGTTCCAGGGTTACCGGAGCATTCCGGGGATTTTGTTTCTCGAAGCAAATTTGGCCGAAAGCGTGACCTGTAGCTCACGATTTCAACTTTTCTAGTCGTTCCGGGGTTACCGGAGCAGTCCGGGGATTTTATTTTTCGGAGCACATTTGCACGAGAGCGTGACCTATAGCTGTTCGATGGTATTTTGTATAATATCTTTAAAAAATAATCTGGATGATCACATGAGCTCATGTGCATTTCAAAAGAAGAAAGGAATAGGAAGAAAGGACATGTATGCTATTCAGGTACATGAGAAACCAGATGACTAGAGTGCATGCATGCACCTGCTCTTCTAAGTATACGTACACGTATACGTATGGTCTGAGTTTAGTTGGAAATGAACGAGTGCAAACCCGGCCAGCAGTAGAATGCTTGCGGCCTGTGATGCCCAGATCGACTCAGCCCATGTCAATTAATGATCCAGTTAATAAAAGGCCTGCGTACACGAATGAACACAATCGAGCCGTGTACGTAGTTGTTTGGGCCAGTTAATTAAGATTTAGCAGCACAAATTACTCTCATGGATAATATGGGCTTGTGTAAGATTCCCGTGCATGGCCCATGTAGGCTTCCTCCCTCTACGTGGTTATCCATTCTGGGCATAGTCTCCTGAAAACAAACTCCATATACACGTGTATCTCAGCACATGTATCTCAGTGCAAGGACAAGCGGATTGCTCTTGGTTCTAGGAAGCTAGCAAGCTGCACACATGTGCATTCTATACGGGTATATGTACTGAGACGATACGCCGTTGCTGTATACGTCCAGACTCGAGGCGTCTTCCTGAAGCTTCTTGCTACGGATCCTACAGCTATATATCAACGGCCGCATGGCACGCGTTTGTTTGACGTAATCTATCTGAGCATTAGCCGGGGGTCAACAGCGCTGCAGGCCTGCCGAAGAGATAAGGCCTGCCGACAAGGTTGATTTTTGAATTTGAACGAGGCATCCGAGCGGCGAGGAACGGAACCGGAGACCTGTGTGTTCAGTGTTCAGGAGTTGCTCGGCTGACCACTGGGCAGCTACCCGCTGTGACTTGAAGGGGGAATTAGTACTCAAGAGACAAGAGGCAACTGGGGCTAAAACAGAGGAGCAACGGCCGAAACAGGGGAAGCGGCGGCGCTGGGCGGATAGCGGAGTCGCCGGTGAGGTGGGCAGCCGGAGGGAGGCGAAGACCAGTGAAATGGACTCTGAGGTAGGTAGGGAGGATAAGGGCGGTGGCACATTGACCGGAGCGGCGGCGGGGTGGGCGGGTGGCAGCCCGAAGCGGCCGGCGGCAAGGTGGGCTCGGGGCGGCGGCGCCGGAGTGAAGGAAAAGGGGAATTGAGGTGCGCACGAGGATTTGGAAGGTATAGGGATGCTCACTGATGAGTTGGCAGAGCCGGAGGGGGACCGAGGCTTGCCGGCACCGTGCATGGGCAGTTGTAACATCCTGATTTTCAGAGTCTTTTTGAAGCTTTTAAAATAAAATTCACCATTTGAATTTTTTTGGAATTAATTAAAGCTTAAATGGAATTTTTATGAATTAAAAAGGATTTAATATGATTAATCTGAACATGAACATTTGCCAAATTTATTTTATTTGAGTTCTTTGTGTCTCAAGGAATTTATTGGATTTTTATGGATTTTTCTGTATTTATTTGCTATTTTTCTAGAGCTCAAAATAGTTTATTTGAATTTCTGGAAAAAGAAAAGAAAAATATCCTAATTTCTTAAAGCCCGGTCGGCCCAACCCCGGCCCGGTCCAGCCTTGCAGCGGTCGCGCGCCGGCCACCACGCGCCACGCCGCTAATCGCGCCGCGCGCGCGCTCCGCCTTGGCCTCCCGATGGCCGCCGCGTGTCATTCATCCGGCCGCTGCCGCTCGCGCCCGCACTCGATCGCTGCCGCCCGCTCGCCCGTGTCGCCGACGTGTGGGACCCGCGTGTCGCCTCCGCTGCCCCCGACCGGACTCGCCTCGCCTCGCTTTCAACTCCGCGCCGCCTTCCGTTTTCCGCCGTCGTCTCGGCCCCGGACTCGACGTCTGCGCCGCCAAGGACTCTTCGCCTCCCGGGTATAAAAGGGCACCGATCCCCGGGGTTCCCCTCATCCCGAGCCGCCGCCGCGCCGCGCCCTTCGCCGAGCGCCGCCGCGAGCCTCGCTTCGCCGCGGGCGCTCGTCGTGGTTCGTCCCGTTCTCCGCTGCCGCGCCGCTGCCGCCGTTCACCGTCGGTGAGCCTCGCCGCCCCGAGCCCCGCCGCTGCCTCGATTCCCGCCGGCCACCACCGAACCATGCCGCCACCGCGCCTCGCGCCGTCGCGCCAGCCGAACCGCGCCCGCACCGCGACGCGCTCGGCCTCGCGCCACGTCGCTATCGGCGACACCACTGCCGCCGCCTTCCGTGGACGCCGACCACCGTTCACCCCGCCGCCGCCATGTGGGCCCCGCATGTCAGTCGTACACCCGTAGACCCCAAGCCCCGTCAGTCGCCGCACAAGCCGCCACGTCAGCCCTAGGGCCCAGTCAGCAGTTGCATCAGCAAGCCCAGTCAGCCCATACTGTGCCGTGCGCCGAGTCCACCGTAGACCCGTTCTCCCGTGCGCCCGGTCCACAGCACAGTGCACTTTTCCAATTTTCCCCGATTTTCTTTAGATCCAATCTTCCAAGAGCCCGTTCTCCCTCGTCCTAGCTCCGATTGACCCGATTCTTTTTCCTAAATTCATCTAAAATTGAGCTCTATCTTTTGGTTCTGGTTTTGCAGTTTTTGGAGTTCATTTGAATTTTATTTGAATTTATTTTGTCTTTTCGTTTCGCTTTCTCTCTCGTTAGATCGCGTGTTCGAGGGTGCGGAAGTTGGATTTGAAGATCAAGAGCCCTCAGCTGAGTAAGGCCAAGGCAAGTCGTGTCCTTTGATCATGTTGAACCCAGTTTTCAAATCTATTATGTATTATGTTGCCTTAAATTATCATGCATTGCTACTTTATTATAAAACCCTTGTATTGGTAGTTAATGACCTAATTGATTATTCCTCCTTGATAATTTGAACACCATGATTCTATTGTCACCATAGGATGGGAAATTAGTTAGTGATGCAATATAGTTGTCACATGGGCTGCGCGTTAATTTGCTTAGCCATGCTTATCACTAGTACATTGGGTTTATCATCACATGTGGTTAATTAATCTTGACTTAATGATATACTTGAATGTGGTGGTTAACCACGGTTATAAAATTTGTATGTCATGACATGGGTAGTGTCATGGGCATTGGTTATACAAACTTGGCTTTCACTTGGGCGAATGATCGTGCAGTAAAGGGGGTGCTGGATGCACATTGGGATGTGGATGTTTCACCCGGGTAATTCCTAAGGACTTAACTTTGTGCGCCATTGATCTGAGCTTAATCGTGCAAACCACATGTCTAGTATGGGATAGACTGGCATAATAATTTGTGAAGTCTCCACTTGGGTTTTACTACGATGTTGTGTGGCGCAAGAGGGGCAATTATCGACTAGGGGTACCCTATTCGACGGCGAATCCTTAGCGAGTGGGATCGGGTGGAGATGGACCATTGTAAAAGCCTTGTTGTGATTATCTTTAACGTGAGGATTATCACATCGTGTGGGTACAGTTGTGCAACCTCTGCAGAGTGTAAAACTATTCGAATAGCCGTGTCCTCGGTCATGGACAATGCTCGGTGATTTCACACGAGGGGTAGAGTCTTTATGAAATTTTTGGTGGGTTTAAGCTGGGAAGTGAATGGTTAGTTCGCTGGTGGTTATATTCAATTCCTTTGATTATTTATTTAATGTCTCTTGCTAAAGTTTGCTTTTCAATCTATTTATTGTATTTACTTTAAATTATTGCTTTATGCAAAATTAACCTTTCAGCCATCCATTGTTAAGCCTTGCATATTATATTGCATTCATTTGTTACAAACGACTTGCTGAGTACCAATGTACTCACGGCTTTATGCCCCTGTTGCTCAGTTGAGGAGGAGGAGTATCACCAGCAGGAGGTTCCAGAAGGACAGTACTTCGACGTCTTCGCGGATTAGGCTTCGTTCTCCACTCGATAGCCTGTGGGCGTGTCGATTGGCTGCTGCGTTTTCTTTTGGATTTTCGCTACTAGTTTCTTTTAAGCCTTTCAGGCTATTAATTGTAAGCTTGGCCATAAGGTCGCACTCTGATGATTATTAATAATATTTGAGTCTTTTCTTAGTAAATCGTGATATGTTCGATATTTATCTTTGTTTACGCTGTGTGCACTAGCGTGATCCTGGACTAGTGCAGAATACACAGTAGAGTCCGGATTTGTATATTCGGGTCTCGACAGAGATGGTATCAGAGCTATATCGACTGTAGGACGGAGCCCTAGTTAGAATTGTCGAATTAGTCAAGTTTTAAAATTTTATTTTCTAAATCAAATCAACCCAATGATTGTATAGTAAATCTTTATTCTTACCTCATTCTTAGGATTCTTGCTCCTTGTCTCCTCTGAGAACTTGTTTTCGAAACTAAATTTGACTTCTTATCCCTATAAAGTCTATAGATGTCTCGAGTGTCCCTCCATCAAAGTGAAAGCTGGTATGGAATTCTTCAAGCTGTGCTGTGAAGTTTGGATCAAGGAAGCACCCGTGAAGATTAGGAGCCATTAGATTTGAACCTTGTTATAGTGTTAGTATCGTATAGATCGTTTTGCTTCTTATTTGCCATTGGGTGTGATGTGAGCTGCAGTTTTGCTTCTGGCATTATGATGCGCCATGTCAAAAATCTTTTGTGCAGTTTATTGCTTCTTTTGCTAGCCTTTTCGCTAAGTGTTTGCTTAGTTTAGGTTGCCATTAGAATATTCCCTTAGACGAGTTTACCGCTTACCTTTGCTTTTCCTCTTACCTATTGAGCCTTCGAAGTCGGTTCTCGAAAGTGGTCTTTCTTTCAGAGCGAGCAAAATGGTTGATACTCGAGCACAGCAAGACGCAGTCAGATGAACCAGGACCCAGAGGGCAGCAACGCAAACCGGGCAACTCAGAAACTACAAGCAATTCCAATGGGTTTGGATCCGATCGTAAGTCAGTTTTTGGCAGCACAAACTCGGCTCATACAAATAGTGTTGCAACAAGCGAACAACAATGCCAAAGCTTCCTGGGTCGCCCCATTGATACCTTGTCAGCAGTGTCCCTCTGATAAGTCGTTAAGAATCAAGGCACAGAAACACTTCATCAGGATGACTGCATGGGACATCGTTCTTCTACAAGCCATAATCCAGATAGAGATGTTATCTGCTACCGTTGTGGTGGGGATGGACACGTAGCCTTCCAATGTCCTCAAAAAGGGAAGCCAACACAAGATTTTCTTTGTGCCAATTGCGACGGAACCGGCCATAAATTTGCGAGATGTCCTGCAAGGAAGGCAATCCAGCACGAAGCCCACAATCGTTGTGACAAGGAAGAGCACTGCATCCAACAATGCTACCTAAAGAATAAGTTTAAGAATTGTGCTCAGACTCATTGTGGAGAGATAGGACATTATGCTAGTGAACATGAAATCGCTTGCTCAGCTTGCGAAGGAACTCATTTTCTTGAAGAATGTCCTATGAGCAAGATCACTTGTTACCTATGTGAAAGCCGTGACCATAGCCCACTCGGTGCCCTTGGATTCGATATTGGCCTCGATGATTGCAGCGACAACGAGAGAAACTCCGAGCTACTACCATGAGTGCATTGACAAAAGAGGGCAAGACTACGGTACATTTACCAAGATACCATCAAGAAGAGGCACAACAAAGGCAACCAGACAATTGTGTGGCCCCATCGGACAAGACACTTCCCTAGGTGAAACCCAATCCGGAAGAGGAAGATGATCCAACAAGGAACTCAGTCATACCACCACAAAAAGGTAGAATCAACGGTGCGGTAGAATGTGTACCACGACGATCGATTTCGGACTCAAGATAATTCAGACCACGCCCTATCAACGTCAACAATCACCTCGGGGAAAGGAGCTATGCAACTCCATTCATTTGTTTCAGTGCAAAGAGCCGTGTCATTTCGCTGCAAGTGCTGCGCAGGCGTCAAGGAATCACGCCAATCCCGTTCAACCTTGGAAGTACTCTGCCAAGACTCCAAGAGCAAGCCGTGGAATGTCATCGATCAAGGAAGTCGATACCTCAAAGCGTTGCAAGGAAGCCTCACACACGTCGTCTCCAAGTCGCACTGTAACCTATTCTTTTAGTAAGCCTGAATCTCGGGGTCGAGATTCCGTTTAAGGGGGGAGGTTTGTAACATCCTGATTTTCAGAGTCTTTTTGAAACTTTTAAAATAAAATTCACCATTTGAATTTTTCTGCAATTAATTAAAGCTTAAATGGAATTTTTATGAATTAAAAAGGATTTAATATGATTAATCTGAACATGAAGATTTGCCAATTTTATTTTATTTGAGTTCTTTGTGTCTCAAGGAATTTATTGGATTTTTATGGATTTTTCTGTATTTATTTGCTATTTTTCTAGAGCTCAAAATAGTTTATTTGAATTTCTGGAAAAAGAAAAGAAAAAAATCCAAATTTCTTAAAGTCTTGGCGGCCCAACCCCGCCCAATCCAGCCGCATGCAGTTTGGCCGGCCACCGCCCACCAACCAATTTCGCGCCACACGCCGCTAATCCGCGCCGCTCCGCCTTGGCCTCCCGATGGCCGCGCGTGTCATTCATCCGCCGCGCGCTCGCGCCCGCGACTCGATCGCCGCCGCTTCGCCGTGTCGCCGACGTGTGGGACCCGCGTGTCGCCTCCGCTGTCCCGACCGACTCGTCCCGTCTCGCTTCGAACTCCGCCGCCGCCTTCCGTTTTCCGCCGTCGTCTCCACCGCGGACTCGACGTCCGCGCCGCCAAGGACTCTTCGCCTCCCGGGTATAAAAGGGCACCGACCCCGTGGTTCCTCATCCCGAAGTCGCCGCTTCGCGCGCGCCCTTCGCCGAGCCGCCGCCGCTCGAGCCTTCGCTTCGCCGCGAGCGCTCGTCGTGGTTCGCCCTTCTCGCTGCCGCGCCGCTCGCCGCCGTTCGCGCCGTCGGTGAGCCTCGCCGCCGCCCCGAGCCCCGCCGCTGCTCAATTCCCGCCGGCCACCGAACCACGCCGCCTCGGCCGCGCCTCGCGCGCGTCGGGCCAAATGACCGCGCCGCACTCGCAACGCCTCGGTCCTCGCGCCGCGTCGTCATCGCCGACGCCACTGCCGCCGCCTCCCGTGGACGCCGACCACCGCACCCCGCCGCCGCCATGTGGGCCCCGCATGTCGGGCCGTACACCAGACCCCAAGCCCGTCGGCCGCCGCTGGCCGCCACGCCACCCTAGGGCCTGGGCCAATTGCGTCCAAGAAGCCTGGGCCACCCATATCAGGCCGTGCGCCGAGTCCACCGTGAGACCTGCTTCTCCCGCGCGCCTGGCCCACAAAGATCCACTTTTCCAATTTTCCCCGATTTTCTTTAGATCCAATCTTCCAAGAGCCCGTTCTCCCTCGTCCTAGCTCCGATTGACCCGATTCTGTTTCCTAAATTCATCTAAAATTGAGCTCTATCTTTTGGTTCTGGTTTTGCAGTTTTTGGAGTTCATTTGAATTTTATTTGAATTTATTTTGTCTTTTCGTTTCGCTTTCTCTCTCGTTAGATCGCGTGTTCGAGGGTGCGGAAGTTGGATTTGAAGATCAAGAGCCCTCAGCTGAGTAAGGCCAAGGCAAGTCGTGTCCTTTGATCATGTTGAACCCAGTTTTCAAATCTATTATGTATTATGTTGCCTTAAATTATCATGCATTGCTACTTTATTATAAAACCCTTGTATTGGTAGTTAATGACCTAATTGATTATTCCTCCTTGATAATTTGAACACCATGATTCTATTGTCACCATAGGATGGGAAATTAGTTAGTGATGCAATATAGTTGTCACATGGGCTGCGCGTTTAATTTGCTTAGCCATGCTTATCACTAGTACATTGGGTTTATCATCACATGTGGTTAATTAATCTTGACTTAATGATATACTTGAATGTGGTGGTTAACCACGGTTATAAAATTTGTATGTCATGACATGGGTAGTGTCATGGGCATTGGTTATACAAACTTGGCTTTCACTTGGGCGAATGATCGTGCAGTAAAGGGGGTGCTGGATGCACATTGGGATGTGGATGTTTCGCCCGGGTAATTCCTAAGGACTTAACTTTGTGCGCCATTGATCTGAGCTTAATCGTGCAAACCACATGTCTAGTATGGGATAGACCTGGCATAATAATTTGTGAAGTCTCCACTTGGGTTTTACTACTGATGTTGTGTGGCGCAAGAGGGGGCAATTATCGACTAGGGGGGTACCCTATTCGACGGCGAATCCTTAGCGAGTGGGATCGGGTGGAGATGGACCATTGTAAAAGCCTTGTTGTGATTATCTTTAACGTGAGGATTATCACATCGTGTGGGTACAGTTGTGCAACCTCTGCAGAGTGTAAAACTATTCGAATAGCCGTGTCCTCGGTCATGGACAATGCTCGGTGATTTCACACGAGGGGTAGAGTCTTTATGAAATTTTTGGTGGGTTTAAGCTGGGAAGTGAATGGTTAGTTCGCTGGTGGTTATATTCAATTCCTTTGATTATTTATTTAATGTCTCTTGCTAAAGTTTGCTTTTCAATCTATTTATTGTATTTACTTTAAATTATTGCTTTATGCAAAATTAACCTTTCAGCCATCCATTGTTAAGCCTTGCATATTATATTGCATTCATTTGTTACAAACGACTTGCTGAGTACCAATGTACTCACGGCTTTATGCCCCTGTTGCTCAGTTGAGGAGGAGGAGTATCACCAGCAGGAGGTTCCGTATGAGAGTACTTGACGCCTTCGCGGATTAGGCTTCGTTCTCCACTCGATAGCCCGTGGGCGTGTCGATTGGTCTGCGCGTTTTTTGGATTTCATTGCTAGTTTCTTTTAAGCCTTCGTGCTATTAATTGTAAGCTTGGCCATAAGGTCGCACTCTGATGATTATTAATAATATTTGAGTCTTTTCTTAGTAAATCGTGATATGTTCGATATTTATCTTTGTTTACGCTGTGTGCACTAGCGTGATCCTGGACTAGTGCAGAATACACAGTAGAGTCCGGATTTGTATATTCGGGTCTCGACAGAGTGGCGCAGAGGAGGTCACCGTGGCCAGCTCGTCAGGGGGGAGAAAAATGAACGGCGGCTCCGTGGTTAGCTTCAGGTGGGCGTGGAGGTGCTCTCCCACAAAGGAATCAGGCCGAGGTCGTCCATGGGCCCCTTGGTAGCAGTGGATGCGGCGGCCGACCGTGATGGGGAAGATGGGTTGCGCATGAGCTCCGGTGAACGAAAGTTTGATTAACTTGGAGAGGGGGCAGATGGAAGGTGGAGGCACAATGTGACACGATCACAACTGGACTAGCTCGCCGGGGGAACGGGAATGGCAAGGAGGCGGTCAGGCGTCGCCTGTGCGGAGGCATGGTTCCGCAATGGAGGGAGCAAGGAGGGGGAGGCAAAGGGGAGGAGCCAGGGCTACTTATAGCGGCGAAGGGGTACTGTGGCGCCACTGTTGCCGACGACTGAGGGCGAGGCGTGGCATGGGCGACGGCATGGCGCCAGTGGACAGCGACGCGATAGGGCGCAGCGTGATGCGATGGCGAGGCGACTTGTGGTGGTTGGCGACACGGCAAGAGCAAGACATGGGCGCAAACGCGAGGGTGACGGGAGCAGGTGCGTGGTGATGGAGGTACAGTGAGGGGCAAGGCCAGCTGAGCAGGCGTGCTGAGGAAGATGACGCGGGCGCACGGGAAGAAAAGAAAGAAAGATAGGAGGGAGAAGGAGGCTGGGGCAGGCTGGGCCCGTGTGCAGAGGGGGAAAGGGAGAAAGAGGGAGGGAGAGAGAGAATAGAAGTGGGCCCACATGCAATGACATTAAAGAGGAGAAAATGAGGAGAAAAGAATGAGAGAAAAATGAAAAAACTTATCAAATCTTGAACTTGGATATTTTATATGAATTTCTATTTTACATTTAAGATTATTGATTTCAATTTTTGCAAGACATTTAAAATTTAAATTTTAAATTTTCAACTATTTAGATGTGAGTTTTTAGTACTCCTTTAGCCATTGCTTCTCTTTTACCGAAGTAAATGGGATTTCAAATTTTTATTCCCCTTATTTAATACTTAAATTTCAATTTACGTGTAAATCCTTAGATTTTCTATTTCTTTTATTAACACCATCATTGTTTTAAATTTGGATACTATTTCTCAATATATTAATTTGCGTGACACAAAACTCAAAAGATTTCAAATAAATATTCAAAAGAAATTTTGAACACCAGCAAAATGCAAGAAATATTTTTAAAATTTTATAGTTTTGAATACTTGAATTTTGGGAGGTTACAATCTACATGCCCAAACTCAATGTAGATAGAGCCAATCATTCCTACGACTACGTAGTGAAAATAGAGCAGTATCGGGTTTGTTCGACCACACCGGTCGATGCTTTGTTGTCGGATAGTGTAACAGCCTGAAAAATATAAATATTAAATTATGAAGTTTTGGATTATTTTATTTGCTTTACATTTGAATTTGGAGTTTATTGACTTTTTGTAAATAAAAAGGAACTTCAAAAGTAAAGAGAGGGAAGAAATCCACACATAAAACGACACAACCTGAACATCAAATAAAGAATCTGAAATGTTGATCCATAAACTACCAGGGGAGAAATGTAATTAAGTATGAGATAATATCCTTAAAAATATTTGGCAAGAAAATTAAAGGAGGCTAGCAAGTATATATAAGTGCAAACACATATGAATAACAATGTATATATGTGTATATGTACATGTATACTAGGTGAAAGAATAAATAAATAAATATATGTGTACATACATAAGAACCAGAGAAAAGTGAAAATATGTATATAGGTATATATCCCAGGATATATGTGCAAATGTATATACATGCAAAATTCAAATGCAAAAGCAAAATGAAATAAAAATAATAATAATAATAACACAGCCGGGCCGGCCATCACCCCGGCCCAGCCATCTCCCCACGCACGGCCTGCGTGCGCGCGCGCTTCGGCTCGGCCAACAACAGACGCCCGAGTGGGCGGCGCTCGCAGCCCAGCCGCGCGCGCGCTTCACCGCACCGCCTCGCCACGCTGGTCCGCGCTTCGATCGCGCCCGCTCCCGCTGACGAGTGGACCCGCTCCCTCGCTCGCGTCGTCTTCCGCTGGCCGGTGGACCCGCTTCCCCCGCGCCCCCGCGCCTCTTTCTCTAGCTAGTGGCCCCGCCCGCCTGCGCTCTCCTTCTCCTTCCTCCTCTTCTTCTCCACGCGGCCGCGACGCAGCTCTTCCTCGCGTTGCTTCTCCACCGCAGCAAATCCTCCTCCTTCTCCCTCTCACCTCCAGGGCAAGGTTCAAAGAATCAACAGGAGGGGGGACTCACCTCCCCGCAACCTCTCTCCTACAAAATCCTGGCGGGATTTGGTTCGCCTCCCCTCGTCGGCGTGAGCAGGGTGGAGGCCGACGCTGCCTCGCCACGTATCCCCCTCTCCCGGCTATAAAAACCGCACCTGTGAGTTCCAAACGCGCCGCAAAACCTCCCTTTCCCCATTCCCTGCCACAATTGAACCGTAGAGCTTAATTTCCCCGCCGGCTCCCTCTTTCTTCCCCAACTCCGACGACTGCCGATCGGCCGAACCAAGCCACCCGAGCTCCATTCCCTGCTCTAGAACCATCCCCGGAGCACCGCGACTCTGTTCCCGGTCTCCCCCGCATCTCCCGAAGCCCGTGCTTCGCCGGCGACGACAGCTTCCCCGAGCCTCCGCTGTTGCATGCCGCCGGCCCGCCACCGTGTCCCGTCACCCCGACCACCTACACCAGAAGGTTCCCCATCACCCGGGGATTACATTCCACGCAACTCCCGAGCCTCCCGACCACCACTCGCCGCCGGCGCCACCGCCTTCTTCTTCCTCTGCCTGGAACCCTCCCGGAGCTACTTCAAGGGGATTACTTACCCCTATAGGGTAAGCATCGCTCGGGCGAACCAAGTGGCTTTCAGCGCTATTCTTCCTCCCTCCGCCTCCCGTCGCTGCTCGAGTCCGGCTCGCAGGCGTGCGGCCGAGCGTTCTTTTAGTTTTCTCCACGACGCTTGGGCCCCATGTCGGCCCGCCGCAGCGGAGCCGCCCACGACCGTTGGGCCCCACCGGTCAGTGGCACATCTGCACCGAGCCCGTACTGACATGTAGACCCCACTGAACAGTAACTGGACCCACCTGTCAGTAGCACAAAGAGCAAAAAGAAAATAAAATGGAAAATCAAGATAAATGCCAGAGGATGACAGTGGACCCCACTGTCAGAAATTTAATAATTTTTGGAATTAACTGACATGAGAACTTCAAATGATCATAACTTTCTCATTTTAACTCCAAATTGAGTAAGACAAATTTCTAAATTCATCTAAATTCAAGATCTATACAATGGAACTAAAATCATAAATTTTTGAGCTCATTTGAATTTCTGGTGGTATTTTGTTAATTTGATGTTTTCTTTTTATCCAAATTTTCGCGCACGATCAAGATAGCTTACGAAGCTCAGGAAGATAAGATAACTGATTTAAGTTTAAATAAAATTTACCTGTACATCAAATAAAGAATTATGAGCATATGGACAATTAAGTGATTAAGGGAAATAGTTTGATAAAAGTTAAATAATTAATTGGAATGCAAATAAAAATACAAATAAAACATGATGTAGGGATAGATTAAGTTAAAACACTAAAATTAAGATTCATGGAAAATAGAGATGCAGGGATTGTTGTACGTCAAATCTAGATTTACTAATTTAATTCTAGTGGTACCTCTGATTCATATAAATATAGCCAACTAAGATATGGTTGTCATTCCTATATCTTTAAAAGATACCTAAATTGGTAGTAACCTTTAATCAAAAAGGGTGTCTTTTAAGTAGAAATGTCTATATATGCGTGGCAAGTATAATAAAGTAACCCTTAGGACATCAAGTGTTAAAAGCAATCTACCTAATGTAGCGGTATGACTAGTAATCATCACAAGCGTGCCATCGACAAATAAATCTCAACCGTAGACTCGGTAGAATATTGATAGTAAGGTATGACCAAAGTATAGCATGCTTGGTTCTAGATAAATAAATTTACATAACAATAATAATAACGTCAACACTGTAATAGTAAATAAAGTATACGCAGAATATCTACGATACCTAATCTGAAGAGCCTCTTTAATTAAAAAGTCATGTTGGAGTACCTACAAAAATCCCTATGTAATTGGTAATTAAAATAAATTTTACCACCTCGTATTTTAATGAACAGGGTAATATTAGCGCGACCTAAAAATAAATAAATACATCTCAAAGCCGCTAAAAATATAAGCTATAAGATTAATTCGACAAACCAGAAATCATATACGTTGTGTATACAACTCATGCCCTAACTCTTAGAAAGTTAATATTTTACAAGGCACTACCCTACGCTTCACTACAGTCTTACGTCTACCCATAGGTCTAATATGGCTCATGGAACTTCCTTGATAAATATAAAAGTAATAAAAAGAAGTTATTAAATAAGATGGGATAACCCGTGGTATTCGGTGCCCTCCTCAAATCCAAAGTAAAAATAACATCGTCAATATCCCTGTATCACGAACCCTCCTTAGCCTCTGCTTAACCCAACCATCACTTTGCCCCAACCTCGTGTAACCCCGTCAGTCCTCTGCACCCAATCAACATTGCCTCAAATCACCCATTAAATCATAATAAAACTAAATTGAGTTTATTTCGAGTTATTTGGATCTTTTTGAGTTATTTGCTTTCTTTTTGGATTCAGTCGTTTGTCGCGTAATTAGAAACTAAAGTTCGAAGATTCCACGGATCAAGCGAGATCAAGAGCGAGGCGAAGAAAAGATCCGAAGCTCAAGAGAAAGCATTGCGTGAGCTCAAGACCGCGGTAAACCGCGCCAGGCAAGTCAATACTTTGATCATGTTGAACCCACATTTCATGCAAATTACTTTGTTTTAAATTAACAAATTGCATGCTGTTATTTTTATGCAAATACAGGCTAAATTCAATATTCTAGTTATATGCCACTGTTACCTTGAATAATATTACACCCTCTGTTGAAATGTTTGAATAAACGAACCTTGTCGCCCTAGTAAAACTATAACGATTACATTTTGAAAATAAGTCCCTAATGTTATGCTACGCTCAATACTGCATAAGTACTCAGGGGCGTAGAAATACCCCCGAACATCATTATCACTTTTACTCAGGATAAACTAGTTTGGGCAGTCATATTGGGAATGACTGGCATATTTTGACATGATTATTTTATGCTCCCAAAACTCCCAACTTGCTTTAATGTCTGGGCGGATTGGTTCGAGGGTGTGTATGTGTGGTGCAGTGGAAGCACAAAATTGAGTTAATAATGGACTAAAAGTGGGTTAGTGGTAGACCGCCCAGATACCACTAAGGACTGAATCTTGTCATGACCTCCTGTAAAACAAGACAACCACAAGTCCGTAAATACGACTTGGCTAAGTAAATTTATCGAAGTTCCGGACTCATCTCACTAGTAGGGGTTTGAAGGGGTTACGCTATGGCAAGGGGGCCTGAAGGGACACCAGTGGAGGGTGAAGTTTTCCCGCTGTCCTACGTTGCGGAGAGGTAGAAGTCCAGCTACGTAGAGGCTGGGGAAAACATCCCGCGCACAGATGGGACCCACCGCAAGTGGGCAGTTTCCCATAAGGGTGAGATGAGAAAAGGGCCTAGATACTTTGAAAAGTCACTGTGATAGTCTGCTCAACCACATGTCTAAGGTATCAAGTGGGGCAATGAGTTGATTATCTCTTGTGGTGAAAGTGTACAAACTCTGCAGAGTCAAAACTATTCGAATAGCCGTGCCCACGGTCAAGGGCGGACATGGGAACTTAACCAGATATAGTTCTATTTCAAAATGCTTTGTGGGTGGGAATGGAAAAGTGGAAGGGCGATGGACTGCCCTGGTTTGGAATTGTCCTGGGTGTCGTCCCAGTGGTAAGTTAAACGGCTATAACGCTGAAGAATTGCTATATGGTGCAGATGCCATGTAATGGTGGATGGAATCTGAATCACTAGTAATGTTGCATTCGTTCACAACATATACTTGTGTTCAAATTGCTAGGTCTTAGGAATTTTTATATAATTGTATGCAAAAGCACTCTTCGCAAAAATAAAATAAACCTAAGCCATCCTTTGGTTAGCCATACATGTTACATATTGCATTCTGTGTATTGGCTTGCTGAGCACGGGGTCGGAGTGCTCATACTCGCTTTTGCGACAAAATTCAGAATCAAGAATCAAATCACTACGCCTCAACTACGACTGGCAAGATGGTGAAGAAGATGGACATGGCAAGAATTAGGTCGCGAACCTCCAGTTGGCTGCCTGTGGGCATGTCCTGAAGGTCCCACCTGTGTGCTTCGTTCTTCCGCTGCTGCAACTTTTTGAGTTTCGGCCTAATCGGCCCATGAGTAAGTCTACTATTATATTTACGCTTCCGCATGATATGTGATGTGATGTCCATTACTGTAACTGTGTGCACTATCTACTGATCCAGGGAATAGTGCAACTAAACACAGTAGATTCTGGATTATAAAATCTGGGTCTGACAGATAGCGAACAGTGCAGACACGAGTTACCCATGGACGCACACTACATGGTAAAGTCGAACGAACAGGCATGAAGGAAATTTTCCCAATGCGAACACAACTTGTTTCACTTTTCTTCTTTCTCTGCTCATTCGACTTACTCAGCTCTTACATATTACATGGTATATATACAACCGGGCCTCCCTGCAGAGCACTCAACTACTTCGCTGCTCACCCATGCTACTTCTCCACCGCCACGATCGCTCGGTGACGACTCGCCGCTCAACCGCCCACGATCGCATAACAATAAGCCGCCGCCAACGCTGGGCGCTTCATCGACCAAGGTGTGGTCTGTGTCATCCACGACCACCCATGCTGACGCCTGCTACAGTGATCGCCGCACGACCACGACCACTACTTCATTCCCAGCGTTTCTTCGATCGCGGCACTGCAGCTACGACTATTGCAAACACATGCACCATGACCACAGCGCTTACGGCTACCTCACTGGTCACTATGACCACACACAGCATGGTCGTAACCGACCACGCACACCATGGTCATCTATGACTTTATACAGACTGGTCGTCCACGACCACACTGGCTGTAACCAACCACTCACACAAGCATCATACGCTGGTCATTATGACCACACACAACGTGGTCATAACCGACCACTCACATAGGCGCTACGACGCTGGTCGTTACGACCACACACAACGTAGTCATAATCGACCACTCACGCCCCCGCCATGATGCTGGTCGTCACGACCACACATAACATGGTCGTAACCGACCGCTCATAAGAGCCACGACCACGGCCACTGTCTGACCACGGTGCATCATCTTGATGCTTCAACCATGGCTTTTGGGACTGCTTTGACCACGCTTGAGCACCGACCGTGGACTGCTAGCCAGACCTTCGACCACGGCACCGACCAGGCCTTCGACTACGCCTTCTCGTGTATGGCTTCAACCATGGCACCGTTGACCATGTTTAAATCATGAAGATTAATTCCAACATTATTCCCTTAATCTTGATGGTTTGACTCACCGATACGGATCACCCACATCTTCTTGCCACATGCAGAAGCTTCTTATCGTATGTTGCAGCCTCTCACCAGTGTCTTCTCATAGCGACTACTCGTCGTTGCTGTTGTCGGTCTCACACCAACTTTTCCTCGTGCAACATCACACTGCCGTTGGCGCCAGCATCACACCAACTTCTCCCCGCAGCGGTCTCACACCACCATCGACCACTAGTCAAAACTCTACACAACAGCTTCGCACTGCTGTGGCATTGTCAGTCTCACACCAAGCCTTCCTTGCAGCAGTCTCGCACTGCCATCGACCACTTGTCGAAATGACCACCCGGTAGCTTCACACCACCATCGACCATATAGCAGCTTCACACCACCATCGACCACATGTCGAAACAACAACACGACAGCTTCACACTGCTATCGACCATACAACGGCTTCGCACTGTTGTCGGCGTTCTCGGTCTCACACCGACTTCAACCTTGCAGCGGCATCACACCGCTACTACTTGGCTTCACACCGAGGTGTGGTCGTCGGCTTCATGTTGACTTCTGTTGTCGGCTTCACACCGACGTCATCTTGTAGCTGCATCGCACCGCATTACTCAGCATCACACCAAGTTGTGGTCGTCGACTTTACACTGACTTCCGTTGTCGGCTTTAAACCGACTTCATCCTACAATGGCGGCTTCGACCATGGCACTGACCAGGCCTTCGCCGCCCTGCTCCTGAGCGCATAGTGCTGCAGCCAACTCGTGGCCAGCACCAGCGCACCTCTGCCCGACGTGTGCCATCGCGCATGGACGCCGGCCCCGGGCGAGGCCGTCGTCACTTGGGCTAACAAAGTCACTGGCCCTACGTCGCTCGAGCCACCGTGCGCCCGCACGCACCACCTGAGCCGTCTGCCGACTTGTCCTTCTTTGCCTCTACGACCACTCCAGTCGCCGGTTCGATGGTCTCCCAGATTGCCTGGTCATCCATCAGCGGCTGGAAGGGCACGCCGCCGCTCTCCTTCGCTGCCTGTTACGCGCTGGTCGCCATCGACTCCAGTTGTATATGTTTTGGCCATACACCGCGCTCTGATACCAGATGTTGGGAAACACCTCACAGGATCTACACACCCAAACTCAATACGACCGCTCCGGTCATTCCTATGACTATGTGGTGAAAACAGAGTAGTCTCGGATGTGTTTGATCACACCGGTCGATGCTCTGTTGTCAGATGGCGAACAGTGCAGACACAAGTTACTCGTGGACGCGCACTACACGGGGAAGTCGAACAAATAGGCACAAAGAAAATTTTCTCGATGCGAACACAACTTGCGTCGTATTTATTCTTTCTTTGCTCATTCGACTTACTCAGCTCTTACAGATTACATGGTATATATATACAACCGGGCCTCCCTGCAGAGCACTCAACTGCTCCACCACTTGCCCATGCTGTTTCGCTCAGCCGTCCACGACTGCTATAGTGACCAGTCGCCTGCCCATGCCGCTTCGCTCAGCCACCCACAACTGCTACAATGACAAGCCGCCTGCCCATGCCTGGGCAGTTCACCAACCAAGGTATGGTCTGTGTCATCCGCTACCACATGTGCTAATGCCTGCTACAGTGATCGCCGCACGACCATGATCACTGCTTCATCCTCGGCTTGTCTTCGACCGCGGCATTATAGCTATGACTACTGCAGACACAGGCGCCATGACCCCGGCGCTTACGACTACCTCACTGGTCGCTACGACCACACATAGCATGATCGTAATGACCACACACACCCTGGTCGTAACCGACCACGCACATCGTGGTCGTCTATGACTTCATACAGACTGGTCGTCCACGACCACACTAGTCATAACCGACCACTCACACAAGCGCCACATGCTGGTTGTTACGACCACACACAACGTGGTCGTAACCGACCACTCACACCCGCGCCACGATGCTGGTTGTTGCGACCACACACAACGTGGTCGTAACTGACTACTCACACAGGCGCCACGACGCTGGTCGTTACAACCACACACAACGTGGTCATAACCGACCACTCACAAGAGCCACGACCAAGGCCACTGTCGGACCACGGTTACTTCGACCACGATGCATCATCTCGATGCTTCGACTATGGTTTCTGGGACTACTTCAACCATGCTTGAGCACCGACCGTGGATTGCTGGCCAGACCTTCGACCGTGGCTTAGACCACGGCACCGATCAGGCCTTCTACCACGTCTTCTCGCGTGTAGCTTCGACTATGGCACCGACGACCCTGTTTAAATCATCAAGATTAATTCTAATTCCAATGCCTAGGAATTTGGATGATTTTTTTTTTGACAAAACATCCGGGCCATCCAGTAACAGGCACACCATATTCTCCATAAAACATCCATAAAAAAAAGTCAAATAAAATACACGCATGTGAGAACTCTGCGTGCGTATATATTTGCATTAAGAAGGAGAAACACAAATGCTGTCTTGCAAACAACACAAGGCCAAGGCGGCCGGTCGAATAAGCTGATTTCATACACAGGTGCATGCAGAGCTTATTCCGTGAGAATTAAGGCAGATTATTGTGTCTACTTACATACCGAGAGAAGCATGCATGGAATTAGCGACTGTTGTACTACTCAGTTAGGATACATCAATGCATGCATGCATGCATGCATGGTTTATTATCATTTCTGCAGGTTTCATGCATGATCAAATATACTAATGTATACTTGTCTTCCCCGAAAAGGAAGATCGAGTAAGGATCAGTAGCTAGCTAGTGTATTGTGGTGGGCAAAGCTATGGTTCCACCTGCTGCTTGCTGTGTCTCCTGCTGCTGCTGCTCCTGCTCCCCAACGAGTACGATCCGTCTCCAGAACCAGTGTTGATTCCAGACCTGCTCCATCTGCTCCATGGGCAGCTGCTTCGTCTCCGGCAGGAAGAGGTAGACGAAGAGTGTCATCAGGCACACCCACCCCCCAAAGAGAAAGAAGGTGCCGAACCTGAGATGGCACAGCATGGCAAGGAACGTCTGCCCAATCACGAAGGTCACCAGGAAGATGACCGCGATCACGATGCTCTGCCCGGCCGACCTGATCTCCAGCGGGCAGATCTCCGTCGGGACGAGGTAGGTGAGAGGCCCCCAGGACCAGGCGAATCCTGCCACGAACACGCACATGATGACCAGCACCAGGTAGGCGTACTCCTTCTCCATCCCCCCGTGCTCCTTGAACTTGGCGGCGAGCACCGCGCCGACCGTGATCTGCGACAGGATCATCTGGGCACCGCCTACCAGCAGGAGCTTCCTTCGCCCGAATCTGTCCACTACCACCATGGCCACTATGTTGGCGAACGTCGCGCACACGCGTGTGACGACGGCGGACATGAGGGACGCACTCTCCTTGAGGCCGATGGTACGGAACATGACGGGCGCGTAGAAATTGATCACGTTGATTCCGGTCACCTGGTTGAAGAAAGGGACCAGAAGCGCTATCACCAGCTGCGGCCTGTACTTCCTCTTGAGGATGTTCCGGAACGGATGCCGGATCGTCCTCGACACATTGCTAGCAGCGACCAAATCGTCGAGCTCTTTCTGGATCCTGCTCGTGCCACGCAGCCTCTGAAGCATCATCCTCGCCCCATCGATGTTGCCGTCGCGCTGGATCAGGAAGCTGGGCGTCTCAGGCAGGAAGATGGCGCCGATGGTCAGGAACGCAGCAGGGACCGCGGCCATGGACAGAGATATCCTCCATCCCCATCCTCCTTGGATTTTCTCCACTCCGTAGTTGATGAGGTTTGCAATGAGGATGCCGATGCTGATGCAGAGTTCGAATCCATTGTTGATGGCACCGCGGTACTGTGGCGGTGCCATTTCTGACAGGTACAGTGGGATTGACTGCAAAGGAAATCGTCGGTTATATATTAGCTGCACACTACTCTAGTATGCAAGACCAATCATCCTAGCTGAAACGAAAAGAAAAAAAATAATACTATGCCCATTGCCCACATGCATGATGAACGTCCCTTCTAGAATTCGAATCTGAAAAGGTTAATTAGATATGGCATAAAGAAAGTTTCAGGAGCATCTTAAATTTATGCCTTTTTTCTTGGCAAAAGCATATATAATGCATAGTGCTAGGGGCTACTTTTAGTGAGAATCAATCACTATTATTCAGTGAATTTCGTATCCCCCTTTTCTGTCGCTATTGCACTGATGTCAATAGTCAGCACCTTTGCTCTCAACACTATGTAGCAAGTTGAGAGTGATCTAGTTAGTTGCTTTCTTGCTGTCCTGTATATCTAGCGAATGAAGACCCCATGTCTAAAATAGAGATATTTCACCCAATTCGATTGTTTAAACATTAAATATGGTGTGTGTATCCAATTGTTAATTCATTCTGACCACGATAAATTGTTGAAATTTGACCGAGTGGATTATATATATTGTCAATGCTGCGAAGATATATTACTCACTTGACTTCGGTTCCGAACACTTGCATCATTTGTCAAATGGAACTTTTTAAATTCCCATGAGGTAATTATGAAACCGCATATATGAAAGAATACTACTATCTGGACAGTAGCTAGGTGTGGAGTTTTTAGCATATTTGGCACTGTTGCAACCTGCATTTACAGAAATAGCACATGCTGGCGGTATTGCCAAAAATATCATTTTTACCGCCCAGTGGCTGGGTTGCGACGCCGTAGAGCTGATGCGTGTGAGCTCGAGCCTGGCCACCGGGCAGCCAAGGCCTGCCACCTGGCCACCGGGCAACAGGTGCGCTGTCGCCCCACCACCGGACGGCAGAATTAGCCAGCTTAATTACCTGCCTTAATTATTTTTATATACTATTTGTTTGAATTTTTAAATATAGCAAATGAGCTCAAAAAATTACGAAATTTTATTTGCAGACCCGACACAAAGTACTTGATTGTGTAATTTTTGTACAATTTTATCCACTATGAATGTTGCTCAAAAATTTGTACGATTAGCAAGTGATTTCAAAATTTTAAATATAGCAAATGAATTCAAAAATTACAAAATTTTGTGTGCAGCCTCCAGACATAACTTTTGACAATTTTACCTACTGTGAATATTACTCCAAAAATCGTATGATTAGCAAGGGATTACCAGTGATTAATACCTGTTTAGGCACATTGTAATGGCCTGCCGCCTGGCCACCAGGCGTTAGGCTCAGTTATTTGGTTTTGTTTGTTTTGTTTTGATTTTGTTTGCTTTGTTTAATCTACATGGAAACAAATGGAGCGGGCCGTAGGCATTTGGCTCATATGGAAATTGAGCACTCGTGCAGGAAATAGACCACTAAAAGTGTCACTTGTGTCGCGTCTATCTCCCCGCGTGTAGTTAACTCTCGTCATTATCGACGCATCATTAGTGCGTGCTTCACAATCGCTCTCGCTATAAATTTTGAGCTACGCGCACTCAAACTCTTGCAGTCTCTTCACTAACACTCCTCGCCTCGCAGTGTCTTTGCTCACACTCCTCGCCAGCGCTCTTCGTCCTTTTTCTTCATAGCCGATTAAATATTATTTAGTGCCATTATTAGCAGTTATATTAATAGGTAATTTTTTGTCATATAAATTATCTTTGTTAAATGTGTACGTAATTAGTTGCAGTTATTTAGGTGTAATTAATTTAGTCCTAATTATTTTAGGCATAATTAAATAATTTTAATGTTAACTAATTTTCTGTTAGCAAGTATATGTTGTTTAATTATATATTTTTAATATGTTTTTATGTTGACTGCATTAGACATTAAAATTGTAACTACTAAGTATAGCAATTAATTAAACTATGATGTCAGAGGAAAGATTATATTAGAAACATAAAAAATATTTTACAGTCGTTTTCTTGACCAAATTATGAGCATGTGTTTATATGCACCATTTATTTGGACCAGTATGCATTCGCAATGTTTATTTTAGTCCTAAGTGTACATTATTTTGTACTATTTATTTCATCGCAAATTTCAATTTGTAGTATTTTACTGTCATTACCAATCTTCGCACTAATATTTGGTCTATCATATTTGTTCGAAGGTATGTCTTTACTGGAGCTTCTCCAATAGTTCTACGATGAGAAGCACCGGTGCCACTCATGGATGACGGGTGACGCGGCTAGCCCTCCGTCCTTCAAGCTGCGAGGAGGGAGGGATCATTGGGAGCTGGATAAGCGCTACGTCCCAATCCTGCGAGCCACGAGTTTGTTGCCCTTTGCAAGGTTGGTCACCATCAGACACCAATTCACCCTCATTGGTAGTCTGCTGGCGGCACTGGCACTACGATAGAAAGGGTCATCACATACGGTTCGCAACTGTTATCACAGACGGTTATCAAACCATCTAAATTTATGTGTCTGTCATAATAGGTGGTTATCACAGATGGCCCCTCAAACCATCTGTGATAATTATAAAAAGTCGTCTGTGAAGCAAACTTGACATACTCCTTTATCACTTTGGGTATACTCATATACTAATTATAAGATACTCCAATGTGAACCACACGAAAAATTGCAAAAGAGTCTATAGTTTTTAGCGTATTTTATAAATATCTTCATATATGCACGTAGAAAGGAGTATGTCTAAAAAATATACATACCACCTTTGAAAAATGTACATATCACATAGATGATCTTATATATATATATATATATATATATATATATATATATATATATATATATATATATATATATATATATATATATATGTATATATATATATGTATATATATATATGTATATATATGTATATGTATATATGTATATATATATATATATGTATATATATATATGTATATATATATATGTATATATGTATATATATATATATATATATGTATATATATATATATGTATATATATATGTATATATATATATATATGTATGTATATATATATATATGTATATATATATATATATATATATATATATATATATATATATATATATATATATATATATATATATATATATATATATATATATATATATATATATATATATATATCTCATTCTGAGAGATACTTCCTACTTTACAAGATGTGGCATTAGAGTAACTACACTGAATAGAAAAGAGGTTTCCTATATATATATATATATATATATATATATATATATATATATATATATATATATATATATATATATATATATATATATATATATATATATATATATATATATATATATCTCTGCACACGAGATACTCCCTACTTTACGAGATGTGGCATTGGGGGCTTCTGATATATATGTGTGTGTGAAAATAGTTCCATGCGCCCACCTATCTGAAAAGATTAGATGGCATAAAGAAAGTTTCAGGAGCATCTTTTATTTATTTCTTTCTTTCCTTTAGCAAAAACGAAAAAAAGCCAGTTTTGGCTGGTTTTGACACGTTATTTGCAAAAATAGCATCAACTTTGCATCAATTGCAAAAATGGCACTACCTGTCGCCTAGTAACCGAGTGGCAGATTTCTTGTGGCGAGTGGTAGGTTTCTCAGGGTGACACGTGGCGTACCTACCGCCCGGTGACCAGGCGGCAGGTGCCTCAGGCCGACACGTGGTGGGGCTAATGCACACGGTGAGCCGCCACATGTCGGGTCGAGGCACCTGCCGCCGGTGACCAGATGGTAGGTAGTGCCATTTTTGCAATTAATGTAAAGAGAGTACTATTTTTGCACATAACGCATCCAAATCAGCCATTTCCGCTAATGATTCTAGCAAAAACATACTCCTTTTTCTCTTGTTGCACTAATCGATGATGTGACACCCTCTCAGCACATTTAAGTGTAGCAAGTTGAAATACTATTCTAGTTGGTTGCTTTCTTACTGTCTCGTATATCTAACGAGGGAAAGTCTATTTTGCGACCTAAACTTTTGCTTGAGTCTGCATTTCAACTTGAAACTCTAAAACCATTTATTTTACAAGCTTAAACCCTAAAAATCAATGCAAAACACTCCCTCATCCTAAACCACGGTGGTTTTAAGTGACGTGACACTTATATGGATGTCACGTATCTGTCGCATCACCCCTCTTCTTCCCTCTTTATCTAGGCCTACTCTTTTGGGATATGGCTTTTGACTTTTAGCTGTGGCTTATTAGTGTAATAAATAGTGAATACTAAGAGAAGTTAAAAGCTACTGAAAAAACAAAAAAGAATAGGATTTTTCCTTCCTTTCTCTCCACGCTGCACCACCCAAGCTCCTCCCGTGCATCATCGAGTGGTATTCTAATGCATCGAACTAGATCCACGTGGTAGGTCAGCTACCCACCTAAGCTCTGGCGTGATAGGGCATCGAGGAGTTGGACATCACCAGGATGCGGTGGAGGGTATCTGCAGCGGAGGCCATGAGAGGGGAGGAGGGAGGAAGCGGAGGGTCTTCTTGTGGCTCATCACCGCCATCTTCTTGTCTGTTGCTACAAATGCTTGTGCCCTTGGCTGGTTGGTCCCCAACACGGTGGTAATGTGACATGTAGGAGCGCAACTCCGCATGACCCATGCTATTTGGTGGCAGATGGGCTTCTCATCCGATGTAGGTGGCAACGGACAAGGTCATAGCGAGATATACCGCCTCACTAGTGCCTCTGCTCCCTTGCACGTCTTGTGTTTTTGCAGCTATGACTACTCCCTAATGCTCCCTTTCAAGTCTATTGTTGGCTTCTGGCTCGAAATTTGATTTTGTTTTGCTGTGGAGCATCTCAAGCAAGAGAGAATTGGACAAGGACATGATGAGATGTACAAGTTTTGATGTGTGGTGGAAGGTGATGACACTGGAATTGGGGCCTGCTGAAGGACCACGTGAGAAGATCCAATGTTATATTATGATAAACTATTGTCATTTTGGAGGAATGGAAATTTGGATTTTGCAAAATTCGAATTCTTTAGTGCCTTCTGTTAGCAAAACCGGTCTGACCGCTTAGCATGGCTAATTAGACCGCTGGGAAGTATCGGTCTGACCAGCCTAGGCATGTGGTCAAATTAACAAAGGTGTTCATATTGGTTGGGTTTTGAAAATGTGGGATAATGAATCATTGGATGATTTGGTTTGATCTAAGTCAGTGCATATGTAATGCATAATGCAAATTTTAGTTAATGTGGGTCAAGATATGATGAACTTATGGTCAAAAATGATTTCTTTGCCTTGGATATGCAAGGAAGCTTAGAGTCAACTATGGTCAACGGTGAGGACGAGCTACTCTTATGGAGAAACCGAGGCCCAGAACGATCAAGAATGTTGAGTGAGATGGCTGAGCTCAAGCATGACACAAGAAAGGCAGAAAATATTGAAAGGAAGTTCGAGCGATGGGTTGCACTAGTGGCTTGGTCGATCTAAGTGAGACATGGTCCAGTGGAACCGGAACAGGAGATACTTGCCAACTCGTGGCAATCTAGTGGTACACCTACATATGGCAAGCATGGCAATTTCTTACAAGGGGAGATGAAGACCAAGTCAAGAAATGATATTTTGGTAAGTTGATCAAAATATCAAAAACTACTTTGGATCAAAACATGGTGCTTGAGTGGTGCTTGGCAAAGTTGTTTAGGTCAAGGAGAAATTGAGAAGATCAAGTTGGATCAAAGGCTAAGAACTTAGCGGACTTAGGCTTATGTGCTTTGAAAAGCATGCATAAGTGTAGTGTGTGGGTAAAACTCATGTTATATGGAGATTAACAGGTTTCTCTTATATGTGCTAAATAGATAGTATCCATTACGGTTAGATAGGACTGGTTGCCTTGCTTATTTAACGGGTTAGGCTGGAGACTTGCTAGTTAACCATCCAAACATCCTACCTTTACCTATTGAAGCCAAGTGTTCTGGGGTTAGGGGTTAGAGATGTGTGAGTGTTGTATATACTCTCTTGTTCTCCAGATGGAGTGATTGTAAAACATTTATCCTCAATTAGCAATATATCAACTTTGTTCATTTCTCATAGATCTCTCTTATATTGGTTGATTTGCTTTTGATTTGGGTTGGTTTTGATCTTCTCTCTCCCCTTCTTGATCTTGTTGGATGTCAAGGAAGAGTAAGTGATGAAGATGTCCCATGAAAATTATTTTCCATCCATCTAAGTATCAGATTTGACAAGTTCTTGATGTTACCCGGCTTTACTTGGATTTGACCTTCTTGAGAGGCTTCTTGATCCAGTTGTTTTTCTCATGAATTTTTTGGTGTTCTTACTTGCTGTGATATGCAAGAATATATCTATAACTATCTTGGCCATTATTCACCAACGAGCAAGTCATATTCACCGTTTTCTGTTTTTGTCTAGTTTTGGTGCAATCTTGCTTGTTGTTGAAAAAAGTTTGAACTTTGATATAGAATCATACAATCCTTGCTTAAAATAGGTTCTTGATACCTTAAGCAAAGTGCGTACAAAATTTTATATCATTTGGACTCGCATTTTCAGAGCTGCACCAAAAGGTGCATTGCTTCAAGCTGAATTTGCAGTTCTGGAGACCGCTCCTCCCTCCAGTCATACCATTAGGGCCGGTTGGACCAGCACCTAGCTGGCAGTCCGACTGCCCTAGCATCCAGTCTGGCCGCCTGAAGCCTAAAGTCCTCGGGATTTTGGTTTTTTGATTTTCTAGTTTTGGTGTTGACTTTTCATCCTGATCTTCATAGCTCTATCGCTATCGAAGTAAATGATTAGTGAACACTTGGGAGAAAATTTGATAGCACCAATCACCCCTCTCTATTGCTATACCGGTTCTACACTTGCAACAATAGCAGCCATGGTGTCATATCCAGCTTGTATGCTTCCAAATAGAGAGTACATGCAGAGAGAATGTGTTTTAGAAGAAGAGAGCAACGAGGTTTTTCTTTTTTTTTATCTTGCTGAGTCGGATGTCAACGATGTGGCAAAAATGGGTAAGGTGTCTGCCAACATGGCAAAGAACCGGTTGCATGGTTGTCAACAGGCAAACACAATCGATGAAACCACTTGTAGGGTAATTTGGTCTAGTTTTGACAATTAAAGGATGCAAAGTAAATAATTTTAGAGTTTCATGTTGAAATTTGGATTCGGACTATAGTTTAGGGTTGTAATATGAACTTTTTTTCTCTAACGAATGAAAGCCCATGCATTTCTAAAATAGAGATATTTCATCCAATTAAAATATTTAAAATTTTAATTCCGTACGTATCAACTAACTGTTAATTCATTCTGGCCACAAGAAATTTGACTTAGCGGATTAAATTGTCAATGCTGTACTACATCATTACTATTATAAAAAAAATGAGTTGGTGGTCGTATGTCTCTTCTCCTCCAACCACCAAATTCTCAACTTCTTATCTCTCCACTTTTCAACTAATCAAAGTAGTCTTCTTCCATAACATGATTCTCTATATAGCCAATAAATTTCGTTGCAATGCACGAACAGATGACTAGTATGTCCTTGAATTAAGAAGGTTGCTCACTTAACTGTGGTTCCGAGCACTTGAAATTTCTGAAATGGAACTTTTTAAACTTCCTTGAGATAGATATGAAACAACTAGCATGTATGAAGGGAATATAATACTCTCCGGACAGTAGATGATGTGTGCCACTTATGAATTTTTGACAAGCTAGGATTGAGGAGGTGCTGTGTTCGAAACGGATTGCTGCTTTTGGGTTTTGTTTGTTATAGTAACTAGTTTTTAAATAGTACATCTTTTCAAAGCAGGGTCTATAAGTCAATTGTAATTGATATTATACTAACTTTAGTTATACCGACAATTACATGCGACTGTCTCTCTCTTTGTACTCTCTCTCTCTCATGAACAGTTAGAATTTAAAGGTCATTACTAAAAGGTATAAGTCACAGCTGAAAATAAGTCACTGTACGATTTCATATGATTTCTACTTGGTTCGATGCCCACGTACCTACAATGGTACTAGTACTTTAGAAAATGAACTCCACTAAGCAAACTTTGGATGTGTACTCTAGTAGTGTCGACTTGGACAATTGACAGACAACCTTTGCCCTGCACTACCTCGGGTGCATGGGTGGCTTCACTTGGTAATGCTAAGGATGGATTTTTTTGGATTGTGGCTATGATTTTTGGTTTATAACTTTTGAATTCTGGCTGTTCACGAGAGACAGTACGAAGAGAAAAATAGTCACATACAATTTTGACCGGTATAGTTGAATTCGATACAGTGTGAAAGCTAGCTACTATAACAGAAAGTGAAAAGCAAAAGTCATAAGTGAAGCCGAACCCACCCTAAGTCAACAAAAGATGAACTTAAGTTCTTGTTCCCTCCAGTTGTAAATACATATTATTTTATACATCGATACTAATTTGTATTGTAAAATATTTTATAAAACCCAATAAAATTATAACATTATGAAAGTACTTTTCAAGACGAATCTGTGCGTATGATTTTCATGTATCCAATTTAAACATTTAAAAAGATATCAATAGTTAAAGTTTTGATAGTTTAACTACATGTATACTTAAACGACATGTATTTGTGACTGAAGGTAGTACTATATTATAGTACAATGCTTCCCTCTAAGCTATTGCTCGGGACTAGGGCGGATCATAGGGGTTCATGAGTGTGCAGTGAACACCCAAAATATTTGGCAAAACCATTTGTATTATTACACAAAACTAGATGTGACTAGTTGGTTATTGAGCTTTTATCTCAAACACTAGGTCTTGTGTTTGAATCCTCAAGCCCACATAATTTATTTTAGTTATCTCTTTTAGTTTATTTTGTGTAAAAGTTGTTGAGGTCTTGTTTCTTTGTTGTTTCTTAAAATTTCAATACTTGTAATTTTTAACAAGTTATGCATTTTATTCTGAAAAAATAAATATAAAAGAGTGCATTTTTCAATGCATTTAAAAATTTTGTAAGGCGAATATGATTAGTAATTTGCTATTGTATGTTCCCTTACTTTCTATGTCCTCTCAATTTGAAGTAAAAAAGTTGAACAAGTTATACATTTTATTTTGAAAAATAAATAAAAATAGTGCATTTTCTAGTGTATTTTGAAAACTTCTAAGGCCAATAATATTAGTGATTTACTACTGTACGTTCCCACACTTCCTATCTCCTCATCAATTTTTGAAACATAATATTGTATCTTCTAGTTGATAACACAACAATTTGCTAAGTATATCTTTTGCACCTAATATTTCTCTTAATAATTTCGTGATGTTGTCTATAGTGTAAACAATTCGTATTTTAATTTTTGCTAACGTGTCCTTGACTTTTTCTATTAAACAATTTTTTGTTAACTCTGAACATCATACTGGAAATCCTAGGTCTTTAGTCCAGTAATTAAGATAACGATCGAGCTATATATATAGTATATGTCATGCATACATGATTCGATGATTGGGAACTGAAAAGCATACGGACGTACTCATGTCATGATCGACTGACTGGCTAATGATGAATCACGAATTAATTACTTAGTTTATTCTAGCTTACGTAAGTACCTGGTTGGTGAATCCGAGCCCTATGCCGAGAAGGATCCTGTTGAGGAGGAGCATGTAGACGTTGACGGCGGCGCCGCCGAAGACGGAGCCGGAGATGAAGACGGTGCCGCCGATGAGTATGGAGGCGCGGCGGCCGTACCTCCTTGTGACGGAGGAGGCGAAGAGGGTGGCGACGAGGCCGGCGATGTAGAGGGAGGACGTGAAGACGGTGAGGAGCTCGCTGTCGAAGCGGCAGTAGTTGCTGACGTCCTTGTCCCCTTTCATCTGGTGGTACACGTCCGGGAAGAACTTGCTCAGGAACGACTCCATCGAGGTCACCCCACCTGGTCGGTATTCATTCACGCCGACACCACGTCACATCTCAATGCAGGCAGGCTCCATTACCATGCAATGCAATGCATGCATGCATGTAGTAGTAGTAGTAGTAATGATGATGTCCATTGGATTATTGGATCATAGCATAGATCGATATCCAAGCTTACGGAGTTACGGGTATGTTTTTTACTGTTGGTGGTATTTGTCTTGTCTTGAACAGTCAATTGGGTATATACCGTGTTTCTGGGCTGCTTGTTGATCAGTAGAAGCTAAAATTGCTCCCTTTTTTTTTAACCCCAGTTAGATACCCAGAGGCACGTACGTACGCGCGGCGTGAGTGAACATGCAGGTCAGGTCGGGCATGGATTTTGTCCTATATATACATGGGTAGTAGGACGTCCTTCCCACGCATCTGCCGTCCGTCCATCTCGTTTTGGGATGTGAGCCTGTATTTGGGACATCTTGCAGTACCCCATTGCATTTGCTCAAGAGATTGTATATACGTACGGTACGGAGGAGGAAGGAGGCGGCCCGGCATCGGAGGCCGACGGACCGGGGTTGGCATTGAGGACGAGGGCCGCACCGTCCGCGAGCGACCGAGCTCTGCGGCTCCGTCCGCCGGCAGTCCGCTGCAGCGCCGCCCACGAGGCCGTGCCGCCGCAGTCCTAGCCCCGCCCCGGATCCGGCAGGCCCGCTCGCCGCCCTGGCGACGTGAGAGAGAGAGAGAGAGAGAGAGAGAGAGAAAAGAGGGAGAGGATTTTAGAAAAGAAGGAATACATGAAAAATACATGGGTGTGCACGAATCTCAATGCAATTGGAACGGCAGATATTGGGGGCGAGGACGCCCTATGGGTAATAATACTCATGCGTTCCAGGAGGCAGATCGATGGATC
Organism: Dendrocalamus sinicus; assembly: GCA_036346575.1. NCBI lineage: Eukaryota > Viridiplantae > Streptophyta > Magnoliopsida > Poales > Poaceae > Dendrocalamus > Dendrocalamus sinicus. The sequence continues at coordinate 53,358,407 of CM070648.1, read as the reverse complement.
TACCTATACATACATACATACATACATCTATTCGAGTTACAAGGACTCAAATTAAAAGAAACAGTTCATGAAAATTACAATAAAAATTAATTAAAATTCAAAATAAAAATAAGGAAATTTGCAATTTGATTTTCATACGACTTCCAAAATAACATTCATAAATAATTAAATTTCAGAATACTAATTAAATAAAAATTAACAAACTAAAAGAATGAGTCATGTCAACTTCAATCCAAATCAACTAAAAATTAGCAATGTGATTTCCATACGACTTCCAACATAACATCCATATATTACCAAAATTCGGAATAATAATTAAAAAATTAACAAATTAAAAGAAAGTGTCCATGTAAAGTTTAATCCAAATTAAAAAAATTCAGAATAAAAAGTATAAAAAAATTAGCAATTTGATTTCCATTTAAATTCCAAAGTGGATCCTAAAAAATAAAATTCCAAATAATCATTAAATAAAAATTAGATTGTTATATGAACCCCGCCCTTGAATTGAAAAAAAATCCATGCCAAGTGTGATCCAATAACATGCAAATTCAGAATAAAAATTAAAGGATGATTAGAGATTTGATTTGTATGCGAATTTTAAATTCCAAATATATTAAAATTTGTACACTATACTAATTAGGCACTCTGAGGAATCTGCTATGTTAACCAAAATGATCTAGCAATCTATCTAGTGGATCCAAGTTATAATGGCTCAGACTAAAAAGAAAAACCCATGTCAAGTATAATACAAATCAACTAAAATTTAGCAAAAAATTAGCAATTTAATTTCCATACTATTTTACAAAGTAACATCCATGTAACTAAAATTCCAAATCACAATTAAATGATAATAGATATGGTCATTTATACGGTGGATCCAAGTTGTAACATTGATATTTAATACATGTTTCTGGTCACTATTTGATCTCATCATATAAAAAAAATTGCACGATATTTCTCTTACATATAAAAGTCGAGGAAAACAAATTATCAAATTTTTGTACTAATGAATTCTTATTATTATTAACTTATCTTAATAATATAGATTATAAAATAATATTTGATAGCATATAATAAAACTTGAGCAAACAGTATGAAGTATTTTGGGATCAGGAAAAGTGCATGCATGCATCGAGCAGTCCCCTCCAGCATACATGGTGCATGCAGTAAGTAGGAGCTAGCCAGTCCTAGATTGTCGGTTGCTTATAGTAGCTATGAGTTGTTTGATTACACAACTAAGATGTCAACCAATAGTAATTAAGCTTTTTATCACCAAGGTCTGAACCGAAATCATGGACCTACTCATGCGGTCATATATATGGAGTAGTACTTCACCACTAATTAGGGCGTCTCCAACAGCTGGCTATTTAGTTAGCTAGATCTGATGTGGCAAGGAAAAAGTAGGAGAGAGAGTAGTCACTAGCGACGAGCAAATAGCTGATCTATTTCACGTAGTCCAAGAACATGAGAGAAGAGCATGTGGGTCCAACAGTATAAAATAGTCTTTGCTTTTGTCTCTCACCTCCACGTCAGCTGACTATATAGCTAGTACTAGCTATTACCATTGTGGACGCCCTTAGTAGTAAGTAGGTCCGTTAAGTAAGCAAACCCTAGTTAGCTAGGTGTGCCCACAGAAATAAATGGCGATGGATCGAAGGCGAAGCCCATCTCATCTCGGCCATGTCAGTACTGGCATGTACTTGTACCGACGATTGTGGTCTGTAAGTACTATAGCTTTTATTTCGATTTAAATTTCTGGTTTAGTTTTTTACTATTTCTAAATTTTATTGTTTTTAATGTTTCAGTTTTTTTATTTTATTTTTTGCTATTTTTTCGTATTTGTTTGTATTGTTCATGATAGTCTAATCTATTTTTCTATTTTTAATTTTTTAATCATCAACTACAATACAATTTTAACTAACTATAATAAAATTTTTTGCTATAAGTCAATTTTTTTAGTCTAGCTGGCAAGTTCAATCATCGTAAGGCAGGCAGGCAGGCAGTACTGAGGGAGGCCCCACGAGTCCAGAACAGACAGAGCTCCCAATCTGACCGGCTGGCAGTGGCAATGGCACTCTTCTTCCATCCATCCGACTTTTTACTTACTAGGGGCTTACATGCCTAACCGCCTCTCTCTTCTTTTTAATTAGGGTATCATTTATGGTTTTTGATTTTTCTCCAATAAATAATCAAATAATTTTTGTTGTTGTTATTTTAAAGCAGTTTAGCAGAATAATCTTTTTAAAATGACTTGTTAGTATTCGATTTATTCACACGATGTTTACATTGAAATAAAAAATCATTGAACATAGTCATAAACACCAGCCGTCGCTGACTGATTCGCTATGCACAACGCAAGAGCATAAGAAGAAAGATAGATGCGTGCATAGCCAGCAGGCATGCAGCTGAATCGGTGAAGCTAGGAATTGAGAAAACCTGCAGATCGATGCAAGCTAGAATGGATGAATGCGTGCATGGATGCATGTGTTCTGTTTGAGAGAGGGACAGACTTGAGGCATAACTTATATATATATATATATATATATATATATATATATATATATATATATATATATATATATATATATATATATATATATATATATATATATATATATATATATATATATATATATATATATATATATATATATATAGGAAAATTACATAAGGCACCATGGTGCCTAGGCACCAACATCCGATACACGTGTATGATTGATAATTTTTTGAGTTTGGGTATGAAAATGTTTTATACCCTTGATATATTTATGGTACGTAAGTTTTGAACTCGATTCAAACTAGTTTGAACTACTTTTGAGTTCAATGCAACTACAAATGAGTATATACCATAAAAATAGTTCAAACTAATTAAACTGAAGTTGAATTTAAATTTTTCAGAGTTTGACATCTCAAATATACTTTTTATGGGTATATGAAGATACCCACATCAAACGTTGCGAATCTCAAGCAAATCAACGGGTATTGATATTGGTGCCTAGGCACCTTGTGCATGAAACACTCGTCTATATATATATATATATATATATATATATATATATATATATATATATATATATATATATATATATATATATATATATATATATATATACACACCTGTGTGTGTATGTAGTACCTGAGATGCCGAGATCGTAGCCGAAGAGGATGCCGCCGCTGCCGGCGACGATGCAGGAGAGCACCACGAACGACGTCACGTGGCCGTTGTACCCGCTGCTCGCCCCCTCCACGAAAGCTCCTATCGCCATCCTAATTAAGCTGTCCTCCTCTGCTTCTTCTTCGTCGTTGTCGCCGTCGTCTTCTTGCTTGTCGACCGCGAGCGAGAGGGGGAGGAGGTAGCAAATTGGAGGAGTACTGGTTATGGTTATGGGCGCAGGAAGACGCTTGGGGTGACTATTTATTGTTGAAGCCGTTCGCTTGAGCCTCAGCCTAGCTCTGGACTTGTGCTTCTGGTGGCCAATTTCTGTTTCCGCATTGCCAAATTGCCTATGCCAATTGGGCTGGAGTAGTTCCCGGTTCTTTTCGGCTTATGATTTCTCTTAAACAAACAAATAAATACAGTAGCTTCTTCGTTACCATTTCAAGCGACTCATCAAGACAGTATTTTTAAAACGGTTTATTATTATTCGGTTTATTTATAGGACAAAAAAATTATAAGCTACAGCCGAGCCACTAGGACAGGACAGGACAGGACAGGATAGGAGTATGTGTGAAGGAAGAAAGATCGGAGCCGAGCAGAGGATTCATTTTCATTTGGCTGGCCCAGTTTGGAGCTATCGCTCAGCCACATCTTGTTCTTGGCTTGGCCTGGCCTGGTGCTCTCGAGTTGTGTGTGTTTTGTCTAGCTAGCAATAGCACAGCATGCATGATCAGGACCCGGAAAGCAGGCAGACAATGCTGCTTGCGCGATTGGGACCACACGCTAGCGACCTTGAGGCATCACCACTCAACGCAACTCAAATCTCATTGTTTTTGCATTAGCATTCATGGTGTACGTATGAGCTAGCTAGCTCAGTTGGTTAGAGCGAGCGAGAGAGAGAGAGAGCAGCTGAGCTGAGCTGAGCTAGCTCAACTGAAAGTGAAACAATTAATTTGCATGTCTACTTTGCAGTGCATTGCAAATTAAAAGCAAGAATGGAAGATTCTCCCTACAAACGTACACGCATATGTATCCACCCATTCCATTGGTGCCTTGCCTTTAGCTGGACCAGTCTTCTTTTTCTCCTTTCCGTTTTTCAGCAAAGCTGGGAAAGATACTCGATCCATCCATCGGTAAAGCTGTGGTCGATCGATATACTCCTCTACATGTGGAATAGCTAGGGTTTACATATAATCACTTACTCCGGTAATGTCTACAATACACCACTCGAGTAGTAGTGCTATATAACTTACCGCAAGTTAATTAAGAAACAACGACGACCTTAAATTGATCCAAGCTAGAGCCACTTAATTGAGCGATCCACTAACGAATTTGGCGTCAAATAATTAAACTCGATCGATCAGCTAGCTGCTACGACTTAATTCTGCGTACGTACGGTCGAGATGATCAATGAGCGAGCTTAATTAGTTGATGGATCGACGACAGTACTCGCACCTCGATTCGATTGGCCCGCCTGTTCCATCGCTCTGCTAGCTAGGTAACTGTTTTAATTTCGTCACTGGTAATTGCATGCTGAAATCGATCGATTAATTCTTCTCGCTATATATATGTGCGTGCTTGTGTTTGTCGATCACTTCATCCTATCCAGATCGATATTAATTCTTATGGATTAATGCTCCAGGCTCCAGCATGTATGTGTAAAATCTCGCTGCAGCTGGTCGATCATTGTGAGTACTAGAACGCTGTAGCCAATCCAGTAGTGTCGACTGCTCTGGAGTGCTGGCCTAGGCGGTCACTTAAAGCTAGAACGACTAGCGTTTTTTGAAAGGAAGAGAAGGACATGTGTGCATCTGGGAACCAAGGGCTAGCTAATAATTGAACGACCGCATCAAAATCGATCGCGACGACCACTGACATATATAATTTGTGTGCATTAGGTGTGCGTACGTACGTGCTACTAGTTTTCCCCCCATAAAGTCAGCGCCAAAAGAGAACTTGTAGAAGCCAGGGTCGAGTGGACTCGCGCCATCACCAGGGCAGCCATTAAAATTCCAATCGATAGAGACATGAAAGAAAGAAAGCAAGAAAGAAAGAAAGAAAGGAAGAGAAACAGGGACGAGGAGCGAGAATGCAAGTTGCACCGATGACCGATCAATCGATCGCACCATTAGAAGACCATGAAACCCATTAGAATCAGCAATAAGTCCATTTTATCCCTCCCCCTTCGACTTTTGCTTGGTCCCCTCAACTTCATCATTTTACATCATCCAACTCTCAAAACCTTGCAAAACACCCTCTCAGCCTTAAACCACAATGATTTTAGCTAACGTGACATCCAAGGTGGCATATTTACTGATATGGCATGTGACGAGTCAATAACAAAGTATTTCTTTTCTACATCACCTCTCCCTCCTCTTCCTCTCTCTCCCTCTCTCTCTCTCATCCATTCTTCCCCGAGGCGCCGGCGTCGCATTGGAGGAGAGAGAGCACCGTCGAGGGGGAGCCGAATGGTGTTATGTGGTGTGTGTTTGTGTGTGTGTGTGCATGTGTGGCATGGGCATGCGTGCGTGTTTGTGTTTGGTGTTGGGTGTTTGGGTGTGGGGATTTCATGTGGGTGTGGTGTTCTGTGTTTTGTGTGGGGTGGGGTGTTTTGTGTGTGGTGTTTTGTATGATGTGTAGGGTAGTGTTAGCACAATGTGCATGAGAGCAGCAAAAGCAAGCATAAGTTAAATGACCACTCCAGTAAAACTAATCGATCGGGAGGAAATAACCGTAGGGGAGTGCGCGAAATTAAACAAATGACTGATATAATTTAATAAAAATAAAACCTGATACAATCCACCCAAATGGGGAACTGGCTATATAAAATTAAGAATCGCCTAATTATTAAGTATTTTAAAATCGTAAGGTGAACCAGCGTAGACAGAAGTAGCGGACTCAACCTCGGTTGACACCGAGATTTTCTACAATTATGAAGGCAAGTTGATTCTTTGATTACTTACCTAGTTATATTACTTGGTAAAAACTAAATTCCTGCTACATATATTATTTATGTGCATCCAAAAATATATTTCAAAACCAATTCAGATGAAACGAAGAAAAAAATGAGATAAGAGTAAAAGAGCAGTCCATCTGAGAGGAGAAGCTGGGTTGTATGAGTTAAATACTAGGATGGTAAAGGGTACCCTGGTCAAGAAAGAAAGGGAAAGGTGAGGTCCTTTACATATGGCTATAACACAAGTACCAACAAACTTTCACACGGAAAGGGGGTGTACTTAAGTGTTAGCCATATTCCCATTTTTGACAGGCAACAAATGTTACCCTGTGACGTTAATATTTCTCTCCACAATGGGTAAGTCATATAATTAGTGGAGGAACCCATGATCGGTAGAGAGTCCAGAAGTGGGGGATCCAAGGTGCATATATTAGATTGGTGGAGTGTTGGGTGAAGGGATAACCAGCCTAACCAACACTATTTGAGGTCAGTGGGTGCTAGGTGAGGGTGAAAAACCGCCTCAGGTTACTGACGAAGAATAGATGGGTGGAGATTTAATAATGTAACATGGAAACATGTTCTGTAGCACCACATCAAAGGAAATGTGGGATACCTAGTTTCAAAAGAGCTCAGAGTAGCTATTGGCACAATGGCATAGGCCTGCATAGTGCAAAATAAAATTATGAATTTATGCCAGTCTCCTGAATTGGAAGCTATGGAGACCATTAGGGATCTTTCTTCTCACCGAGTGACTAGTAGCATTTTCAATAACTAAAATTTGCAATTCCACTTGATTTGAGAAACTAGTTTCTAAATAGAAGAGATGAATTAGAAAATGTGATAATGAGAAAGAGGAGCCATACAATGCATATCTTGCTATTAATGCTTGGTGAGTATATTAATACTCACCCTTGCTATTACTTCTATTTTGGGGTGGGCTAGACCTAAACGACTAGTCCTTGCAGCAAGCCCAATAGTATAGGCCTAGTAGTATAAAGGAATGTACTAATATACCCCTACCTCTTGTAATTATTAAGGGGTAGGATGGAAATTTCCCATCCTACCCCACTCATGTATAAGCCTCCAAGAGGGGTATGAGGAGACCAGATCCACTCATTTTACACATAAGCTCTCTCCTATCATTAGCCCTCTCTAGCTTTGCCTCCTCCTATGGAGAAAGGGGTACCCTGTATCCACTGTTGTGCTTATGCTACAATAGTTGACATCGTCCGTGGGGAGCGCGCAAGAAGCTATGCAATGGAAGGCATTGGAGAAGGCTACCACCAAAGTGCTTATGCCACGAGCACCCTAGATGCTGCCATATCCAGGGCTACTTCCGGCGGTTGCCCCATCTCACCTGCAGAGGTGGAGTGGCGTTTCTCATCATCAGACATCAGGGAGTATGCCTTCATGCACGATGTAAACTGGCTCCGACTTGTAGAAGTGGAGTGGCGTCGTACTCAGCAACCTTCTCATCCATGGTGTTCTACTGTGCCTGCTCGCACCTCAGCGGTATCTACAGCACATCCTTCATCATTGGCCACCTTCGTGTCGAGCCCTCGCATCGTCACCTCGACACCAGTGAGTCAACCTCTACGCACGGCAAAGATAGGCTCCAGCCTCCACACGCCCTCCGCGTGAGATCTCTGTATGCATGAGTACAGTCATCACCCATAGCTCGTTGATCAATATGCATGCGTGCGTTGCACCGAGCCTCTATGAGTCTCCACGCTGGGCCTCTGGGCTGAACAACGCCAGTGAATGTCAAGCCCCACTGCCCATGTCTTCGGCAGGAATTCCACATTGCCTCCATTGGCTTTCATGCCCTCCAGCCTTCGTCGGCCTCGGCTCCGCACCTCCGACCTCATCAACCTCGGCGCCGTGCCTTAGACATCGTTGGCCTCGGCTCCCAACTTTGTCCGACTAACTCATGGTTGTAGACGTTTGTCTGACCTCGTGGTCGTAGATGCTTAAGGCTTCATCTACGACCACATCGTAGTCAACTCTTCGTCGATAGCTATGACCTCCTTGTGGTCGAGACTTCATTAACGCCAGACTGAAGCATGGGGATGGAGCGCGCTCCGAAGCCATTGCCCCGCCATCGACTTCGTCGACACCTATCGCACCTTCGGTGATGTCGTCCGACCCCTCAAGGTCGAAGCTTCACTGATGCGTGTTTGACCACCTCATGGTTGTGACTTCATCGATCCTCGATTGACTTCTCGTGGTTGTGTCCTCATTGACGCCTGCCTTCGCCAAACTTCGCTCGGTCTTGATTGGACTTCACACGGTCTTCGGTGGACTTCATCAAACCTCCACCGAACCTCGTGCAGATGTTGCCTCCGTCGGACTTCGCTCAGTCTTCGCTGGCCTTCACACAATCTTTGTCAGACTCCATGCGGATGTTGCCCCTGCTGGACTTCGTTCGGCCTTCGGCGGAATTCATTGAACCTCCGCCAAATCCCGCACGGATGTCGCCTCCATCGGACTTCGCTCGGTCTTCATCGGACTTCATATGGTCTTCGGTGGTCTTCATCGAACCTCCACCGAACCCACGATGACGTCGCCTCCACTGGACTTTGTACGATCTCTGTTGTATTCCACACAAACGTCACCTCCGTCGAACTTTGCTCGGTCTTTGCCGACCTTCACACGATCTCCGCCGGACTCTGCACGGACATCACCTCCATCGGACTTCACTGGGTCTTCGCTAGCCTTTGCACAATCTCCACCAAACTCTCCGTGGACATCGCCTCCGCCAGACATCACTCGGTTTTCGTCGGCCTTTGCACAATCTCCGCTAGACTCTGCATGAATGTCGCCTCCACCGAACTTCGCTCGGTCTTTGCCAGCCTTCCACGGTCTCCGCCGGACTCCGCGCAGACATCGCCTCCACTAGACTTCACTCAGTCTTTTCCAAACTTCACACGGTCTCCAACGGACTTCACACGATCTCCACCAGACTTCGCGCAGACATCACCTCTACAGGCTTTCGTGTACTCGGCCTTTGTTGGCCTTAGCTCTGCGCCTCCGACCTCATCAGCCTCGCCCCTACGCCTCAGGCCTCGTCAGCCTCAGCTCCACGACCCTTTCCGGCCACCTCATGGTTGTAAACATTTGTCCGACCACCTCGTGGTCATATACACCCGTCCGACCACCTCGTGGTGGGAGACAGGCCACGCGCCTCAAGGATTCATCTTGCGGCTGCCTTTGTTGACACCCGCGACCATGTCATGGTCGAGACTTCATCGACGTCTACGACCACCTCCTTATCCAGACTTCACTGACTCTTGTCCAACCACTTCGTGGTCATGACTTCATCAACATCTACGACCATCGATGCTTGCTGGTCAACTCGTAGTCATCACTTCACCGAAGCTCATCCGACCACTTCGTGGTCATGACTTCATCAATATCTATGACCACCCCTGGTCAAGTCTTCGCCAACAGCTACAACCACCTTGTGCTCGACACCTCAGCGGCGCTATTCCGAATGGTGGGCGATGGTGTGCTTGCTTCGCCAAATTACAAACCCAGACTTCATCAGCCTCAGCTCCATTAGCCTTCGCATTGCCAACTTCCACCGGACTTTGCATAGCCTCTGCTTTGTCCGACCTCCGCTGGATCGTGCACATCGCATGATCGTAACCTTTTCTACGAACACGATAGGGTCATGACTGTTGCCATGACCACTTCGTGATCGTAGACACCTCCTATGAACATGCCATGGTCACTGGCCTTGCCACTACCGTTGCATGATTGTAACCTTTTCTACGAACATAATATGGTCATCAGCTTTGCCACAACCACTGCGTGATCGTAGGCCCATTCTACGACCATGATATGGTCACGAACCTTGCCATGACCTCTTCATGATCGTAGCCCATCTCTCGGTTGTTTCCATGTTGCTTGAGCCTAGCGTCGGGAACTTAGCGATCCCAAGAAACTCTACGGAGTATAACAAATATTGCACAGTGGCCTCACGCCTTAGCATACTCTGTGGAGTATAAAGCATTAGGAACTTAGCCGTCTCGGGCAACTCTATGGAGTATAAAAATCACATGGTGGCCTCGTGCCCCGGTGTACTCTAAGGAGTATAAAACATTGTCCTGAGCAACTCTATGGACCATAAATGAGTCGCACGGTGCAGGCATGTAATGCCCCAAAATTTAGATATTCAAAAATATATAATTTTAAAATATTTCTTGCGTTTTGCTTGTTCAAAATTTCTTTTTTGAACATTTATTTGAAACCACTTGAGTATCGTGTCATGCAAAGTAATATACTAAGAAATAATAGCCAAGAAAAAACAACAGAGATATTAAAAGAGATGGAAAACTTAGGGATATACACACAAAATTAAAACTTAAATATTAAATAATGGGAACAAAAATTTGAAATCGAATTTACTTAGGTAAAAGAGAAGAAATGGCTAAAGGAGTTTTAAATACTCACATCTAAATAGCTGAAAAACTTAAATTTTAAATTTCAAAAGTCATGCAAAAAATTTAAATAAATAATCTTAATTGTGAAATAGAAATGTAAATTAAAAATCCAAATGTTAAAATAATGGGAAGCCCTCTTTTTCCCTTTTCTTCCATTTTCCCTCCTTTCTCTCTCTTCCATGTGGGCCAGCCCTTTTCCTTTCTCTTTCCTCTCTCCTTCCTCTTCTCCCTCTGCCCGCTGGGCCTGAACCCCCGCCACCCCCCCCCCCGCGCGGCGCACCTCCTTCTTCCTTTCTTTTCTCCTCTTCCTCCCTTCTTCCATGGCCGAGCACCCTCCACGTCAACTCTCTCCTTTTTCTCTGCTCAGCGCCGCCCCGCCATGCTTCACGCCACTGTGCTCGCGCCGCCCACGACGCGCTCAGCGTCTCAGCGTTCACGCCCACGTCACCGCGCAATCTCCGCCGGCTCCCATCCCCGCATGCCCATGCCTCGCACGTCGCTGCTCCTCGCCCACGTCAGGTCCTGCGCCTCGGTCACGCGGCGATGTCTCTTCTCCGGGTATAAAGAGGCCCCGACACCCCTTGCTCCCCACGCCATCTTCCTTCCTCCCCTGCCTCTCTCTTCTCTTCAACCTGCGCGCTGGCAACCACGTGCTACTGCCGCCTCGGCTGCTCCGACGAGCTCCGGCCAATTGCACCACGCCAACTCGCGTCCCCGATTCTCCTCTCCCTCCCCTTCCACCCAATTGGAAATCCGCTCACCGGAGCTTGCGCGTCGCCCCTCTTCTCCATTCTGACCGCCGCCGCCATTTCTGTCGTCGACGCTTCCTTGGGCCACCACTTTCCGATTCCGCGCTCCGGGAGAACTTACTCGATGAACCGAAGAGTTCCTGACCGCCGGCCGAGGCTATCGCCGCCGGTACGCCGCCGACACCGTGCGCCACCACCGCCCGACTCCGCCTCACACCGCCGGCTCGCCATGGTCCCTCTCCGACTCCGCCGACCCGCCGGTAAGCTTTTCCTTCGCCCCTCCTGCTCAGGCACACTCGAGTTTCCCTCCCCATCCTCCCGGCCGCCGGCGCCTTGTTTCGCCCTCACCGCTGGCCGCCTAGCTCCACCGCCCGCCTGCCTCGCCACCGCTCCGACCACCGCGCCTCCACCCCGAAGCTACCTCCTGCTCCGGGCAACCCGTTTTGCTAGTTATGGCAACCTCCCCGGCCACCGTCCGCCGCCGGTGACCCCAGCACCGTGCGCCGGTGATTTCCCCTGTTTTTGCCTCAACCACGCCTCAGCTCATTTGCTTTTCCCCTCCGATTATGTCAGCCTAGGCCTTCGGCCCGTTCGGCTAGCAGTGCACGCGTTAAGAACCAGCAGTCCCTCAGGTCCAGAGCTCGAATCCGGCCGACAGCACCTTATTTCCCACCTTTTTACTCTATTTTTTGTAGCTCATTTTAATTAATAAAAATCATGAAAAATTAGGTAATAATTTAGAGAAGCTAATAAAATTTAAATAGAATGTAAATGGGATTATTTAAATATTTAAATTTGAATTAGCTCGTATATGATTAATTAAATGGTTTGAATAATTATTTAAAAGATTTATTATTAATCAAAGATATTGATAAAGGCATTATGATTTTGATTAAATATCCAAATTTAACAGAGACTACCCTTAGTCAAAATATAAACATATATGCCCTAATAATTATCATACCACGAAATAAATCTTAATGATAGACTTTTGCTAAATGGCAGATATTGAAATATGACTCTATGGAACAATCTTTGCCCAGATAAATAAATTTAAAATAAAATAAAACTAAGCCTAATAATAACTAAAGTAGTAGACAAAATAACAAAGGTGTCATTAACTAAATCTTAACATTAGGTTTAATAGGTAATGTGATAAGTATGATTGCATATAACAAGCTAGGACCCGTATAAATGAATTCTAATTCAACTTAAATTATGCTTAATAATATCCAAAGGTACATAAAATATCGTACTATAAAATGCTATAAACACAAACTATAAGATTGATTCGGTAAGCAAAATTTTATATACATTGCGTATATAGCATATGCCCTGCATATGAGCGCTCAACAAAATAATGCTTCGTTAATCCTGCACACTGAATCATAAGCCTAGCCTAACTCGTGAAACTCCCTCGATAACTACAAAAACAATAAAAGAGATTATTAATAAAAAGATCAAGTCATCGTATTCCACCACCGGTCTTGCCTCAAATCACTCGAATCACCCATTAACGTATAATAAATCTAAATTAAGTTTATTCGTATTTAATTGGATCTTTTGAGTTATTTACTTTTATATGGATTCAGTCATTTATCGCGTAACTAGAAACTGGAGTTCTGAAGATTCCACGGATCAAGCGTAGTCAGAGCAAAGCGAAGATAAAGAGTAGAAGGTCAAGAGAAAGCATCGTGTGAGCTCAAGTCTGCGGTAGACCGCGCCAGGCGAGTCAATACTTTGATCATGTTGAACATACATTTTCTGCAAATTACTTTGGTTTAAATTATCAAATTGCATGCTATTATTTTATATGTAAATACATGTTTAATTTAATATTCTAGTTATGTGCCCGTTGTTTACCTTGAATAATATTACATCTCCTTTGGAATATTTGGATGTGTGAACCTTGTCGTCCTAGCAAAAATTATAATAGTAACCTTTCGAAAATAAGTCCCTAAGTATACGCCATGCTTAGTACTGCATAGATATTCGGGGGCGCTGAAATGCCCCAAGCATCATTATCATTTTTAATCATGAGAAACTGGTTTGGAAAGTCATGGTGGTAATGACTGGTATATGTTGTTATGATTATTTTATGTTCCCAAAAACCCCACTTGCTTAAATATCTGGGCGGATGGTTCGAGGGTGTGTGTGTGATGCAGTGGAAGCACAAAGTGGGTAGTGGTAGAACCGCCCAGATACCACTAAGGACTGAATCTTGTCATGACCTCCTGTGTAAAACAGTACAACCACAAGTCTGCAAAGTGCAACTTGGCTAAGTAAATTTATCGAAACCCCCGGACTCATCTCACTGGTAGTGGAAGGAAGTGGATACGCAAGGGCAAGGGGAGACCTAAAGGGATACCAAGTGGAGGGTGAAGTTTCCCAGCTGTTCTAGAGTTGCGGGAAGTGGAGCCCGGCTGCGTTAGTAACTGTGGGAAACATCCCGTGCATAGATGGGACCCACCGCAAGTAGGAGCAGCCCATAAGGTGAGATGACAAAAGGGACTAGATACTTTGAAAAGTCACTATGATGATCTGCTCAACCACATGACTAAGGAATCGTGTGGGGCAACAAGTTGATTGTCTCTTGTGATGAAAGTATACAAACTCTGCAGAGTCAAAACTATTTGAATAGCCGTTCCCACGGTCAAGGGCGGACATGGGAACTTAACCAGATATAGTTCTATTTCAAACACTTGTGGGTGGAATGAAAAGGTTGAGGGCCGCGGAAAGCCCTGATTTGTGTTGCCCTGGGTGTCGTCCCAGTGATAATGTAAGCAGTTATAACGCTAAAAGATAAGCATATGGTGCAGATGCCATGTAACGGTAGATGGAAATCTGGATCACTATTACTGTTATTGCATTCTTTTCACACATTATGTTATTGTTCAAAACAGTTAGGTCTCAGGAAATTTTTATGCATTAAATTTCAAATAATGACACTTCTGTTCTTACAAAATAAAATATAGTGAGGAATAAATAGAGTCGTGAGTAAGGAGATGGATGTTTGTGGTAAATACATAAAGATATTGATGGACTCATGTCGATCATAAAAAGGAAATGATAGTATGGATTCTGGGAGAAATAAATTGGTGGGGCCTAAATGATTATATAGGTTAGATAGATAAGTTAAATGATTTTTGGAGAAATAGGTAGTGCAAAGGTAATTGCTGGATTACAACACTGATAACTAATATTAATTCTTGGAAGATGTTGGCGATAATGGGATTAATAGGATTTGATCAAACATTATATGGATGAATTGAATTTTTGGGAATTTGGAGGTATGAAAACAATGCTTGGAGTATAAACTTGATCAATGATATTCTTGGTGGATGTATACTAGTGAATTGTAGACCTGATCAATGATATTCTTGGTGGATGTATACTAGTGAATCGTAGGCTTGATCAATGTATTCTTGGTGGAGGTATACTAGTGAATTAGTTAGAGATAGATAATGGAAAATAAGGTTGATTATTGGAAGAGCAAATTATGGTTGTGGATCAATAACAAAAGGATTGGATTGTTAGGAATTTAGAATACAAAAGATATTGGTGGATTAATTAAATAATATTAGATAAATGATGTCACTAGCTGTTTGGAGATTTAGGCAGCAATTGATTGGTGGATTGTATAATTGATGATATTCGCTATTTGGAGTTTTTGACAGCACTGAATATAGAAAGTGTGTTCGGTGGATCAATTAAATGATGTCGCTCACTGTTTAGAGTCTTAGATAGCAATCAATATAGAAAGAGTAAGATCGGTGGACTAATCAAATGATGTCACTCGTTGTTTGGAGTCTTAGACAGCAGTCAATAAAGAAAGTGTATTTTCGGTGGATTAAGGCAATTATGGCAACCGTTGTGTGGAGTTTAGGTAGCAACAATAACACTATGATTAAATAATAATGCTACTAAAAGCGATTTTTGGCAAATAAAATAACCCGAGCCTCTCCTTTGATAAGCCATGCATACTATTTATTTGCATTCTGTGTATTGGCTCGCGGAGCACGGTGGTTTGTGCTCACACTCGCTTTCACAACAAATCTAGAATCAGGAATCAGATCACTATGCCTCAGCAACACGATTGGACATGATGGCAGAGAAGATGAAGATATCAAGGGCTAGGTCGCGAACCTCCAGTTGGCTGCCTATGGGCATGTCCTAAAGGTCCCACCTGTGTTCTTCGTTCTTCCGCTGCTGCAATTTATTGATTTCGGCCTAATCGGCCCATGTGTAAGTTTACTATTATATTTACGCTTCCGCATGATATGTACTTTGATATTCAGAACTGTAATCTGTGAGCACTATCTGCTGATCCAGGGAATAGTGCGGTGGAATCACAGAGGAATCCGGATTATAAAATCTGGGTCCCTACAAGGCACCAAGGAGTCCCCTGCCATATTGATGACCCTGGTGAACCCCGCACGCTTCACGCGCCTCACCAGGGAGTTCACCATGCTAATAGCACCCAACGTCTGACCACTTAGCAGTTATAGCCTTCATCTCGACCACCTTGCGGTCGGGACTTCGTTCGACCATTTCGTGGTCGTGGATGCTTCATCCGACTGCCTCGTGATCATGACTTACCTGACTACCTCGTGGTCGTAGATGACTCATTCTATCACCTCACAGTTGTGACTTTGTATGACCACCTACTGGTCGTTGACGCTCTGTCCGACCGCCTTGCGGTCATGACTCATCTGATCACCTTGTGGTCATGACTTCATCCGATCGCATCGTGGTCATGACCTCATCTGACCACCTTGTGGTCATAATCGCCTCGTCTGATCACCTCACAGTTGTGACTTTGCCTGACCACCTCATGGTTATCGATACTTCATCCGACTGCCTCGCGATTGTGACTTCGTCTGACCACCTCGTGGTCATGGACAATTCGTCTGACCGCCTCACAGCTGTGACTTCGTCCAACCTTATCATGGTGGTGACCTTGTATGACCACCTCGTGGACATAAACACTTCATCCGATTGCCTCGCGGTCATGACTTTGTTCGACCACCTTGTGGTCATTGACGCTCCATCTGATCGCCTCGCAGTAGTAACTTATCCGACCACCTCGTGGTCGTTGACGCTTTGTCTGACTTCATCATGGTTGTGACCTCGTTTGACCACCTCACGGTCGTAGATGCCTCGTACGATCGCCTCGCAGTCGTGACATCGTCCAACCACCTTGTGGTCGTCGACGCTCCATCTCGTCTGACCACCTCATAGTCGTCGATGCTCTGCCTCGTCTGACCACCTCATGGTCATCGACGCTTCATCCAACTGCATCGCGGTTGTGATCTCGTCCGACTACCTCGTGGTCATAGATGCCTCATCTGATCGTCTCGCAGTTGTGACTTCGTCCGACCATCTCGTGGTCATAGACACCTCATCTGATCGGCTCGCGGTCGTCGATGCTGTGCCGACTACCTCAAGGTTGTGACTTTGTCCGGCCACCTTATGGTCGTGCATGCTTTGTCCGACTGCCTCACGGTCATGACTTGCCCGACCACCTCGTGGTTGCCTCGTCCGATCGCCTTGCGGTCGTGACTTTGTCCGACCACCTCGTGGTCGTGGACGCTCTGTCCGGCTGTATCACGACGGTCGAGATTTCATCCGACCACCTCATGGTTGTGGATACTTCATTCGACCACCTCGTAGTCATGACTCATCCGACCACCTCATGGTTATGGACGCTTCATCTGACCGCCTCGCGGTTGTGATCTTGTTCGACCACCTAGTGGTCGTGCATGCTTTGTCTGACCGCATCACATTCGAGACTTCGTCCGACCACCTTGCAGTTGTGACTCGTTTGACCACCTCGTGATCGTAGACTCCTCATCTGATCGCCTCATGGTCGTGACTTCGTCCAACCACCTCGTGGTCGTAACCTCATCCAACCACCTCATGGTCGTGCACGCTTTGTCCGACCATATCGTGGTTGAGACTTTGTCCAACACCTTGTGGTTGTGACTCATCCGGCCACCTTGTGGCCATAAACACCTCATCTGATCGTCTTGTGGTCGTGACTTTGTTCGACCACCTCATGGTTGTGGATGCTCTATCCGACCACCTCGCGATCGTGACTTGTCCGACCAGCTTATGGTCATGGACACTTCGTTTGACCACCTCGCAGTTGTGACTTGTTCGACACCTCGTGGTCATGATTTCACCCAACCACCATGTGGTAGTTGGCGTCCATCTGACCGCCTTGTGGTTCGGACAGACCGTGCGCGTCAAGGCTTTGTCTCACTGCCGACTTCGTCGACACCAAGTCTGAAGTGTAGGAGATGGGCCATGCGCATCAGAGCTTCATGTCGCTGCCGACTTCATCGACTAAGTCTGAAGGGTGTGGGACAGACCGCACACCAGAGATTCCTCCCGCCACTGACTTTGTTGACTCAAAGTTCGAAGGGTGGGGGACAAACCGTGCGCTTCAAGGCTTCATCTCGTCACCGACTTTGTCGATGCCAAGTCCAAAGGGTGGGGTATGTTGCACACTTTGAGGCTCCGTCTCGCGGTTGTAGACTTCATTTAACCACCTCACAATCATACAATTTGTCGACTACCTCGTGGTCGCACCTTTGGCGGTGTTTTCTGATCCCTCGAGGTTGAAACTTCACTGACAGCCCTCATCCTACCGTTGGCTTCGTCGATGCCCATGACCACGTCTTCTGTGATGTATTCGTGGGCCACTTCTATGACCATGTTATGGTCACAGCTTGGTCGACACCTACGACCGCCTCGCCATTGGAACTTCATCATCCCGCCTCGCCGATGGCTGTATGATCGCCTCGCCATCCCAGCTCTGTCGATCACCTCATGGTCATGACTTCATCAGCAATCGTCCAATCGTTGCGGGGTCTATACTTTGTCGACACTTCATCCATGTACTACCACGTCGGGGTCACAACTTCGTTGACGTACGCTCAACCACCTCGTGGTCGCGCCTTCATCAATCCTCCACTGACAACAGTCCAAACGGTTGGGACGGGCCATGCGCGCTTCGAGTGCTCGCCTTGTTGCTGATTACGTCCACACTCATGACCGTGTCACGAGTGACGTAGTCATGCTGCCTTCTCCGACCACCTCGTGACCAACTCGTGCTCATCTGACCATCGTCGTCCACGTCCACACGATGACCGCGTTGGAGGCACCAATCCGATGGGGCACCCGGACCTTCGACGTGGGACTTTGACGCCCGCCTCTACGCACTGTCCGAGTTCGGGGCATGACTTCCGCGCACCGGCTCAGCTTTTGTTGAGAGATTCCGCAACTACATCAAGATTGGTGAAACAACCCTGCTCTGGGAGGTTTACAACGTCTACACCCCTAGGGTTGTGGCAACCAGCTGCATCAGCTCACCCATCAGCACTTGCGTGCTTGTTGCTGAGGGACGAGGGGCTGGGCCAGGCCGGGTCAATTGTTCACATCAGCTTGCCCCTCAGGACCTTTGCGCTTGTTGTCGAGAGAGTACTATTGTGGAGGTGGCCCAGCCCCAAACGACTGGGCCTTGCAGCAGGCCAAATAGTATAGGCCTAGTAGTATAAAGGAATGTACTAATGTAACTCTACCTCTTGTAATTATTAAGGGGTGGGATGTGAATTTTCCATCCTACCCGAATCATGTATAGAAGCCCCAAGAGGGGTATGAGGATACCAGATCCACTGATTTTACACACAAGCTCTTTCTCTCTTGTCGTTAGCCCTCTTTAGCTCTGCCTCCTCCTATGGAGAAAAGAGTACCATGTAATCACTATTATGCTCATGCTACAACAACTTCCCTTTGTTATATCCCAGTCCAACCGAGGAGTATCTCAAGTGGAACACGGGGTATATAGGCGTCGATGAGGCCACTTGGGACAAGAGCGATCGTGCTGAGGATCAGGGCGAGATGGACGTCCTATACAACAGCTGGGACGAGTAGACAGCTAGTGAAGCCAAGTCGTCGAGAGATAGGATATATAATTATCTGTATCTCCTTTGCATTTAAATAATTGTACTTAAGATCATAACTCTGAATGTCTAACTATTGTATTAAAGCACAATATCTAACTATAGTTCTGCAGCGCAACTCTGGTAAAGTTTATTATTATTTTTTAATTTGTTGAGATTAGAAAATAGTAACCCGTTGTCCGGTATCATGTTCTGAGAATAATGACGCGGGGTGTCTCAGTACTAGAAACAAAATACACGCCTCTGCCAATATTCATGGGCCATACATGTGATGGTGGGCCTTAATACTCTGCAGGCCCTGTCTGTCTGTTGCACAAAACGCCTATTACCCTATCTTTGGTTTGCTTCCGCGATAGGTTCAGTCACTAGTATTGACTGCTCTTGCCTTATTACAAGACAACACATCCCTGTAGAGCTGAGCAGCACCAGCAGCCTGCCAATCCACATCGATCGCATATATACGTAGCAACTGTTACACAGTTGCCTAAAATTTTGTTTAATTTTTAGTCAATTGTTTTCGCCATTAAATCTAGATTTAATCATCCATATCCCCTCCCCATCTCATAAACACCACCCACCCCTCCTTAACCCTAATCCCACCCCACCCCACCCCACTGCCATTGCCCCCTCCCTACCCTGCACACCGTCTCTCACTGCCCCACTAGATCCCCCCAATGCTCCTACTGCCTAACACGGCTGCCGACTTCATTGTCGCCTCCTTTGCCTGCCTTCACTCCCCCACTGTCTTCTTCCTCGTCTCCGACGGTGACACTATGGGATCTGCTGCCACCTCTCCTCCCTCTTTGGAGCTCATCCTCGACCCACCCACTGCCCACTTTTGTCCCATAGCCAAGGCGTCACCACTGCTGCTTTGTCTCAATGCCATGCTTCCACCGCCCCTCCCTCCCTCTAAGCTTGGAGATCTGGTGAACTTAAACCCTAACCCCAACTTGCCACCGCCCACTAGCATGCTTCCGCCGTCCCTTTGGGGATCCGGTAAAGCCAAACCCTAACCCCTGAATCCTAACCTAACTTGCCATCTTCGGTGAAGAGGCCGCCGTCGCCGGCCGGAGAAGAAGGTGATGAACCCTTGATCCAAAGGTGAGAAAAGCGAGTATTTTCATTTGCATGTGCATTAGCAAAACTGCTATATGTATTCACAGCTGAATATATTTCCAACAACTTACTTATTTTACCAGTTTATTCCCTTCTTATCAAACAAACAAGCTTGGTACAAGGTGGAATTATAATTGCACAAGACCAAATATTTATGTGGAAACTGGGTAAACGGAACAAAATGTAAGCCGGGAAATGACTTGTAAGACTACTAGACCGAGTTAACGCAAACTGCAAAGTGACAAGAACTAGAAAGAAATAAGAAAGGCCCCAGCTTGCTTGCTAGCTGGCTTCATCAGGTGAGGTCGTCACTACTGGGGTGTAGTATATGCCTGTCGTCGGGCCACTTTTGGTCAGGACCTTGAAACTCTCACTCTCAGCGCCAGCGGTGAAGGCGAAGCCATCCTCATCTGCAGCAGGTTTCTTCTTCGTCGTCGTCACCTGCCTTGCCAGAACAGAGTAGGCACAGTACTCCACCTCGTAAATCTCCACACCCACCTCAAAGTATGACACTGATGCACCAACACCCTCACCTGCAACAGCATGCGTATTTCCGTCGCACAAGTGCAAGGGAAATGCCATATGCCAGTCAGAGACTTGAGGTGTAGTAATTGTCATTAACATGGATTAATTACTCCATAACTTTGTACTATCACCCCCATTAACCAGAAGGTCAAAGAAGTGGATATGCCACAGCAGCACAATAGCGATTATGAATCTGTACTAGGAAAACGCAATATGTTTTGCTTGGGGCTCAATGCTTGTCAACTCACCGTGTGTTACCAGAAGTAGGTTTTCATCAGGATATTTGTCAGCGAGAGCCTTGATGACACTAGCATATCTATTTCTTGCCTCCAAGACAGATTCTCCCCACTTTGGTACCTGCACCGGAAAACAACAGTTTTATGGTATCAAACATGCTGCCCTTGAACACGAACGGATTTCTGTGACAAACTGTTTGTCAAGAGGGGACAAAACGAAACACTTGAAGTGGTGCGTAAACAAAGTATTTCGGGGTCAATGGTAACTGAAAAAAAAAAATCACTAGTAGTGCAAAAGCAGACCTCCGGGTAGAGTGGCTCAGCTGAATGGTCAATGGTTCCAGCAGGTAAGACGGCTTCAAGTTCAGGCAAGTCAGGAAACCACTTGTCAACGCTGGGAGCAATCTGACTAACAAGACTGCCCATTGCTTGAGCATTCATCATCTCAGACAGTCCATATTCAATTGACACCTGCAAATGAGAAAGGAAAGGCAAATGGATTTGTCAGTGTGCAGAATTATCGAATGCAGGAACAACAAGCTTAGCAGTTCAAGCAGATCACTGTTTTCACCACTTCTGCACCAGACATTGTCGTGAACATACTAGGAGATAACAAAAATACAAACGTCAGCTCTCAGGAATCTCATGATTATTAACAGTACAATAAACTTCAAACTGCTGGTATATGCATCCACATTGTCAAAAAAAAAAAGGTGTACCCCCTATCATATGCACCATGAGTATCACATCAACCAAGTGAAATGTCAGGCTCATTTCTGTAGTTTAGCACTAGATGAGTTGAAGCTCGTATCTGTGATGAATCAAACCTGGTGGCAAGAAAATAAAATTGAAGAAAATGTGCACAACACTTATTGGGTTTAAGCATGCAAATGGGAGAGGTGAACCGTTGTAACAGTTGTCCCCAGTGTACTCAAATAGGTTCCCATTACCTCTACTATTTCTCACTATTATATAAAGAGGAGTTGGTGATCGTCGGTACATTCTCCTCTCCGATTTGATCTGGACCAACCATTCGTCTGTCTCCTCCTCTTTCTCTCAGGATACAACCGCTCACCCCATCCACTTTCCCCATCTCCTCTCGCATTCTGGCCGCCCTTCTCTCTCGCTTGCTCTCCAATGTTTGATGTGTGAAATTGGCCAGACAGTAAGTTCCGTCTCACCATTTTTATGACTCCGTTGCAACGCATAGGTCTCTAACTAGTTTGTTCAAATATGTAACAAGGTGATGGTTCCTTTTAGCAGGAGCGAGTTCAGGTTTAAGTAGCAATCAGTGTAACGGAAACCATTGGTTCTTGTAGGCCTGTACATCATGCAGATCATATAATTCCGAAGCCTAAACCCAATCCGGGAAATCTCGATTTGATGGAAGGAAGAAAATTTATTAATCGAATCCGCGAAATTGCATGTCATAACTGATACTACCTACCACAAGGAAAAAAACCAAATACTCTGTACAGGAAATGGATTACGAGCAGGGCTTGATGGATGAAACGGGCTTAAGAACTTGCTCATCCTGAGTAGCCATCTGATGAGACAGCCAACCAAGCATTTTTATGCATGTATGTAAAAGCAAGGCAACATGGATCAGGTTGGCAGAGTTAACATGATAGCTAGAGCATGCAGCGCAGGCCATCTCGATCGGATATCATACCAGTGACAAATAGTAATACGAATCATCATCATTCATGAAAAATACGAAAACCCGATCGAGGCAGTACAGAAGGGGCAGCAACAAGACAGACAGACGGACAGACATTAACGCGGGCAAGAAAGGCAATCCAATCCGATGTAATGAAAGGAAGTCAATCCACAGAGGAGAGGAGAGGAGATCACCCAAGACAAGAAGAAGCAAGAGGAGGAGGAGGAGGAGGAGAGGGACCTTGAGGCGGGAGGTGTCGAGGGGCACATTGGCGCTGTTGTCGATGGCGAGCAGGGCGGCGTCGTCGGGGACGGCGCAGAGCGCGGCGACAGCCTGGGCGGCGGTCTGGAGGCAGCGCAGGAAGGGCGAGACGAGGACGCGGTGGAGTTGATACCCGTCGGCGGCGGCCCTGATGCGCTTGGCGACGGTCCAGGCCCTGAGGAGGCCGGCGTCGGTGAGGGGCGGATCCCAGGGGCGAGGCTTGTTGACGGGCCACATGGGCTCGGCGTGGTCGAGGCGGTCGCCGTGCCGCATCACCACCACGTGCTGCTGCGCCTGCGACGCGGCCATGAATGCCCTCTCCTCTCCTCTCCTCTCCTCCTGAGTGAGTCTCCTCTTCTTGGGGGCAGGCACCTGTTCAGTTCTTCTCGTTTCCGGAAGGCTGCCGTGTCGCCGTCGGCCTGCCTAGCTCCCCCTTTTCGGAGCAAAATTCCCTTTTTGCTGAAATTTTGCTGAAATGGTGACCTTTGATGGTGACTGTGGTTACAGAAGCAGCATTTGTTAACTTACGGTCAGCAGTGCTTATTGAGATCTGGAGAAAAATTTGTTTGTTAGACTGACATCCTCTAATTAACTATGGTTCAATTCTGACCGTAATGGATTGTTTCCCCCCTTTTTATGTCCATAAGTCGATTGATGTAATGCTGCCCTGCCGCAATTAGCATAGTTTATGAACGCCACTTGTTTCTTAGGGTTGGTTGGTAGTTGTTGAAAACAAGCGAAATAATTTGGACAATCACGCAGGGAAGGTTGCTAATATATTGCTTCTTTGGTTCACCATGGTTTCTTTTTTTTTTTATTTCCTCTCTCTCTCTCTCTCTCTCTCTCTCTGCTACACGACAGATAAGAGAGGCAGACTCTCCTGATTATAAATAATCAGCTGCTACCACGTGTGCAGCCCCCTTGTAAAAAAAAGGGATAGATTATCATTCCCCGAATGAGGAAAGGTCGACTTGTGAATAAACAGTGCAAATGTATTCAGCTCATCACAATCAATTAGCATCACACGATGCAGAAGAGACGTCGACTCGTGCACAGCAAGGGAAGGGGAAGCCACGGATGCCAAAAAAAAAAAAAAGCCCATCCAATTCATATGCAGACACTTATCCATCTTAAATGCTTCTGTTTTACAGCTTCACACCATTGGCCGTGAACATGAGAAAGCAGCATATATGCGGTAATCAATCAGCACAAGCATCATCCTCCCCTTCCCCTAGCAGGGATGGTGGCCATTTCCATTTATCCATTCGTTTCAACCAAGGGGCCATGCCATTCGTGTCTAGTTATCCGGGATCAGTACTGTACTGTGGACCCTGAGGTCTGCATGGGCACGAGCAGCTTCAGACAATCATCACACGAACGCGTAACACCCCACTGGCAACATCAGCAAACACCTCCTCGCCAGCTGATTCAAGCAACTCATCGCCAGTAGCGGTGTAATGCATCAGGCTAGTAGGCCTGGTCAGGAATAATGACTTGGAAGCCAGGCCGCTCAGCTCAGTGGAATGGGATCAGGTGTACCAGAGGACTGCCCAAACGACACCAAGAAACCGCGAGATGCCAACCATTCCACAGAAGCCTGCATAAAAAAAACATCTTGGATATCATTCCTCATATCAGAATAATGATGTACATGATGTAAACTCACACTTGAAACTGGGGGAAACAAAATGCAACATTTCTGGTACTTACACGGTTACACAAGAGCTATGCAAGATCACTGGCTGCAGGATACACAATAGCATGTTGTGCCTTTCGAAATGTAAGAAAATGAAGGTCGCCTAAAACCAATTATGCACAAGACTACCGAGTCCTGCCAACGTGAGGGCAAAAAGTAGCTGATTCTTTTGAAAAGAGAGAATCACAGGCTCTCTAGCCCTTAAGTGACTCTTTAGCCTTCGTGCCTCGGTGGGATCCGCAGGCTCGGTTCCATCCACAAGGTACTCGATAATCGGTTTTCTCCAATCTTGCTCTCCAATGGCGCACACCTCTGGAAGCCCCTTCACCACTGGCTCTACTAGTACCTCATATGAACGGGATAACATCCATAAGAGAGAGGTTGGATGACAATGATTTAAGGTAGAACGACGCTAGGAAAAGGTGGGCACCGGTTAGAGGAAGGAACAAATTTACAAGAATATCAGTATTCGCGCAACAATAACAAAAATATTCATTTTTCTACACGATCACTGGGCGGCAGCGCCATGGATGTTACACCTTGCCCAAGGAGCCCCGCGGCCGTGCAGCAGACGCTTGCCACCCAACAACCGTGAGGCCAAGTCGCTGCCCCCCCCCCGGTTCACTGTGCGGCCAAAGCGGTGTTGTGTGGTCAAAGTGCCGTGGTTGAAGGTCGAAGTGTCGTGATTGAAGCATTGTAGTCGAAACAGTGTGTGGTCGAGGAGGGGGAGCCGCCCCGTGGCTGTGCAACACTGCCTTGGCCGCACGATGGCGCTGCCGCTTGGTCACTGTGCAGCAAAAGTGATATTTTTGCAATTGTCGTGTGACTACGGTCATTCTTGCAAATACGGATTTAAAACGTGCTAAAAGCGTTAAAAACTACATAAAAATACACTCTATTTAAAAGTAATCATTATAGAAAAGTTAAAAAATAATATTTAGAAAACTAAAAAGAAGAGACACGTCATCCTATCGTGACCAATACATCCTCCCTGGAACCAGACACCCCGTAAGCCGAGCCCACTGAAAGCCAGCAAGAGGACCAGGCCAGGCCAGATACAGTAGACAAACGGCAAGGAAATCCATCCATCCATCGGTACATGTACACACTCACCGCAATGACGTGAAATTAGAGTTTTTGGCACTTATAGCATATTTTAAGATCATATTTATAAAAATATTGGTATGTATATGATAATAGTAAAAATATCTGTTTTGCTGTCTAATCACTGGATGGCAGCGTTATGGAGATGGCACCTGGCCGAAGGAGCCCCGTGGCCGTGCGGTAGGCACCTGCCACCCGATCTCCGTGTGGCCAAGGCGGTGTTGCACGGCCACGGAGCACTCCCCTTCCTCAACCACTCACTGCTTTGATCGTGATGCTTCGACCACGGCACTTTGACTACGCACTGCTTTAACCGCGATGCTTCGACCACAACGCTTCGACCACGGCGTTTCGACCACGCACTTTGACCACGACGCTTCGACCACGGTGCTTCGACCACATGACACCGCCTTGGTCGCGTGGTGGCCAGGTGGCAGTCGCCTGCCGCACGGCCATGGGGCTCCTTCGGCCAGGTGTCATGTCCATAGCGCTGCCGTCCGGTCACCGGACGGTAGAATGGATATTTTTGCTATTGCTATATGTATAATAACATCCTTGTAAATACAGTCTCAAAAGGTGCTATAACTGCCGTTAACTCTGAAATCCACCGCATGGGCGCTCTCTGTAGCGTAACATTTAACGACAGACAGCGTAATCCTGTTCCTATAAAAACAAAATTAGCTGCTTGACACGAAATAACTACCAGCGGTCCAATAGGAACATCATCAAGTCATAATCAAGTGAACATCACGGAGGTATGAACATCACTCCTCGTTTGTTGTCGTATGGTAATATAGTATTGTGTTACGGAGCACTCGTATATGCCTGCCAGGAACGCAACAGCAGCAGCAACAGAAGAAGAAGGAGGAGGTGGACGAATGTACACTAGTCCAATACGTACCGTACCGTAGCCGCATGCAGCATGAAACTCCGTGGAGAATAATTATCCACGGTTCGTTGCCTCAAAGGCACGCAATTTGCAAAACTCAGATGAAATCCTCTGCAAGCCGAGACCAGAATGCAAGGTGCTAACTAGTTACTAAGTACTATATAAGCAGCAGTCTCCAACGTGCAATCCATCCATCCCTGATTCCCTGTGCTGTGTGCCACCGGCGCAAGACAAGAGCAATGGCCATTCCGCCTGCTAAATCCAGCTCCTCCTCCATTGCCTGCCTCTTCCTGGCCATCCTCCTCTTGTCCTGTGCCCCGCGTGGCCATGGCGGCCGCATCGCCATCTACTGGGGCCAGAACGGCAACGAGGGCACCCTCGCCGAGACCTGCGCCACCGGCAACTACGCCTTCGTCAACATCGCCTTCCTCTGCAGCTTCGGCTCAGGCCAGGTTCCGCAGCTCAACCTCGCCGGCCACTGCGACCCCTACTCCGACGCCTGCACCAACCTCACCGCAGACATCAACCTCTGCCAGTCCAAGGGCGTCAAGGTCATGCTCTCCATCGGCGGAGGCGCCGGGGGATACTCGCTCAACTCAAAGCAGGACGCCTTCGAGCTTGCGCGATACATCTGGAACAACTTCCTGGGTGGGCAGTCAGACAAGAGGCCGCTGGGCGACGCCGTGCTCGACGGCGTCGACTTCGACATCGAGGGAGGGAACCCGGACTACTACGGAGCCCTCGCGGCGTACCTGAAATCGTACACCGGCGGCAAGCAGCAAGAGAATTCCAAGGAGGTGTACCTGTCAGCAGCGCCGCAGTGCCCGTTCCCGGACCAGTGGGTCGGCAAAGCCCTCCAGACCGGCCTCTTCGACTACGTCTGGGTCCAGTTCTACAACAACCCGCCCTGCCAGTACGCGCCGCCGGGGAGCATGGCCAACATGATGAACGCCTGGAAGCAGTGGACAACAGGCGTCAATGCTACCTACATCTTCCTCGGCTTGCCGGCCGCACCAGATGCAGCGGGGAGTGGCTTCATACCGGTGGCGAGCCTCCAGTCGCAGGTGCTTCCGGCTCTCAAGACCTCCACCAAGTACGGAGGGGTGATGCTCTGGTCCAAGTTCTACGACGACCAGGATGGCTACAGCTCCGCCATCAAGAACGCTGTCTGAGACTCATGGCATGGCCTGGAGAATCACCATGATGTCCATACGATTTGTCATCCCCTACTTACTACTACACCCATTGGCTTCAGCGTAGTTTATCTGTGTGCATGAAACATTCTATCGAATAAAAGAATTTCTAGCATCCCTAGCATGTTCTGTTGGGCTTTCACCTTAAAAAAAACAAAAAGAAAAAGGTGCAAACATACTAGAAACACTTGTTTTATCACCCCAACGTGGGCAACGAAAAATATTTGAAAAGCGAGGAATAAATTCGTACCTCATGCCGTGAGAGGTTAGAGCTTCCAGTTTCCATTCAATGAGTCTGACACGAACCCGCAACAGAAATCATCACATCTGCTCTCCTGATTCTCCTCGTCTCCTTCCATATCTGGTCGTGCTCTACTCTACTTAATTTGTCGTTCGTCCTCTCCGATCTGCTCTACCCTGTTGCTCTGCTCTGCTGTTCATGCTCTCCCCTTTCTCCTCCATCTGCTCTGCTTTGTTCCTCTTCTCTTTCTCCCCAATCTGCTTTGCTCTACTGCTCATGTTATTTGTTCTGTTGCCCTCTGTTGTGTGCTCTCCTTTTGGATATGTAGTCTCATAGTTACTGATTTGTTTTCTTCTGATGTCTTCATGTTTGCAGTGCGGCAGTGCTAGTGGCAATAGACATTCATGATGCATGGCAAACCAGACATAGCAAGAAAGCAATGTTGTCGGTGTTGACAAATGCTAAGGTAGCCGAGCAGATTGAGCAATATGATCTAACTAAAGATCCTAAGCGAAGGGCAAAGTTCAAATATCTTGGGTGGTAGTATAGTTTTTGGCCAGATTTAGGCAAAAAAGATAAGGTCTAATACAAATTTTGTGGAGTGAGTTTCTTCGGGAACACTGACTAGATTGATGTGGGTGCTGAGGATGTCCATATGGCAAAGCCAAAAATCTACTGCTGGGACTAGAGTGATGTTTTGATTTATCATCGACGACGTCATGGTGGTGCAAGTTCAACCTTATGGCCGGTTGAAGAGGAAGGAGGTAGTGTAGTAACTACGATGGCATTTCGGTAATTTCCCAATTGAAAAAGGAACAAAAAAGGGAAAAGAAAGAGAGAGAGACTGACAGGTGGGGCCCACCTGTCAGTGGGCCGACAGAGAGGATAACGGGCAGGAGACCGCGTCTCCTCCCATCCCCGTGTGCGCACTCGCGTTGGTTATTCTCCCGTGACGGTTCAGATGCCGGGCTTCTCGTCTTCTCACGAGCGGTGCAACTGCGTCTCCTAGGCGACTAAGTCGAGTGGCGGTGGCGGCGTGGAGGCATCACCGGCTCGGGCGCTTCGGCGCCAACCGTGGCTGCAGCCCGTCGGCGTCTGCTCCGCTCCCCTATTTATGCCGCCTCTCCTCTCTTTGGTGACCGAATGCATGAGTAAGTCCTCCCCTCTTCGATCTAAAATCTCTCACCATGTTTCTTTGATCTTGAACCTTGAGAACCGCTAGCAGGGGTATCTCCTATCGCCGTCGGTTGTAGAGAGCAAATCGCCATTTCTAGGGTTTTCCCCGTGTGGTTTCCTTGAGCCTTTTCGTGGATTTGGCCGGAAGGAAAGGTCTGGTGTTAACCCCTAGTGGTTGATTTGGCTTGGGCTTGAGTTGTGTTTGTGTGAGATTTGTGATCTATTCTTGTTGTTTACAAGCACTCTCGGCCGGAGCTATCGGTGGTCTTGTGCGGCGTCAACCCTAACCCTCGACTCCGGCGTCAGCTTCCCGTGGCTGGAGGGGGCATTGTATCTCCGTCTGCCACACTCCTCTTCTGCGAGCTGCACAGGGGGTGTTAGGTTTTGTAGGACAGTGTCGTGTGTGTGCCTTGCCCGGTTTTTGATTTCTTCACGGTGATTTTAAGTATCACCACCGCTGTGAGTATTCTGGTTCCTGTTTCTTTGCAATTTGGTGATATATTACGTATATCAGTGAGCCTCTTTAGCACAACATTGCAAAGATTTTCCAGTAAGTAATTGCTCTGTGATGAAAATGACAAATTGATGAGATTATATATGAATGTGAGGGTAGATTGATCTTGAGCATATAATAGAATCTACTGTATTTTTTCCTTCACTGGTCATTAAGTCTATGTGAGGTCTGTTTGGTGGCTGTTTAGGTCGTTCCTGACCTCGGCCGAACCTTCTTAAACTTGTAAATCAACAGTGTGCTCTATAAAAGGGATGAAGGGTTGATTTTGGGGGTTATCGGCTCTGTACAGCAAGCTCTTTTCTGTTCTGTCAATTTCTGCAGTAGAAAGATTTAATTCTAGCTCAAGATTTAATCTGTAATTGTCATATATAATCAAGATTAGACTTTGTCATGGCGGAGATGGCCAAGATTAAATCTTGTGCAACTAGCCTTCTGAGAGTTCTAAAACCAATTCAATTTGTTGAACTTATGCTCAATCTGGTCATATATGCTATACTTTGGTTCAGCTTAGCATTTCACTTTATATATGTTAAGGTGTTAATGAGACTAGCATTTACATTCATATGTAATTTTGGTGACATGCTAGTCTTGAACATGTATATGTCAATTTTGTTGAGCATATGTTTCTTTTGCAATGACTTAAATGATTCATATGTTAATATG
This sequence comes from Dendrocalamus sinicus, assembly GCA_036346575.1. Lineage (NCBI taxonomy): Eukaryota > Viridiplantae > Streptophyta > Magnoliopsida > Poales > Poaceae > Dendrocalamus > Dendrocalamus sinicus. The sequence continues at coordinate 53,327,859 of CM070648.1, read as the reverse complement.
ATGGTTAAGTCATTCCTATGCCATGTCTATAATGTTTGGATGTTTATTTTTATTGCTGGAATTAAAATTGAAAATATGCTTATACCGCAAATTTTACAACAGGTAGGTGTGGTGATAAGCTTGATGAAGACTTTAAGATGGACAATGAAGAGATTGAAGATGACTACAGTGAATCTCCTCCTTGTCCTACTCTTCACACCACTAGATAAAGTGGTGTTGCGTGCCATAAGGGAGATGATTCAGATTATGATTATCGATGACCTTTGCAATTTCAGGCTTTTGCTGCTGATTATCATTTGTTGTTCGACTGTTCCTATTTAAAACTTGTTTACTAGTTATATTGTAATGGAGTAATGGACCTATGATATGCAATGCACTATGCAGATATACTGATGGCTGCTCTGCTACTTTAAATCTTATTTCATTTAATAATTTCAAGTTTTCAACATTGTCAGCTGCACAATATCCGTTGTTTGACAAAACTCCAGTTGGTCAGTTTACATGCTATTTTTTGCTATCTTTCTCAATGGTAGGAACATATGGCATCAATGGTTATGATCTTGTGAGGCTGCTCTCTATTTTGCTCGTCATATCTTGCCTGGAGGAGTGGTGTCCTGGCGCCTCTCAGGCGTCGCCACACCTACACGGCTAAACCTACGTTGGGTCATTTAAAATGGAACCTTAAGCATGAACTAGTACGAAATCTTGCTGTTCCCTGGATGAACGCCGAAAGTAGTACCTATTACAGGGAAACATTAGCGATTATTCATTAGTAAGTATTTATCAATGAAGAGTTAATAACAAAATCTGAAGTGGGGTCATTGCGTACACAAAAATGTCGATGCCATGAAGAGATGAGTATTTCCTGAGCAGGCGTTCTATGGTATACCACTCTGATCGTTGCGAGCCAGGGTATGTGGATACCCGTTTCAGGTAAACAATTGGAAACAAATCAAGGTGAGCCTGATAAAATAGCTAGAAGAAATCACATTGGGAAATGGAAATAAATATACAGCTTGGTAATTGCTTGAAAGGAATGAAAGCAATTATACCAGCTATGCAAACATGCATATTGGCTACGACTCATGGTTTTTGACTGTGACTAATGATTTTTAACTAAAAATAAATAGTAATAACTGAAAGAAGTGGTTTTTAAAAGGAGTGAGCGACTGGTAGAGAGTGAGAGAGAGATGCATGCATGAGAGGGAGCTAGAGGAGTGAGGTGTGTGATGTACCTAATAACCCCCCACCTTATCCTTAGAGCGAAACAAGAATGAGAGAAGTGAGAAAGCCGAATATTCATATTGATTTCTAGTTTCTCTAAGTAAAAGCCAGAAATAGGTAATATGAACAATCCCTTAGTCTATTATTACCATAAGCATACCACTTCATGAACTAATGATAAAATTTGGTCTAAGTGAATCAAGCTGGCTTGAGGATTGAACCAAGTTCACTTCACAGACCCGTTTAAAATAAAATAAAATCTATGTTGATAGTCTCGCACATTTGGCCCGAACTGTGTGTTTACTACGAAGGGATCATTCAAACTATTAAGCTCATTCAGTGCAGACATGAATTGGTGAAAACAAAAGGTAGCATTAGAATATCAAGGTTCAAAGATAGTAAATTTCTAATATCAAGAAGCCAAGAGGGATTGGTACCAGAACGCTGAGCAGCAGAGAAGGCTGCCTTTGATAAACACAGGCCCAAATCAGGTATGGGGATTTCACTTCTTGGAACTTTACGCCTTGGATTATAAGACTGCACAACAGCTAGTGCCACCCACAGTGGTGCATCCAAACTCCGGCTACAGTTGGCTTCTGCAGAAAGGATACAAATGCAGTGAAAAAATAATGGCTGTAGTTACTGACTATAATTTATATACTGATATAGGGTGAAACTTTAATAAATGCACAATGACTATAAGCTGGAAATTTTAATATAGACGTGAAATTTCAATAGACCTTTGACACTAAGCAGACCAACATATTTAAAATCTAAATTTTCTGATGAAAATGAATGGACTCAGACTTCCTTGGTGGCTTCTAATCAAAGTGCTTTCATCCGCGGAAGGTGCATCCACGATAATTACATGTTGGTCCAGCAAACCATCAAGCTCCTCCATAGGCGGAAAATACCGAGTCTATTTCTTAAGTTGGATATATCAAAAGCTTTTGACTCGGTTTCTTGGTCGTTTCTTTTGGAAGTGTTGTCTCATTTGGGGTTTGGTCCCTCTTGGCGTAGACTGATTTCCAATTTGCTATGTACGGCTTCTACTAAAGTGCTTCTCAATGGGGAGCCGGGAGAGGACATTAGACATCAAAGAGGTCTCCGGCAAGGAGACCCCCTCTCTCCGATGCTCTTTATTCTTGTGATGGATGTCCTTAATAGCATTTTTGTCAAAGCAAGCCAATTGGATCTGCTGCAACCATTGTCTGTTCGGCATCTGGGTCAGCGGATTTCTCTTTATGCGGATGATGTGGCTTTATTCATTAAACCAGTTGAGGAGGAAATGAATCTGGCCATGGATATTCTAGCAAAATTCGGTGAAGCTTCAGGACTTTGTACTAACCTTCAAAAGAGCTGTGTGATTCCCATAGGCTGTGAGCAGGATCAGATTGACACAGTTGGGTCTATCTTGCCGTGCACTCCGTCGGTTTCCATGTACTTATCTGGGTCTTCCTATATCCAATAAGAAGTTTCACTGTCGGATCTTTTGCCGTGGATTGAGAAGATTGAGAACAGGTTGCCGGGTTGGCAAGCCTCCCTCATGAATATGGCCGGCAGGGCTACTTGGGTGCGTTTTGTTCTTTCTGCGATCCCTATTCACATCCTTATTGCCCTCAATGTGCCTAAGTGGTTCTCGCGTACAATCGATAAATTGAGAAGAGCTTTTCTCTGGAAAGGTCGGAAGCAAGTTAATGGTGGTAGTTGCCTTGTGGCATGGGAAAAAGTCCAGCGGCCTCTCGAGCTAGGTGGTCTTGGAGTTCTTAACTTGCAAACTATGAGCTGGGCTCTTCAGATCAGATGGTTGTGGTTTGAGAAAACTGATCCTAACCGGCCTTGGAATGGCCTCGTTATCCCTATTCATCCTAATGCAGTGGCGCTGTTCAAGATTGCTTTGGATTCTCGGGTCGGTAATGGCAGCATCACTCTCTTTTGGAAAGATAATTGGTTCCTGGGTTGTTCCTTAGTGGAGATGGCTCCCACGATGGTCACGGCGGTACCGTTGAGGGTTCAACAAACCCGAACGGTGGCGGAAGCTTTACAAGATCAGAGCTGGACTGATGATGTGCAGGGAGGGCTTTCGATGATTGGTCTGTTTGAATACTTTCGGCTTTGGGATGCGTTGCAGGGCTTCATTCTCTCGGAGGAGGATGATATCCACATATGGCGGTTTGATACCTCCGGTCAGTTCACTACTAAATCTGCTTACCGGGCTTTTTTCCATGGCTCGATTTCCTTTGAGCCGTGGCGTCGGTTATGGAAGACTTGGGCTCCCGCTAAATGCAAGATCTTCCTTTGGCTTGCGATCAGAAATAAATGTTGGACTGCGGACCGTCTTGCTAAGAGGGGCTTGCCTCATCCAAACCAATGCCCTCTATGTGATCAAGAAGATGAGAACATCCAGCATTTGCTCATCACTTGCGTGTTCGCTCGCCAATTTTGGTTTCGAATTCTCAGTCCTTTGGCCCTTCGCGATTGTGTGCCTTGCCGCAACATGCCGTCCTTTGCGGACTGGTGGCGTAAAACGATCAAGAGGGCTCAGAAGGAGAAACGGAAGGGGCTGAATTCTCTCATCATCCTTGCGGCTTGGGTGCTTTGGAAGCACAGAAACTCTTGTGTCTTTGATGGTCAAAATCCAGACATCACCTCCCTCCTCCGAGCGTTCAAAGATGAGCATCAGTTGTGGTGTCTAGCAGGTGCTAAGGGTCTGCGTGCCCTTGGCCTTGGTCACGGTGACGAGCTTAGTTAGATCTTCCTTGCTTGTCCTTCTCGGTCAAGGCTCAGAGTGTTTTTCTAGTTTTTTTCTTGTGTTTCTCACCCCTCACAGCTCGGCCCGGAGTGAGGTGGTGATCTTTGTATGGGGCCGGTTTCCCTCTCTTAATACAAAGGTACGCAGCTCTCCTGCGTATTCGAGAAAGAACATTAACTTGGTTGTCCAACTGGGAAGAGGGTTGGAGCCGTGATAACAACCAGATGATGCAAGGCAAGTCTGGGAAGGAAGATAGAGATAACAGGGAAGTAACTATAGATTCATTGCTTGCCCTCTCTGTTACAATACAGTCCGTATATATAGGACTGAATCAAACCGACTCTGTTTATTATAGATAACCTACTCTGATACGTAACCAAGTTTTAACAAACCAGGACTCCTAATACATATGACTTACTATCTGAATATTTTCCTATCTGGACTTGCCTTCCTTCAGCCGACTGGTGCCTGCCACCGTGCGTCCTGTTCCCGGTCATACATTGTCGGTTGTATCTGCTGCCGCCGGAACCTCCGATGCTAACTGATCCTCTTCCGTCATATGACGCTGATTTCTACGAAGATATGTAATTCCCCACATAACATCTCTCCCCTTCCCATGGAACAGCTCGTCCTCGAGCTAAAAATCCTTGAACTCAGCGACTGGTTCCCAAGTAGCATCTATCTCAGACATGCCGAGCCAGTGTCGGTACAGCTCATCCATCTTTGATTTCTGGCATTGCCAGTGGCTCTTCTGGCGGATCCCCATGAAACCGTTTAAGCAATTCAACATGAAAGACATCATGCAAACGTGTTCCCGGCGGCAAGGGAAGCTTATATGCAACTGAGCCAATCTTGTCAACAACGCGGTACGGCCCATAAAACTTTGGTGCCAGCTTACCGAACTGACATACTGGAAGCGAGATGGTTTGACGATGCATCAAACGAAGCCAAACCCAATCTCCTACTTCAAAGGAGATGTTACGATGCCGACCATCATAAGAATTCTTGGCATATTGCTGAGCCTGCAAAAGACGTTCATGAACCCCCTAAAGGAATTTATCACGATCTTGGCGTGACACCCCGGCCTATATTGGCCCATGTGTGTGTGCACATGAATTTCTGGGTTAGTCTTACCTTGCTAGCTTACCTTGAGAAGCACTTACATATAAGCCTAGGAGTTCCAATGGTAGCACCTCCGGTTAACCATTTTGCGCGAAGCGAGGACGAAAGTGCAAGCGGGTTGCTATGTGTGCGTGGCCTATCTAGAATGTGGTTAGGTCTGAACCGGTTTTGACCCTAGAGCGTTACACTTGGAGTGTTGATTCCACGGCAGCCACTCGGGCCACTATCACCGGTCAAACTATGAAGATATATTGCAATCACCTTATTGATGGCCTCCGTTTGACCGTCCGACTACGGATGGAAAGCTGAACTCATATGGAGATGAACACCCGCCAAACGAAATAAGTCCTTCCAAAAATTGCTGGTAAAGATAGGATCACGATAACTAACAACGGATTGCAGAAACCCATGGAGATGTACGGTGTCAGTGAAGAATGAACGGGCCGCAGACGAAGCTGTATAAGGATGACTCAATGGAATAAAGTGAGCAAATATTTAGAGAAACGGTCGATGATTGAAAGAACGATCGATTTGCCTTGGACACGAGGTAATCCTTCGACAAAATCTATTGAAATATCAGCCCACATGAGGGACGGAACGGGCAGAGGCTGGAGAAGTCCGGCATTGCGTTGACAAGTAACATAGGACCTAACAACTTCTTGCACCAGGCTACGATCTCTAGGCACCCTGAAATTTGCACGTAGTCGGTGAAGAGCCTCGGGCATCCCTTCATGTTGAGCATGTGCAGCAGTAAGAATGCTTTGGAGAGGTGGGGAAGTTGCAGGAACGAACACCCTGTTATTGTGCAGAATCAGTCCATCCCGCACACTCCAAGGAAGGCCTAATCCCCCCCAGAGCACATTGGCATGTATGGATGATAGCTCCTCTGATGATGATGGTTGTGGCTACTGAGCAAATAGTAAAGTAGGAGAGTAGTGGAGTGGTTGTGATGGATGAACAATGCTTGCTCCCTCTCCATGTTCAGGGTGTCTTTATATTTCTCCATGAAGCTCAATTACAATCTTGCCCTCTTAGTCATACGTTTCTCATAAGGGTACACAGGTCATTACATATATTATATTGGGCCTTACAATTCCCTAAATGCCCAGATGGGCTCTGGTGGGGGCCACCCCTACTACAGGAGCCTCACATGGTAAAGAGCTTCTCATGGGTCAAAACCATGCCACCGAGCCCTTTGGCCCCCTCCATCCCTGTGGCCTGTGATGCATTCCATGTTGGGCTGTACGGGCCGAAGTGATGACGTTGCCTGCCCGAAGTCGTACTGCCCCTTGGCCGTAATGGGACACGTGGCGTTATTTTGCTGGCGCGTCGTGTGTTGTCAGTCAGAGTTTGAGCGCGGTCATGCAGCCGTTCGCGGCGTCGTGGGACACGTGTGCGCGCGCGGTTGGCGGGTCGTGCGGTGTCAGTTTTTGCCGGTTGGGCTTCCTGATCGTGGGGGCAGCCGAACATGCTTTAAAACTGTGGTCGTCGTCGCATCGCTGTCCTTCACGCTTGACTAGTTGCAACAGCCTTGCCTTTTCCGCCACTGCTCCCGTGCGCACTGCTGCTGCATACGCCGCTCATTGCCGGCGTCCGCCGCCATCGTGCTTCTTCCTTTCGCCGACCCCACTGGTAGACGGTACCGTGAGAGGTCAAGCCGAAAGCCCGCCGTCGTCTGCTGCCTGCCGCTGTGTGAAGTACTATAGCAGAAATGGCTCAATGTGACGATCATTCCCGCCGGCCGAGTAGTGGCGTGTCGTCGAGCCGCAGTGGCTCTTCTAGCCGGCGTAGTTCGTTGGCGAACAGGCGATGGAGTGCGGCGAGGAAGCTCAACGGCGTCTGCTCGAACGTGCTGGTGCAGAGCCGAGTGACCGAGGAGACGATTCGGTCTCTCATGCACAAAGGAAAGCTTTCAAATTGCGATGTGGTTCGTATGCCTTCCGCCGACGAGATGGAGCCGCACCCCACAGAGTCAGAGGTTATGGTCTTCATCGCGTACCTTGAAGCAGGGCTCCGATTCCCATCCGCCATGCTTGTTGGCAAGGTGGTGAGGGCATACAGGCTGGAGCTGGCACACCTGACTCCGAACCCCCTGGTCCGCTTGGCGGTTTACTGCTAGGCCTCATGAACAAAGACGGTGTGGCCTAGCGCCCCTCTGTTCGCATTTCTTCACGACGCACGATGCCAGTCGAAGAAGCTGGACAGAGGGGAGTACTCCAACTTCGGGAGTGTCAACTTTGTGCTGCATTCGGCGTGCACGAAGTTGTTCCCGGCAAACTCGACTCGAACGAAGTGGGAGTTGAACTGGATGCGGCAATGGTTCTACCACCGCGTGGCGAGTGGTAGTAGCTTGAGGTGGACGGGTCGCCCAATGGAGTTTAACACCTCTCCTTCGGTGGCCCTCGACCGCAACAACGAACAGCGAGCATGGAGGCTGGTGGGGATTGCCCTCCGGTTCAACATGTGGGACCTCGCGGAGGAGTACTTGATGTACGACATGGCTCCGCTTGCCCAGTAGTAGCATATTCAACCCGACCCTATTCGCAATGATGGCATTCGTTCAACCCGAGCCCCGTTGACCCAAGTGAGTCTTCGACTACACCTGTTGCGCACGAAGTGACCATTCTGTAGGCTGTAGTTTTAACCCTTTTTATTAGCAGAACTCCTCAAGGACGCGGAACATGCCGCGACAGTGTTCCTTGGTCCGTATGTGGCCAAGGAGCATAGTCTCTGGGAGGCGGTGACGGCGAACGTCGGGCGGGTAAACTGCGTGTGCGAAGCTCTCGGCATCCCTATGCCGAAACGTGCTGTGCCGACTATCGACCGGGAACTATAACTTACGACTATCGACTGGTATTATAACTTACGACTATCGACCGATGCTGCGACTTACGACTATCGACCGGTGTTGTGACTTACGGCTATCGACCAGTGCTGTAACTTACGACTATCTTTTGCACTTACGACTGATCTACCACAGTCGAGGATTATGAGTTCAGCTGCGGTCGAAGGTTTCAACTACAGCTATAGTCGAAGATTTTTGACAACAATTGCGGTTGAAGATTTTGACTACAGTTGTGGTTGAATATTTCAACTACGACTGCAATCGAAGATTTCGACTATGTCCTGCTATTTACAACTATCAACTATGTTTTGCTGTTTATGATTATCGACTACGTTCTGCAGTTTACGACTATCAGCTATGTTCTAAAGTTTACGACTATTGGCTATGTTCTGTAGTTTATGACTGTTGGCTATGTTTTGCAGTTTATGACTATCGACTACATTCTGTAGTTTATGACTATCGGCTACGTTCTGCAGTTTACGACTATCGACAACATTCTATAGTTTATGACTATCGGCTACATTCTACTATTTATGACTATCGACTATGCAAGCGATCAGAGATCTCGACTTCAACAGCAGTCAAAGATTTTGACTTCATCTATGGTCGAAGGTCTCGACAACGGCAACGGTCAAAGACTCGACTACGGCTATGGTCGAAGATTTTGACTTCGTCTACGGTCGAATATTTCGATTATGGCTACAGTCGAATATTTTGACTACAGCTACGGTTGAATATTTTGACACCAACAGCGGTCGAAGATCTCAACACAGTAGCTACAGTTCTGTTCTTGTGTTCAACTACTATGGTTTCGTTTACGAGTTTGACTATTTTAGTTCTCTTTTATGAGTTTTGCTACTTTAGTTCTCTTTTTGACTTCGATTACTTTTAGTTTTCTTTCAACTTTGATTACTTCTATTCTCCTGTCAACTTCAATTGCTCTACGGGGGAAGGGGTGCTCACCGAAGGTGATGACGGTTCATGAGAAGAAGTGGAAGGAGCTAAAGTCGGAGACCTTGTCGGCAGCGAAGGGGTCCACAACGTCAACGAATTTTTTGGCAGCGGTGAAGCTACAAAAGAGGTGCGCATGAGCTCACATGCATGCAAAGGTATGGGTGGAAGGAGTCGAAGTACGGCTCACCGGAGAAAGAAGTGTCTTACGGTAGTGTTCTATCAGAGATGAAGAAGATGGCCTAGTTTGAGTGATCCACTACACGGAAAGTCAAACAAATGAGTAGGGTGCTTGAAGAGGCAAGTGCATTATGACTTAGGGAGGAGAGAAGCTCACTAGAGAATCTAACACATGGTTGCATGCTCATCGGCGTCACATATGACTTCAATTTTCTTGACATTCTAGAGAGCGTAGTGCTCAAGGATCATGTGCAAGAGGCCAAGAGGGCGAGCTAAGAGGAAATGGTACAATCGGAGTGGCTTTATAGGCATGAAAAAGTTGAGGCAAAGCATGAGTTCTTGCGAGTGTGACAAAATGGCACGCTCGGTTTCTCGTCGTGGACTGCGAGGTGATGAAGATGACAACAGGGAAGAAAACCATCGCGTAGAAGTGACAAGTTAGGCAGGAGTGGGTAGTAGTAGGGGAGAAACTATGGGCGCGGTGTCTAAAACCAGGGGCAACTCGGGCCATGACCTCGGTGGAGTGGGCGCATGCACGCGAGGTGGAAGATGATTGCTGTCAGTAGGCCTGGCACGTTAGCAAGCAAAGAGAGATGTCTTGATAGGATTGTCTTAACATGCAAAAGGGTCTAGCAGTACGTTTGTGCACCCATGACAGAACTTGCTAGCTGGCTGAGGCTCTTGAGGGCCAACTTAGCGGTCGAGAGGCAAAAGTGGGCACAAGGCCGGGATGCATGGAGGAAAGGTGTGGCACAGGGCATGGGTGGTCAGTAGAGAGCCGAAACAATACGAGTGGTATTCAAAACATTGGTGAAGCTTCACTTGTTTGTTGTCCTTGAGGGAGAAATAATGTAACAATTGAGCACAATATGCATACACTTTCAAATTCAACATAGGCATAGCATTGAGATAGAGTTCAGTCATTACATGATTTTAAGTCATTACATCATAAAATCATTACATCACATTCAAATATATAGATAGATAGACTTGGCTTCTTCTCTTCTCTTCCTTGTGCTTCCCCTTTCATGTCTTCTCCCCCTTTGGCATCAAATGACCAAAAAGGTTACTCTTGTAGTCCTTGAGAGGAAGGGTCACGACGACGACGGTGACCAAACCGGACTGGAGATAGAGGATGAGCCAAGGCATGCTTGATAGAAGTGACTCTCTCATCAATAGGCTCCATTCTAGAGGAAAGGGAAGCGAATGCCTCGGCCTGAGAGTCGTGAATCTGGATAATAGCTGAGTATATTTGAGAGAAAGAGACTTGTTCTTCTTCTTGTGGTGCTGCTGCAGGCTCTTCTTGCTGCTGAGCTTGAGGATGGGAAGCTGGAGGAATTGGAGGATCTGCTTGAGGCTTGTGAGCCTTATGGACACTGCCCAAACCACCATGGAATTCGATCTTCCAAAGGATCAAGGCCATAATGTATGGAGCGTAATTTATATTTTTTTATCCTATCATTTTTGGAAGATGCTATTTCCCGGATAATAAAATCAACCACATTAAATTTGTGACCTTGCATAACATAATCAATTAGGTTCCATGCATGACCTCTTATGGCATCATAATTCCCACTCTTGGGAAGAATAGTGTGGTTAATGATCCGGTTTACCAGGCTGGGTATGGGAAGGAGACCAACAAGCTTACCTAGTACAAACCTCATACTTTGATCAAAGTATTCAGATAAGGCGGGGAGCTCAAGTGTAGGTCTGTCATACACCTTCTCATGTGCACTTGACTCTATCCTTAGAGCCAGCTCAAACTCATGCTTATTGGATTCCAAGGGTTGGCAGCTAATCATCCATGAGATATGCTGGAAATCAGGGGAATGTATAGCATAGCATAGAATTGCCTATTATATCTTCAATATAGTTTGATTTGAGAGCTACAAGATTCTGTATTCCAGCCCTCTAAAATAGCCTATAAGTTCCATTATATTTATCAATAGAGTTCAGGTGGTCCCAATCAACATACTTGTGATCAGCAAATAGTCTGCTTGGACCATACAGCTGCTCATACACTTGCTCTTGAAATTTGGTATGAAACCTTGGATTGATGGAGTTATTTGGAAGTAGAAACTAATTTCTATGATGCAGTTGAGCATATTCTTCAGCCGTGATTTTTCTGAGGTCTATTTGAGGCTCTTCGCAATCAATCATATCCTCATCTGACTGCTCAAGAGGTGAGCTCGCCCTCTGTTCTAATTCCATTTCTAAGTCAGAAGCTATTGCCTTGCCTTTGTCCTCTCTAGCTTTTCTAGCAGATTCTAAGGAGGCTAGAGGTGCAGGAGGAGGCACTTGGGCTGTAAGAGGTTTTGAAGACTAACCAGAAGCCGCAGAAGAGGAGTTTCTTAGCATTCCTTGTCCTAGGCATCTTAACATAAGGAGAAAGAATACCAGAGATATGGAGAGATCAAACAAAAGGTTTGAAAAGAAATAGAATGAGATGGTTGTTTTATCAGGATAATTGGAAGTACTAACATTCAAGCTGCGTTAGTACTGGGCTACAGTAGTACCATGCTAGTTGAGCGGTAGTTCTAATTTCCCTGGCAGTTTCTAGGGCAAGCTATGTATGAATCTTTTGGTGTTTTCCTTGGATTGAATCCATGGAATAGATACGCAAACATCATTAGACACCAACTCTAGTAGTTTTCCTAAAACAAAACAACTCTAAATTATTCGCATTTCAGATTAACATCTAGACCGGAACCTAGGGTTCTAGAACAAGGTGAAAGAAAGGATTTGATCCCATTTACCTTGTGGAATGGAGGAGATGAATCCTTAGGACGCAAGGAAGCACCAAAAACTGAAGAATTCCCCACCTGATTTGGAGATCCAGCAAGAGTATTTTGGGGTTTTGTTGAAGAGGAGAGAGAGAGATGTGAGCAGATACGAGTAGCTGAAAGAGTCAGAGCTTCCGAAGGAAAACAGAAGACAAGGATTTGAAGCCCTTGGTTTTTTACCGCACTTGATCGTATTCAACTGCTATGATTCACTTCCCACGTTTACAACCATGTAGGTTTTGACCATGATGGTTTGGACCATGCTAGTTTCAACCACATTGGTTTCGACCTCGTTGGCACGCGGTAGTACCATGATCACATAGCCAGTAGTTCTGGAACACGGAAGTACCGCATAAGAGGCAACGGTAGTTCTGATATTTCTGAAACTTTTAGGGAACTGGACTTGGATCAGAAAAAATATGCAAATGATCCCTAGTTTTGCACTCAAATAAAATCATTCAGGATCATTATGCATTAAATATAGCCTTGGAATATAGCATTATGAACATAGAGATTTTAGCAAAAAATTAGGAGAAAAGCATTTTTCAAAAAATACCTCAAACAACTCCAAATGAGCATGAAAACATGAGGCATGAGTTCAAGTAATATTTGAGTAGTCTGTGACATTTAATTCATTTTTCAACTTGCAAAAGCGGCTTTCATCTAGAGGTTTGGTGAAAATATCCACTAATTGGTCTTCGGTCCAGATGTGGCTAATTTTAATATCTCTTTTGTTGACATGATCTCTCAAGAAATGGTGGCATATATCTATATGCTTGGTTCTTGAGTGTTTAACTGGTTTATTGGATATTTTTACCGCATTATCATTATCATAAAAAAAGAGGTATTTTGTCAAATTTAATCCCATAATCCATCAAAGTTTGTCTCATCCATATCAATTGAGCATAACAACTACCTGCAGAAACATATTCGGCTTCGATAGCGGAAAGTGCTACGAAATTCTATTTCTTGGAAGACCATAATACTAAAGACCTTCCTAGCAATTGACAATTAGCCGAGGTGCTTTTTCTATCCATTTTGCAACTCGCATAATCTAAGTCCGTATATGCAATTAAATTAAATTTAGCACCTTTAGGATACCAAAGCCCTATGCTAGAGGAATGCTTTAAATATCTTAGAATTCTCTTTACGGCCATCAAATGGCACTCTTTTGGAGAAGCTTGGAAGCGTGCACACATGCAAACACTAAACATGATATCGGGCCTAGATGCGGTAAGATAAAGCAAACTACCAATCATTGATCTATAAAGTTTTAAATCTACCGGCTTATCTCCTTCGTTAAGGTCAAGATGCCTATTTGTTGCCATAGGAGTCTTGATGTGTTTTGCATCTTTCATACCAAACTTCTTGAATATATCTATCACTGTTGTAGGGGTGGCCCCCACCTAGGCCCATCCGGCCTGCTAAAGGGTTGTAAAGCCCGAAATGGGATGTGTGTAATGACATAAATACCCCTATGGAGGGCACATGAGTGTAAGGATAGGGTTGTAAAATGCAGTTCTTGGAAATATATATGTAGGCCCTAAACATAGGGAAGGGGCAAGCATTGCTCATCCATCATCTCCACTACACTACTCCATCACTTTACTGTTTGGTCAGTAGCCACAACATTCACATATTTTGTTTGGCTTATAAAAGTCCTATCCTGTGTTTTAGTGTTTTTGAACTCAAAACCATTACCACTTCTTATTTTCTTTATTTCAAAATCAAATTCATTTTGGGCCCTTTCTGAATAAATTTTGAAAATGCCAAAGGCTTCACTCTTGTTATGTAAGAAGAATATCCATGTGTATCTAGAGTAATCATCTACAATAACCAAACAATAGCTATTGCCCCCGATGCTCTTATAGGTTGCTAACCCAAACAAATACATATGCAAGAGCTCCAATGGCTTAGAAGTTGACATGATACTTTTGGAAGGATGACAATTTGTAACTTGCTTCCCGGCTTGGCAAGCGCTACAAAATCTATTTTTCTCAAACTTCACATCTTTCAAGCCAACTACTAAATCATATTTGAAAAAACTTTTTAAGTTGAATTATACTCACATGACCTAGACTTCTATGCCATAACCAACCCAAAGAAGTTTTTGCCATTAAACAAGTTTTCAAGTATGAATCACTAGATGAGAAATCAACTAAATAAATATTTCCAAACCTAAAACCTTTGAAGATAAGTTCACTTCCCTTTTCTTTACAAATAGTTAATTCTTCTTTAGAAAAGGAGAAAATTAAGTCTAGATCACATAATTGAGCAACCGATAGCAAATTAAAATTTAATGTTTCTACTAGAGATACAATTGAAACAAAAAGGTCATTAGAAATAGTAATTTTACCCAATCCAAGTACCTTCCCTTTACTATTGTCCCCAAATGTAATTTTTTTCATTGCTTCCACTTTCAAATGTGGTGAACATCTTCCTGTCTCCGGTCACATATTGAGTGCACCTACTATCAAGCACCCAATACTGCCCACCGGTCTTGTAGTTCACCAACAAAAAGAAAATCAAGTTATTTTAGGTACCGAAATTTATTTGGGTCCTTCAAGGTTAGTAACCAAGACTTTGGGCACTCAATGGCATTCTTTTTAGTGCCTAAAATTGAAGTGCTAACAAATTTAGCAATGACACTTCTATTTTTAGATTTCTTAAGCATATAGCAAGAGTCAAATATTCCAATAGGAGTCTTACCCATGGGACAGTTTTGTTGTACATGTCATAATTTCCGACACTTTTGACAATACTTACCATTTTGCCTCACAAATCTTGTGGGCTTGTTTGCTAGCTTCCACCTTTCCTGGGCATATACCCAAGACCTTTCTTATTGAATGAGCACCTTTGCTCACTCAGCAACTTGTCAAGGGTAGCCTTACCCTTGAAGCACCTTTCTAAACTTTTACTTAGCTTGGTCACTTGTTCCTTTAACTCATCATTCTTCCTAATGAGCTTATCATCACATGACTTAGCCATTGCATTATTAGAATCAATATTAAAGGAACATGGCATTGCAAGCAAGTCATCACATTAAGTAGAATGCTAGCTCCAGTAATTTTTACACTAGACATTTCATTTGAAATATCACAACTAATACCGATGCTAGTGCAAGATTTGCTTGAGTTTTCTTAGACAAGCAAGTCATGAGCTTTCTTTATCTCCTCATAAGATTCTTTAAGGGAGATATGCTCTCTTCTTAAAACCTTAAATTTTAACTTTTTCCCAAGAAATTCATTTAATTCAATTAGCATATCCATAAGTTCATCATAAGAAGCCTCATTGATGCGGATACGCTCGCGTCTTATGCTTTTCAGTTAAATTTATTATTTAACTGGAAAGAATTATTGAGCCGTATTAAATATTATCAGGTGAACTCGTTCCGAGGTGAATTTAATTTTAATTTATATGAGACATGTTCACTACCTCACAAGAATATTTTATGTATTTTCAGGATACCACTCAGAATAAGAATTAAATTGGCACCACATGAGGAAAGAGGGATTTGCTATGGACCAAAGAAAAACAATACGTGCATGTGTGAGATGCATGCATACAGCCTAAAGCAAGAGAAGAAGGCTCAACTGCATGAGTAGGGAAGCTCACGATTGGCCCAAGGCCCATGTACACGTATGTGCGTGGAGCAATCGGGCAGCCGCCGTATATATACTATCTCCATCACGCACGGACGGGGGGACCGACTAGAACATCTATGGAGATCCATACGTGACGAGAAAAGAATGAGGGAACAGTAGCGACTAGATAATTGAGATGGATCTCATGCTTTGTATACATATTTGATCTTTTGAGAGCCATCAAAAATTCAGTAGAAAAATTGTGAGTTTTTGCAATTTGAGATCGTTCAACCTTTCCACTAGGAATTGGGAGCACGATAGGGCTTTCGCTTGGTGGTCGTGAAGTCCGGCGCATGTGATCTTGCGAATTAAAGAGCGTTCGTTCTTGCATTGGCAACGGAGGATCGCTACGATTCGAGAGGCTGCACGTGAGTATCCAACCCTACGACGAGAAGATCGGGTGACCCCGTATCACTCATCATCGAGAGAGATTTTTACCTTTTCTCCTTTTACCATAAGGCAAGTTGGAGATGGGAAGAGTGATGGCGCTTCTTTGATGGCAATACCGATAAGTCCATTCTTTTTAGGAGACTCATCCTCACGTGAGTCGAAGTCAGTGTACTCCTCATCGGAATCCCACTCTCCAATGTGGATTTTATTTTTGCCATCTTTTTCAAGCTTCTTGAAAAAAAGTTTCTTTTTGCCATTGAAGTTATTTTTCTTGGATGACTTCTCCTTGTCATCCTTCTTTGTGGGGCATTGGGAGGCAATATGCCCCTTCTCATCACACTCATAACAACAAATATTGTTATAGCGCTTGTTGTTGTAGGAGTGCCCCTTTTTCATCTTTTCATGACTAGCATTTCGGTATAAGCGCCTTTTCATGAATTTATTCATTCTTCTCACAAGGAGAGCTAACTCCTCAGAGTCCTTCTCATCATCCTTGAACTCTTCACTTGACACTGCTCTAGCCTTAAAAGCGGTGATCTTCTTGCCCTTAGGAGAGGATTGCTTTAAGAGCTCTTCCTTGTCCTTCTTGTACAACTCAATGGTTATGAGGTTGCCCAAGAGTTGTGTTGGCATCATCCTTGTCAACTTGGGCGAGTTGAGAAAGAGTGTCACCAATGTCTCATATTTCTCACAATATCAACATTGGTTAGTGTAGTGCCTAAATCTTTGAGCTCATTTACAATGTTGTTGAGGTGAGAGTACATTTCATTTATATCCTCATGAGCCAACATTATAAATGTCTCATATTTGATCCGAGGCCTATGCAATTTGGCTTCTTTGATCGTGGATGTTCTCTCATGGATTTCTGAGATGGTAGTCCAAATAGCATGAGCGGTTTTAAATTGCTCACTCTATTAAACTCATCCACGTTCAAAGCTCCAACTAGAGCATTCATAACTTGAGCATCTAAATGAGCATCACGTCCATATTATTCTGTGGGATGTAGTGGATCAAGAGGCATGTCATAACTCTCATTTACGATTTGCTCAAACTCATGGCCTTAAGATAAACATACATCCTAATTTTTCAATATGAATAGTTAGAGCCATCAAAAAGAGGTGCCTTTCCTATAGTGATCGCCTCACTAGCCATCCTTTCTCTCTAGACAGTTAAGTCTAACAAATGAGAGACCAAGCTCTGATACCACTTGTAGGATCAAAGATAACCGACTAGAGGGGGTGAATAGGAGGTTAAAAAATTATCTTGCTTTCTAAAACAATTACCACAATTTTAGTATAGCAGGATTTTAAAGCAATTGAGACCTACACAATTCTAGAATGTCTAAAGCACCACAAGCACAAGCCTTTACAAGAATAGCTCTAGCACAAATAGATATGACAAACACAATAACTAGAAATACAAGAGATGAAAGAAGAGACAAAGAAAGAACCAATTTGCACACGATGTTTTATTGTGGTGATCAGAAACTTGCCGGTTTCCACTAATCCACGTTGAGAAAAACCCAAGTGACTTGACCAGCTCCACAAATTAAGCCTCAGCTTCTCAATCCACTAATGGTTGTCCTTCCTTCACTCCAAAAATAGTGGATACCAAACCACTCATAAGTCGGTGCCGGTCTTCTTCACAACCTTCTTGAAGAAGTCATCGCGCAAACTCCCGCCAAGCCGTCCAGGTGCCAACAAGCACCAAGAGTAAATAATCATAGCTTCGCTTGATGGCAATCAAGTGCCATAGGATCAATCTAGAGATGAGATGCACTTGTTTCGGCTCAACCACCTCAAATGAATGCACAATGTGAAATTGAGGTGTGGAGTGAATGTTCAATGCTCAAGAGTGTTCAATAGAGTCTCAGCTTACCGTCCTTGAGCAGGTGGGAGAGTATTTATACCCTCACCAACCAAAACTAGCCATTACAGGGCAATCCCTAAAAAATCAAGGTTAGCAAAAGTACCGCCGTTCATTGGCCGGTACTTCTGCACATATTCTAATATAGTAGTAATGGCTATTTCAGAGCTTCTGAACTGGTTGTTGGAAGTCGGTGCGGAACTACCGCCATTGAAATCTCGATAATTCCGATATTCGGAAGTTCCAAAGTTTTAACAGGGTACTTCTGTTTGCTTCAAGGCCAAGAGTTGGCACTCTCTGGAAAAAATGTTTTGCCTGGATTTTCGGAGCTTCCATGCTCTAGATGTACCGTTTAAGGTTGCGGTACCACCGCTATATGGTAGTTCCACCGTTAAAACTCCTATACTTCCATTTTTCTTCAGAGACAAAGTGACTCCGAGGGTCTCTCTAGAAAAAAAATGTTCCGCTCGGTTTTGATGAAACTTCTGGAAAGTGGAAGTACCGCCGTTTGCACTCTGGTACTTCCGATCATCTAGACAGAGTACAGATTGGCTAACAATTTTAGTTTTAAGAGAATGTATGATCCTAAATTGATCCAAATGGCACAAGAATATGCTATCAAGTTACTAACCATGATCCCTCTTAATAATACGACATTTATCCTACAATCCGGTCTTCCACCATTTCTCCTAAGACTAGTAAAAGCGAAAAAGGATCCTAGTCTACATATACCTTTGTCTTGAGCTACTTTGATTTTCTTGTTGACCCTTAGGATGCATCTCATCATCATTTTAGGGACTTAAACCTTTTAAACTCTCAATAAATATGTTAGTCTATATTCACATAAATTCATTAATTACCAAAACCATTTCTAGGGGCCTAGATGCTTTCACCCCAGTTGTCAGAGCTGCTGTGGTGAAGGACTGACTCCAACCTTGGTAGCCTTGGTGAACAAGTCAACTCACTCCTCGAGGATAGGGACCTACCCCTCTGGCCTCATCAACTCTGGTGGGACTGGGGTAACCTTAGCCCCCATGCACTCCAAAGACCTCTAAGCAGCAAGGGTAATCTTCTGGAGTCCAAATAAGTGGTTCAGCCTCTACCAGGACTTGGTCACATCCTCCTCTAAGCTCACGTTCACCTGGCGAATGACCCTAGTATTCTCCTCTGAAACCTTCAACTTCTTCTCAGTGATTTTCAGCATCTCTTAGTCTTCAGCAATTTGTAGCTTTTAGCTTCTCTTCTACATCCTTCAGTTTGCCATCATCCATTTATGAGGCCCTCTACTGAGCCTCAGCCACTGCCTCCTAGAAAATCTCTTCTATCATCCGTGGGGCTTCATCTTGTATGATGTTAGAGATAGAAGTGGCTTGTAGGAAACATACAAATGTTGACATTAGAGGAAGTAAAGTACTGAGCACAGGAAGGTAATGACCATAAGGGTACCTGGAAGTAGAGGTTTACAGTGGTGCCCAACCGATCGTTGAGAAGCTAGGTAAACTCTCTGTCTGACATCTCATGTGTTGTGGAAGCAAGCCATGTACTTGTTGACACGCTCCTCGGCAAGACGACGGACCTGTGCTGCTACATCGTCATCATCAATGTACAGGATGACATAGGAAGGCAACTCATTGGAGGAGTAGCTCGTGGCCCCCTCACGATCCTCTACTGCCAAAACCTCGAGGCCAGGAAGGGCCTTCTCACCTATTAGACCCTTGACCTTAGGTGTCACCTTCCCTGTATCACCAACTTGTGCTCCCGTCTCAGCAATGTCTAGCACAAATAGAGAGTATTAATGAGCTAAAGGTGACGAAGGACCAGAAGTACCTAAAAAGAAAATATACCTAGCATACCTCTGTTAGCGAAGAGAGAGTCGAAAACATCACAGTACTGAGTGGTAGGTACCTCCAAGCCAGCACGAGGGGTCAAGCCCAACTCTCCCTTCAACAGCTACTCTTCCATCGCATGTACAAGGGACCTGTTAGAACTGGAGCCTGCAGGAGACGCAAACCTAGAGCTTGAAGAAGACAACATGGCTTGAGAAGTCCTACGGCTCTGAGAAGACCCCCTGTCAACCCCTCTTTTGGGCTAAGCAGTGGGAACACGGGGTGATCACTATCAAGGGGCTGCCTCTTCCTCTTCTATGGAGGTGACATTTGAAGAACCTTGATATCCTAAAGCTTCTCCTTGCACAAAGCATGGCCAGGGGTAGCAGAGCATGGAAGATGCCTAGTGGGAGGCTGCGTGGTGCCAGGAGCATGGGGCCGAAAAACCACCCATGAGGGGAGGCTTCGCTCCCACAATAGGAGGCCTCACTCCCGCAGCAGGGGGACCAACCTTGAGACAATATTGAGATTATTATGTTTTTATGTGTTATCATTTAGTCTCAAGCAATGATAATGTATAATAATTGTACTTGAGATCAGCATAATTTTCTATATGTGTAATAGTGCACTTAAGGATTACCAAACGCTACTCCATAACTTAGTAGATAATGTAGCTTTCGGGTATACTATGCAACATGAGGAGGAAAGTGATTGGTAAGATATAGGATTTGCCACTCCTACTTAATAAGAGAGAGATATCTAAACCCCCCAGTGTGGTCAGATAAAGGAAGTATATGGCTATGTCACAAGTGGTCAAAGAGTTGACCACATGAAGTTATTTATCACTAAATCAAAAAAGATTGAATAGTCCATGGATGACACGTTTCTCACTTGGAGTTTGAACGGGTATCGTGAGGTAAAAGGAGAATACGCAAATAGGCCATTAAGTTTGACCAAATACAAACTAGTCATATAGGTATACTAACTGGTTGTGAGCTGATTAGACATATCACAAATTAGTCTATGAGCTAAACTGGTTGTATGGAGGTACAAACTGGTCGTAATTAGATACGATCTGGTTATAAGGAGTTATGTACCGATCGTGAGTTACTAGGACTTGGTTTCATATCATATTGCATAAGATTCGTCCAGATTGATCTTTGTGTATATTTGAGGGTCGATATGTTCTACTAGGAACTGCTACTTACTGGTGATAGGAAATGTACTTCCAGGTTGCAACCAAGTATGCATGAATCTGCAGGGTCACACACTTAACAGGTTATAACAGTAAAAGATCTAGTCAGAGGCTTTCCAAGTGGGATATGATTTCTACTCGTATTGGATAAGGATTCGCTCGGATGCTCTATATAAAGGGGAGCATTGTGGCTATGATTTGGGGTGTGAGACAGAGAGGGATTGCGCCACCCATTAAAACCCTAGCTGCCTCCTTCTGAAGGCCCTATTATACACACCGGTGTACCAGCGCACAACATTTTATCCCTGGGCGTGTAGATTTCATAGAGGTAGAGGCATTGTTACGACTGCGGTACTGATTGGGACGATCCGAGGAAAATGCAATCAACTCGTGGAGATTGACTAATTCTAGTGGATGACCGGCTTCTGAGGATCGCTTTCCATAGGCGTTGGACGATTGACTACTTGCACTATATCGATGCGTGCTATGTTGAACCGGGTTACTTCAAATCTTGTTTTGTATTGCACGTCTAGTGGTAACGATATATGATCTCTTACTCGCATGGCTTCCTGATTTACACGGTAAAAAATCACTAGTATAACCTATCTATATCCCAATAGGTAGTAGCTGATCTAGTACGTATACAGATTAATTAAGTCCTATGTATGTATGTATGTATGTATGTATGTATGTATGTATGTATGTATGTATGTATGTATGTATGTATGTATGTATGTATGTATGTATGTATGTATGTATGTATGTATGTATGTATGTATGTATGTATGTATGTAGAAAAGAAAAGAAACGAGCAGGAAGGAAAAGAGGAGAGATGATGCTGCATGTGGATGGGAGCTAGATGCTTGTGCCCACGCCCCCTGGTCCGGGTGGCAGCTCCCCGGCCAGGTAACTGATACAGCCCACGCGCGCGCGCCCTCCTAGTAGCTAGCTTTTTTTTCCAGTAGTTGGTATCGATCCATCATTCTCCGGCAAATAACTGATCGATACTGCCATATGCCATGCCTAGCTTGCTTGCCAGACGCATGCATGGATGATGGAGATGGATGCAGCTTGTGTGGCCAGATCCAATCCAATCAGATCAGATCCCGGCCACATGCATGACATGCCTAGCGCGCGATCGAGTGCTAGCTAGCTGCTGCATGCAAGCTCGCCCGATCTATGCATGGCAATTGAATGGAATGGATCGACCTCCATGGCTCCATCGATCTTTGCTGCTTTATGGAAAGGAGCAAAGCTAAAGGCAGCGGATTCCAAAGATATGGCCGGGCGGAAGCCTTGAGCTAGCCTCCGCCCCGGCCAGCCTGATCCATCCATCCTATATGCTACGTACCTGGCGAAAGAGCGAGCTGCATCTTCCGCTTTCCCATGCGTCGCCCTCCACCACTTCAAGGAAATTCGAATGCCTTATCCCTACCCGTGCTGCATGTACGGATCCAAGCCCAGCTCGCCTGCATTCATCTACATCATCCATCATCTCCATGTATCATCCATCATCTACGCTATAGAGGCAATTTTCCTCTAGTACAACAATTTGATGGGTCTTGTCTATACAATATTTGATTATTTATCAATAAAAATCAATCAGATTTTCGAACTGTCAAATGTAGATCCAACACTCTAAATTCACCCACCCAAATCCTATGTAAACCCAACCCTAGTCCTAACTTCCACCCCTCCCTCCCAGCCGCCGCCACCCACCACCCAACTTGCCTCCACCATCAACGCGCCACCACCCCACTGCCTCGCTGGCGCCGCTCCCAGCGCCAGCAAAACCCACCACCGAGCACCTCTCCCACCTCCCTCCTCGGCTGTCGTCGCCGCCGTCGGCATTGGCGCCGCTCCCCTCCACATCCCCGCCCCGCCACCATCTCCCCTATCGTTGGCATCCCTTCTTCCTCATTTCCAGTGGTTCGCGCCACCACCAGATCTGCCTCCATCGCCGCAGCCACCATATGCCTTCATCTTGCGATGGTAGCCGCTGGATCCGCCACCGGTCCACCGTCTCCTAATTGCTCGTCGTTATCATCTCCCTCTAAATCCTAGCTCCGGTGAACCCAAATCCCTAACCTAGTCCCGTGAACCACCGTAGTTGGAGACAAAGAACCCGTCGGTCGGAGTTGGAGATGACGATGGGTGGTGCATGAATCTTGAAGCAAACCCGAAGGTTAGAAATTCGACTAATTTCCCCAAAAAAAATTCGAGTATTGTATAGCACTTCCGCAAATTAATAGCCATGCAACTAGTGTCGAGAGTATGCCAAACAGGGTTTCAAAATGCCAATGCAACTAGTAATAATAGGGTTTGAATTGATGCAAATCTTGCCCGGCTACCAGTTTTTAAATTCAAATGTGCAATTTTAATTTCAGAAAAATCCGCTCGATTTCTGCAAACCGGTCAAGGAGCAAGATTTATTCTTTGTTGATTCCGGTTTTTGAAACCCTGTCGTTATATAATCTCAGAAATTAATAGAGAGATGAGCAGCTAGCCTTTTTCAGTACTTTGTTTAGACTGTGAAGTAATTTCTTTTACTTTTCCACTGCTTCATATATAGGAATCAAATTAATTAACTTGCTGTAAGCAATGAGAAAATTTCGACATTCTATGGCAAGTAAGGAATTCTGTCGATAATATGCTACACCGGAACTGTTGCATGCGCCTGTCGGCACTTTTGCATGGAGCATGCATGTATATCCACACATGCTAGGAATGGACCTCGATCAGTCAGGGTGGGAGCTTACAAAAAGAGTTGAGTAACGCGCTAGCAAGAGCCAGCCAGATCCAATCCTTTTGTTTTCCTCCTCCTCGATCGCTTCTTTAGTTGCTCCGATCCTTTTCATGTGGTTCACAACGACGAGCGGCATTTGTGGATGAAACCTACTCACAAATAACAAGTGCTTGCTTTTCTGTTTTTCTTTCCTACAAGAATATATAATATTAATCTTAAACATATAAAGTAATATTTATCTATTATTTATCATACTTTAAAAATTATACAAATCACTATTAAAAAATATAGAAACATCTTCCGTCATATAATTAGAGATCAAGCTAGGCAAAAACCATCAACATATAGCACTAGTATGCTGCCTGCTGCAGGTCGTACCAGCTGCTAGCAGAAATGACACTCGCTAGTTATTGGGTCATAATTTTGCTCCGACCATCGAGTTATTAAAACATACTACAAAAAAAAATGCCATCACATTATGCAAAACGCCACTAGTTTCCATTATAATATACTTTGTTAAACCTAATAAAATTATGTTATTATAAAATACATTTCAAGATAAATCTATATATATAATTTTTATATATCCAATATAAACATATAAAAAGATATCGATAACTAAAGTTTTTAAATTTTAACTATACATGTCTTAAAACGACGTGTATTATATTTAGTACCCATCTATATTAAAGACGAGTACAAACAAAAGCGTACGAGAGTGACACATCACCCTTATTCTCTCCACCGTCCGATTTCCATAAAATGTTAAGGTCGAATACCGCTTTGTTATTTTCATGCACTCCTCACCACATGAACCACAGCCAGTGTGCAGTCCACGTCAACATCACGATTTTTGGCAACCCAGCTGGCGTGCTTGTGTTCCCCCATGGCTGCATGCGTACCCAAAAGTGATCCGTACCACCGACATGCATGCATGTGTTTCTAAATTCGAGCCAATTAATAGGGTACCCTCTATTCATGCATTTTCGCACAGTTAAGTTACTTGGTTATCATCTATCTATCCATAAACACACGCGCACAAGCATATTGATTTATGTTTATGTTTATTATTCATTCAAGTTGGCATGGTGCAAATTCAAGTATATATACACACATACATATACGTATACACATATACATATGGGCATGTTCTTTTCAGCTTTTAAAAGCTGCTTTTCGGCTTTTCTACAGTAACTAACTTTTAAACAGAGTATCTTTTCGAGATATGGTCTACTAGTTAATTATCGTACATACTGTACTAACTTCATTTATATTGTCAAAAACCGTACGTGAGTTTCTATTACTCTGTAATCTCTCGTACGAACAGTCTAAAAGCCACAAGGCACAGCCAAAAGCCATAAGTTTCAGCCAAAAAGAACAATCCTACATATACATATGTATGTATGTACGTACGTACGTACGTATGTATGTATGTATGTATGTATGTATGTATGTATGTATGTATGTATGTATGTATGTGTGTGTGTGTGTATACGATGGGAAGTTACTACCGTTTGTGAGTAAACTTACTGTCAAGCACATATAGAATTACTACACAATTGTATACTGACAGTAACTCTATTTGTATTTGGCAGTAACTTCATTCACAAACGGTAGTAACTTCCTAGCGCATATTTTACACCAACGCACAGAATAGTAGAATGTATTTTGTTTTCCTATATATATGCGCCCCCGCGCACGTAGTTTGTAGCTAGAGTCACATTACTGTATATATATTTTGTAGTCAAGGCCTGCTAAGTTACCTTACATAGCTTAGTCTGGGTGGGTTTTTTTCGACTATAGTTTATTGTTTTTGTTATAGTATGAGCGTTTGTGTGAATAAATTGAATGCTAAAAATTTGATAAGTCATTTTAAAAAAAACTTATTCTGATAAGTAGCTTTGAAATAATGATGAAGACTCCGTTCTACAATTAATTGTCCGTTGGCCTGCATATTTATATAGCGGCGATGCCATCAATCCCTCTCTTGTGCTCGAATGGCAAATAGCCAGCATTTCTGCATAGCCACATGACTATTCTCCCGACAAGATGGATAGATAGATGTGTATACTTTTGTACATAGGGTTTAGAATTCTCCTGGGAGAGCTTAGCTGAGCTTTTAGATTTAGCTTATTTCACTGTTACATACTATTTTATACTGTTTCAAGCTTATTTTAGTACGGTAGTTATCGTGATTTTTTCAGTGTCCTTATTTCACTGTTACATACTATTTTATACTGTTTCAAGCTTATTTTAGTACGGTAGTTATCGTGATTTTTTCAGTGTAATTAAATTTTAAAAAATAAATAAAAGTTGCGTCATCTAGAACAATGCAAAGGAATACACTATAACAAAATGGTCTCATAGAGACTTTGTTTAAGACGCTTTTTTTAGTGCTTTTATGTAGCATATAAAGATGCTTCTTGAGACATTTTTCAGTGTTTCTTAGTGTTGTTCACTACCAAACGCGTCTCTACGGTCTTTAACACGGTCTATGGGGAGACGCTCCTAGGACGCTTTACAAAATGATTCCGTCCCAAAGACTGTGGAGACGTGTTGGTAGTGAACCACACTCACAAAAAATGTCTCAAGAAGCGTCTTTATATGCTACATAAAGACACAAAAAAGTGTCTAAAGAAAAATGTCTCTATTATATAATGTTAGCCCCGAAGACACACTACTGCAGAAAAGGTCATCACAGACGGTTCAAAAACGTCATCAAAGACGATTTCGTAAGCCGTCTGAGTTTATAAGTTAGTAATGACATAAGGTCATCACCGACGGTTTTCGAAGTGTTTGTGATACGTACTATCACAAACGATTATGAGTTAATAACCGTCTGTGATGTTCTTTTATATTCCTAAATCTATTTATGCTAGCCACACCCTCTGAAACAAGAAGAAATACAACAGGTACATGTATACATCCAATTCACATTCATTTCAGAAACAATAACATCCATTTCACAAATCAATTAACTGAAATAAAATAAATTAACCATCTATGAACAAATACACACATGTATAATTAAGCTGAATTTTATCCCAATCAAATTTATTCTACATTGTGGAACTCTCCATCTTTGTTTATGACCTAAGATATCAAGAAGTACGCATATTGTCCTCGAATTTGTTGGAGCTCGGCCTACTCCAACGCAGTTGTAGCAATGGACGCAACATGTCGATAGAAAGATCAATGTTTTGCATACATATAAATTGATAAATATAATTTATTTAACACTAATGATTTTAATTAATCATCTGTAATGTGACGTCTAGTATTAATCTTTTTGTAACAGTGACATATATATATATATATATATAAAAAAAAACTGGTTTGGCATCAAACCAAACAGCCCCTCGTGGTGACACGGTGTGAGTTGTTCGTGCGCAGAAGATCCTGGGAGATCCGGTAGCAGAGGGGCGACCAAAGGGAAGGCGCCAAATTATCTCCCTCCCGACAGGGAGAAAAGGTGGCTGCGAATCGTCCACGTAAGAAATCCGGGGATCGCACAAATCTATTCCGGCGAGGCCATTGGATTGCTGCTGCCGCCGGCGCCTTTGCCGTTCACTTATTTATCTGCTTGCTTGCTTGCGTTGCTACGCAGCAGGAAGCAGCACAACACAGGACAACCCTAGCGACAGATCGAGCTAGACAGACAGACGCAGCTAGAATAGTTGAGTTCTAGCTGCTTCGTCTCCACACGCACCCCCCGCCCCGGCTGCATGCTAGGCTAGCTACAACACGACAACTACTCCAGCTTGCCGCAGGTCGCGCGCGCGTAATTAAACAACTTTACATGCACGGCACCTCGATCGATCGATAGCCATCCATGTCGGGCGCCGCATGCAGCGTGTGCGGCGGCGTGGACGGCGCCGCCTGCCCGCACCACCACGACCCCAACCGCGCCTGCTTCTCCATCTTCCACCCCGCGCCCCTTCTCCGTCATGAGCCCCCGCCGCCTCCCTCGGGGGCTCTGCCTCTGCACGAGTTCCAGTTCTTCGGCCACCACCACCACAACCACGAAAGCGTCGCCGCCTGGCTCTTCGACGACCCACCGCCCGATGACCACCACCACTGCAGCTCCACCTTTCACCCCTTTGTTGGAGTTGGGTTCCACCCAGCAGTTGATGCAGGGACCGACGGCGGCCTAATGTTCGAGGTCTCGCTTGGCAGGGGCGAGGTCGACGCCGGCCTCGGCCTCGGCCTCGGCCGACAAACGGAGCCAGCGGCGAGCGCCACCATCGTGAGTAGTACTGCTTCCAATCCAGTTTTTATTTGCCTTAGCATCTTAATTTGCTTCTTATATAACATCGCGTCTCTTTTTTTCAACTTTTAAAAGTTACTTTTGACTTTTCATTGTATCTAACTTTTAATCGAAATGTTATTTTAAAAGGAAAAGTATAGGTTCATTGTAGTACATAATGTGGCGACTTCATTTATATCGGCTAAAACCACATGTGAGATTCTGTTACACAGTATTTTCTCTCACAAACAGCTTAAAAACCATAAATGATAGCAAAAAAATCATAAACCGAATTCAAAGAACAGGTGCATTAATCTCTCTCGATCTCGATCTCGATCTGTCTGTGCGTGTGTCTCAGTACGTACGTACTTGTTTGTTGTGGTTGCTATCCGTCCCAGCTGCGTGCGCGCTTTAATTTAATTTGGGGCCTAATGTATTGGCTTACTCAGTTCTCGCTAATTTTGGACTATTTGCCCAGCTGGGCTTGGATCGATGGTGACCTGCATGGGCTAGTATTTTTCGATCTTCTAACATATTTGACAGTACTCATATTTCTCATCAGCTAGCAGTTATCCTAATTTCCCATCTCGATCGTAGAAACAATATAATATTGCTGATCTCCTTATATATAGCTATATACATATATGATGAGTGCGCGTGAGGATCGGAGATCGATCGAGATCTAGAGAGAAAGTCGAAGCAGCCAACGTTAATTCGGGGAAATTGAAAAACAATAAACTCTAGCACTGAAGTTTATTTGTCTAGCTTATCACGTGCATACATTGTTAAATAGCCTGATGTACTGTAGTCCGATGTAGCGATAAGGGGTAGCGGCCGCTACCCCAACAGTTGTCTATAGCACTTTGTACAGTTACAACGTGCAATGGCCCGCTATGGCCTACTACAATCCGCTATAGCCGCTATAGTGTATGGTGTGTAGCAGTGATTTGGTACAAATACATTGCAGGTTTTCATATAATTCATTTATTGCATACTCTTGCCATTTTAAATCATTACTCTAAAACTTGAGATATGAGCAAATTAATAATGCGAATACAAGATAAGTCATTTTACTTCAAAACTGATTTATTTAAATTTGTATTTCTACAAATATAGCTTAGCATGTCCCGATAAGTCATTTTACTTTAAAACCGGTTTATTTAACTTTGTATTTCTACAAATATAGCTAAGTATGTACGTCTACTATATCATCGATATCTGCTCTATGCTATAAAAATACTTAGCTGCTACGCTCCCACTACACGCTATTTAAAACAATGCGTACATATTTCTAACCACAAAAAAAGGGAAAATTTTGGTCTACCTTTCCCATTTCTAGCTTTGGTCCCTTTTGCATTGCTTCTCAACCAGGGATGTAATTAGCAACTTCAATTCGATCCATCTTTGTTTACTTTCTTCTTAAAAAATTAACTATCTGCCAAGCTAGCTAGCTTCAGAACAGTTGTTTTGATACTGCGTACAATTATATATAACTCGATCGGCAAATATATATATACGGAAAGACAAGTATATGGCTAGCTTGCTTGCATAATTGGGTTCTAGCTAATACTAGAGAAAACTAAAACGAAACTCTTACTAAGAGACGATCGATGTACCCAGTTTTTACCTTGTCGCGGTATCCATGTGGTGTCCACGTCATTGCGGTAAGTCCTTTCCAAAATTTGTGAAACGGGTAATGCGTCGTCTCATTTTATGTAGTTAATTGTCGATTTGGCTGTTTGTTTGTTGTTCCTGGGATTTACAAGGTAACAGCTGATTAACTGACGCACTCTGGCTTCATCCACCGCGCGAGTTCTTGGAGCGATAACCGCTGGGCGATCCAACGTATCTCGCGGAGACGGAAACAAGTTCTGATCCTAGTTTGGATCTGGGCATCGATGCATGCTTACTGATGTAATTTATGTCGTAGCAAGATGCATGCGCATGCTGCTAGACAATCGTTCATCAAAAATCATAGACGACCCTGCCTGTTGAAGTGCATGCGCTTTATACTATACGTGTACGTATGTCCACCTAATTAATTAAACATGTATACATGGATCGAATGACAATATTACACCTAGTTCTACATATATAGATAGCTGGCTGTGCCCAGTTTAGCCAGGCTTTGTGTATCGATCGCTGAATGAATGATTTACGGATCAAACTTGTTAATTAGAGACTTAACTGCGTGAACAATGAATAATATACTAGTAATTGCACTCGTACTGATTGATTGTTCATCATATGCAAGGCAGCATGTATATATATCCTGAAGTGCGCACATACTATATTAATTATTCATGTACATACATATATGTATAATCCTAATTTTCATTTAATTTTCAGATGTCATTCTGTGGGAGCACATTCACCGATGCAGCAAGCCCAACACCCAAGAAGCCAATCATGATCGACGGGGAGGGCTCAAGCCAGCAGCAGGCGTCGGATCCAACAGTGGGGAGAGAGGCCAAGGTGATGAGGTACAAGGAGAAGAGGAAGAGGCGGCGCTACGAGAAGCAAATCCGGTACGAGTCCAGAAAAGCGTACGCCCAGATGAGGCCACGGGTGAAAGGCCGCTTCGCCAAGGTACCCGATGACGCTGCGCCGCCGCCGCCGCCGCCTTCGTCCTACGATCCCAGCCGGCTTGACCTTGGATGGTTCCAATCATAGTTAGCTCGCTACAATGATCATTAAATTAGTAATAAACCATGCGTGCATAAATAACTAGCTATCTCTAGGCTCGCCTTAGAGCAAGGCTAATAATACAGCCTTCAGCTGGCTGTATGGACACTTACAGCCCACTTATCAGTCCATTCATATAGTAGTTTACAGCCACCAAAGGTGTGTATGACCCACCCCTTTCTCTCACAAAGTTTCTTGGTTCTTGTGCTTCAGCTGGCTGTAAACTTACAGCCCACCTCTCTTCTCTCTCCTCCACCTCAGCATACAGCCTACTAACAGCCTCTTATTATACTTGCTCTTACACGACGCACACCAGGCCACACGTCTTCATAGATATACTGTTATGGGAAAAATTCTCTGAATACCACTAAAACTTGGTCCAATCGATGATTTGCCACTAGAAAAACTTCGAATCTTTGTATGCCACTGATTTTCCCGTTTATTCCACTATGTGCCACTTCCGTCACCTAGCCGTGAGTTAGCTGTTAAATTATGGTGAAAATAACCATTTTGCCCTTGGGGCTTATACAGTGGCTGTCGTGGCCTGATTCCTTATATGCCACTGACTAGGAGGTAATTTAGCTAGCATATAGAAGTATCTATGTATCCAAGAAATGATGTAATTTAGCCAGCATATAGGAGTATTTATGTATCCAAGAAATGATGTAAGGAGCAACCTCATGTTTCAATGGTACTAGATGTTTGTGTGCTACCATATTGTCTCACTGAACTACATGATATTGTATCATAGGTGCAAAGTATAAGTTGACATTACAAGTCCAAATTCAACCAGTAATTCCACATAATAGGTTCATAACATTACAATACCAAAATAGCAAACTAAGCGGACATCACAAGTTCAAGTTCAACTCACATTCCACAAATTCATTATATTGCAATACCAAAATAGCAAACTAAGCAGACATCACAAGTCCAAGTTCAACCCATATTCCACAAGTCCATGACATTATGTAACATCTCAAAAGTCTAGTTTTATTTATTTAAGTTTATTTGAGTTTTTTTGGAAATTCTTTTTCCTTTTCTTTTTATTTAAGCCTAGAGCTAGGAAAAAGACTTCCTGTATTTAATTCCAGCCCAAAGTGATTTATACATTTAAATCCTTTGTCCCTTGGGCCGAAACCCCCTCATTTTTAGCCCACTCCACCTTTTCTTGTCACCCAGCCCAACTTCTTTTTCCACGCGTGGCTCAGCTCATGGCCTGCCTCCTCCCACACCTCGCCTCCGACTCGCTGCCACGCAGGCGCCGCCCGTCAGCTTGCTCCACCTCGCTGGCATCCTATGAACGCCTATTAGTGCCCCCCTTCTTCCTCCTTCCTTTCTTCCTCCTCTCTTTCCTTTTCCATGCCGACAACGACTCCAGCCTAGACTCTGCCCTTTCCTTCCCTGCCACCTCCACGTTTGGAAAATTCTCCCTATGCGCACCACCCAGGACACAGACCCCTAAAATCCCATGCTCTCCTTCCTTCCCCGTGCCTATCTTTCCTTCCTCTCTCCCATTCGGTTTTGCGCTGCCGTGATCTCCGGTGACTAATTCCCACAGCGTGCTTCACCCCCAGGACTATAAATACCTCCCCTTGGCACCCTCTAGCCTCGTGGCACCTCTCCCACCTCCAATTTGCCTCATAGCTTCGCTGAGCTCTCTAGCATCATGCACCCTCCACTTAAGCACGGGCAAGGACTCTAATGAGCAATCATCGATGTTGCCACCACAAGCTTTGCCATGACCACACAACCACCCTCCACCCCTTTGTCGTGTGAAGATGCCACCAAAGCCCTGACTTCATTGGAGCCAAGCGCCGTCAATGCCCTCCTCATGCTACCAGTTGCCACTATGCATGCCTGAGCTCCACGCTAGGTAAAATTGGACTCCCCACATCACCCTCTTTCTAAGGCACGCCTTGCCGCCTGCCGCTCACTGGAGCGCCGGTGAGCCTCGACTCTAGCACGCCACCACCACCGGCCATGCCACATCAGCAGATGGGGTCGACGTAGCACCACACGTGCGCTAGCTAGTGCACAGCCGCCCTGTCAGTTCCCTGTGGCACGTGAGCATGGTCCTGGTCCATCGTGGACCAAGCGTCATCCAAGGACCCGGCCCATAGACTCGAGCCCACTTGTCAGTCTCACTATCCTATTTCCTTAAGAAAAATAATTCAGTCGAAATTCAGAAACCCTCGCTGACATCATCATGACACATTAATCCTAATTTTTCTTTAGAAAGATAATTTAGCCAAAACTCAAAATTGTTTGCTAACATTATAATCACATGTTCCTTTAGGAAAATAAATCCAAAAGTTCCAATTTATCATTTTTTTTTCTCATTTTCTTGGCTTTAAAACTTCCAAGAGCTCGTTCTTCTCCGTCCTAGTCCCAGCGAATCCATTCTTTTTTCTAAATTCATCTAAATTCCAAATCTATCAATTTCTGCCATCCTTGTGAATTTTGGAGTTTATTTGAATTTTATGTAGTTTGCTTTGCTATTTTCACATGTAGACTATGATGTTTCCAAGGAGTACTACTTCGACGACTCTTAGCAATCTGTGGAGCAAGGCAAGTTACACCTCTTGACCATGTTGATCCTAGTCTATTAAAAAATTATATTATTTTAAATTATTCTGTATGCCTATATTTATTCAATGTATTTCAATTCCAGTTTTAAATTATTAGTTAATACCTACTTGTTCTGAACATATTTGACATTGAACATTTAATGCTTTGTCACCTTAAAATAAAACTCTAGTCAGTACAGTAGTATAGCTAGAATATTTTATAGAACTGCTTAGACATGCTTAGAGATAATTTTAGGCTTAGGATAACCGTTTTCACATAAAATGATGAGTTTTAATATGTATTCTTGACTTTGGTGAGTCAAGAAGGACAATAAAATATTTGACAAAGTAAAATATAAAACTTAGTTTAGACTTAGGCAAATAGTTTGGTGGTGGCACTACTACAAAACAAGCTATACTAGATATTTCATCACAGACGGTTCATGAGGAACTGTCTGCGCTGTAATTATCACAGACAATTTTTCAAGCGTGACTGTGTATCGTCTATGATACGCAACTATCATAGACGGTTCTTATTAATAACCACCTATGATAGTTCACAGATAGTTATTAATACGAACCATCTTTGATAATTGCAGAGATCATAGGTGGTTATTAATACGAATCATCTGTGATAGTTATGTATTACAAATGGTTCATGGTTGGACGTGTCTGGGATATGTCGCGTTATTAATTAATGCCTAGCTAGACCAGTTCCGACAGATCTGTCTTTGTCGCGCTGAATTGAAGGAGGCAACCGGCTTTGGGGAGTTTGGTGAAAGCATTCCGCTTGTAGATCTAGCTGCTTGTAGATCGATTTGTTTTTAATTATGTCTTCTAATAAAGAGAGATGATAGCTAGGTTTTATCTAGCTTAAGTGGTTGTTTGCTCTTATTTAATAATGGGTCACTACTCCTAGTTTATTTCAATATATAGGACGCTGAAATGGGGGCACCATGGTGTCTAGGCACCAAGCCTCCCTGCCTTCGGATTGCTTTTAGATACGTGTAAGTGCAATGATATACAATATATTAGGCAAGCCCGTTAATGATATACAATATATTAGGCAAGCCCGTTAACATTCGTTATGTCGAAAAAGCATCGATTTAGAAAGGAATTCATTGATTTAGCATGCTGAATCAATCATGGATGGAAAGTCTTAATCATGGATGGAAAGTCTCAATCATGGAGCTTGGGCACTATGGTGCCCCTATTATTTATACTATAGATATTGCTTCATAAATAGTATGTAGCTAGCTACTTAATTTAGATATGGACAATTTATTATAAGGTGAATGACAATTATGTGTAAATATTAGGCTATAACTAGCTACAGTAGCATTAGTAATCCAATTTGATACTAATTTGTTACATGCGTAGCACAGATGGACCGTAGCTAGATATACGTTCAGAACCATGTGAGTGAGGAGTACATTAATGGTGTATCTGCTTTAAGAAGAGCGGCCGAGCAGGATATGTTGAAGAAGGGGATGGAATATGTGTATTGTTCATGCATTGATTGCGATAATCTGAATATGTTTACCAACTCAATGCAGATCGAAGCTCACTTGATTCGAAGGGGTTTCAAAAAAGGGTATACATGTTGGACCAATCACGGTAAAGAGAAGATTATACAGGAAGATATAACATCGTTGGGGGAGACAACGATATGCCAGTTGTGGAATTCTCTTTCGATGAGGATAGATCACATGATGACAATTTGGATCAGATGCTATGTAATGCAAAAGGGAACTATAGTGAGATAGAGTTTGGTAAATTTAAGGGCTTGATAGAGAACTCGGAGAGAAAATGGCAGTCACCCCCACCGAGATGCAGGATGTCTTGAACTTCCATAACTCATCCCTTCGCAATGTGGTTGAGCACGCATTTGGTATGTGAAAAATGAAGTGGCATACTGGACAACATTACTAGCTACGACGCCCGAAAGCAGGAGGCAATAATTGCTGCGATGATGGCATTGCATAACTTCATTTTGGACAGTGATATGCCTGACATAGATTTTGCTAACCTAGGAGGTCAAGATACAGGAAATGCAGGTCATGGGAAAAGCATTATACCACACAGTGCAGATGGTGCAGACTCTGGCATGGTACGCGATCATATTGCAACACCTTTGGTGGCTTGACGTAGGTAGCATTCCGACAGTTTCAATTATTGTACTTTGTACATTATAAATGTCTACGTATCACCTGTAATATTTGTAATCTAATTTGTATGTCAAGTTTGGACCAGTGTAATTCAATGATTTCGCTCTGTATCACTTGTTAAAATACCAAATATAATGTTTCTTAAATAAGTTGAGCAAAAAGCCAATAGTTGAATTCCAAAAGATATGCGCACGTGTAACAATATTCCTAAAGAATATGACTGATTCTACGATGACATATTATTGTAATGGATCGGCGTTGTATGGATGAACATGAGTCTTGCATTAAATGCTAATAACGTTAGGGCATATTTTGGATAATATTGTAGTAACACTACTACAAAAAGGTTAATACTAGATGTCTTATCAGAGACGGTTAACTAAAACTTTCAGTATTAAGTGCAAACACAGATGGTTTTGGTTTAGAGACCGTCTGTGTTGCTTCGAGCACTAAAAACCATATGTGAAGATGAAATAACACTGACGGTTCATGGTGAAAACCGTCTGTGAAGTATCATAGATGGTTATTAACAAGAATTATCTGTGATATTAGCAAATATCACAGACGGTTTTTAATACAAACCGTCTATGATACTTCACAGACAGTTTGTATTAAAAAACCGTCTGTGATAATTAAGTCATCACAGACGATTTGTATTAACAACAGTCTGTGATATTTCGCCGCCCGATTTTGACGCCTCTTTATTCAAACTTTTAAACTAATGTGGCGTTGTGACCCCTCAATTACTGCTCGGTTCCGCTACCCAAATACCATTATATATGTTGCCCACACACCTCCCCCAAACACTCCAAACCAAAGCACCGCCTAGCTACCTCCCCCAAACCGATCGAAGCACTGCCTCCCCCAACGACACCAACTATCTCCCCGAGCTCCTCTGCTCCGATTGTGACCCCCTCCCCTATCTTCCTTAATGCTTGGATATGAAGTTTTTTTAAAGCCATGCTTGGATACCTCAAGCTGGAGGTGGATTTGGTGCTGGGTGGGGACGACGGCAAGAAGTGCACATACGGTGGCGGATACCTCAAGCGCCAGGCCATCTTCTCCTGCCTCACCTATGTGGCCACTGATGCCACCGGGCTCTGCACCGCCTATAGCCTCACTTGCCATGACGGCCATGAGGTAACCCGTCTCTGTGTTTCCAGTGTATTTTGCCTTGTAAATATCTTGTTGCTCTAATGGTTGAATATGTTGGTTCTGGATGCAGCTAGAATGCTGGATTAGTGTCTATTGGGGTGTGGAAGGGAACAGGGCAACAAATGGCTGACGACCACGACATACGACCATGGCTTACGACCACAACATATGACTACGGCTTACGACTATGGCATACTAAAGCAACCAAACAAATAGCACATGCAACCTAAATAACAAGCCACCAAAGACATGGCGCCAATCATAAATAGGCATGTTTTGGTTCATCTACATTTCTCTGATTGCGCTGTTTTATAGCACAATTAGAGAATATTGATGAACTGAAGGAGGCCTATTTATGATGTCGTGAGAACGCAATCACAGACGGTTCTTAACTAGAATCGTCTGTGATTATAAATTATCACAGACAGTAGTAAGAACCGTTGGCGATAATGGTTATCAGAGACGGTTCAAAAACTGTCTGTAATGCCCTTAGAATATTACCGACCCATAAATACAGATGGTTCACAAAACTGTCTGTGATGATATTTTTCAAACCGTCTGTGATAAACTTTTCTGTAGTGGTATAAGGAGATGTGTGGATCCTATATTCCTATGCCAATAAGGTGCATGCATGGGGTTGGGGGCAAAGAATACTACCTCTATTAAAGCCGTGGGATTGCCGGCAGCCCACCGTGCCACATCACCAATTTTACAATAAAGCTCTCCGCTTTTTCAGAATTACATATGAATATTTACTTTTTTCCAGAAAAGCTCTCCTTTTCCTTGTAATTACGTACGAGTCCTTACTTTCGTTTTTCGCATACATCGTAATTACGTACAGGTCATTGCTTTCCGTTTTTTTTTGCATATAAACCCTTACGACGCATTATAGCGCACTCTTTTATTTTGGTTCACGTCGTAGCTAATGCGGCATGGTACCGCGCTTCTGTAGCTAGTTGATCCTAAGGGAGGAGAAGTGAGGGTAAGGAGGCACGCATGCACTCTGTAGTGTCATATGCTAGCAATACGGTTTATTGTGCACGGAAATATGATACGTACGGTGTTAAAAAAAAT
This sequence comes from Dendrocalamus sinicus, assembly GCA_036346575.1. Taxonomy (NCBI): domain Eukaryota; kingdom Viridiplantae; phylum Streptophyta; class Magnoliopsida; order Poales; family Poaceae; genus Dendrocalamus; species Dendrocalamus sinicus. The sequence continues at coordinate 53,290,437 of CM070648.1, read as the reverse complement.
TAAAAAAATGCTAGTAATACGGATGCTGGCATGATCAACATAGCTGTTTTTGTTTTCGTGGTGTTAATTTAGTTTGAGTAGCCCAGTGGTGGTGCTAAAAATACTCATCGCACAGCACTCGACGCTTGCCTTGTCGAGTTGTGGTCGCCGGCCACGCCTCCTAGGTAGGGCGGCAATGGCGGAGGAGACCAGCCTGAGCCACCCTTCTCGCTACGTCAAGCTCACCAGGGACCAGGACGCCCCCGCCGAGGACATCCGCCCCGGCGAGCTCAACCAGCCCGTCCACGTCCCGCAGGTTCTCTCTCTCTCTCTCTCTCTCTCTCTCTCTCTCTCATCCGCGCCATTCGCTCGCATCTCTGACCCGATCTGTTCTGGCGCCTCTCTCTCTCCGCGTGCGCAGCTCGAGGGCAGGAGGTGCAGCGAGTGCGGCCAGGTCCTGCCGGAGAGCTACGAGCCGCCGTCCGACGAGCCTTGGACCACCGGGATCTTCGGATGCACCGACGATCCTGAAAGCTGTAACTCATACCCCCGTGCTAGATAGGATTTGAGAGACAAAATTGCGCATCTCATCTCCACATTTCCAAGGGTGGGCTCCATCAACACAACACGTTAGCAACATCATCCCACTTCAATGTGACACTCATGTCATGCTATATATTTGGATTGACGATAGCAAGGATAAAGATACATCTACCTTTGGAGAGCAGAGAATTGAACAAAGAATTGATTAATTTTTGTGTTCCAAGAGTAAGGAAACACTTGCAAATTCTGTTACTTCCACTGTTCAACATGGATATTCTCTTATTCTGTCCGGTATAGCCATTGGGCTCCTGCAGTCCTGCTTTATGCTTTCCTGGTCTGGTGAGACTGAATTGGAAACTGAATTGGAATGAAAACGGTGCTCATTGTTAAGGGTATTATTGTCTTTTTCTAGTTTCTAGGGTTTGGTCTCATATACTTTATATATTGCCCCTTTAAGGCTGTGCAATACCATACTTGAACTATTGATCCATCCATTGCTCCTCTCATATTAACATGGTATAAGAGCCCTAGAGCTCGATCGTCTTCCGCCGCGCTGCTGCTGGGAGGAGCATCTCCATTCCTGGAGGCGGCCATCTCCTAGCCGCCAGCCACCGCGCACGTGCGCCACTGGCCGCGCGCTCACCGGGCCACCTCTTGGCCATTCGTGCTCGCGTTGTCGTCCGTGTCTCCTCAATCGTCGCCATCGCGAAGAAACACACCGCAAACCCTGCTGGACCTGGTCGCCGCTAACCTCGACATGCCCAGATCAGATCGTTGTCGGTCACATCCCGCTCGGATCTAGCCATGTCCCGCCCAGATCCGGCCACCTCCGCGCTGGATCCGACTACCTCCAGCTCTCCCTGCGCAGATCTAGCCTCTCCATGCCGTATCAAGCCACCTCAGGCTCTCCCCACCGTCTTTGCGCCTCCGGGCGGCTGCACCATGCAGAGCCACCTGCGCGCTCGTGCCCGCACCCCTCTCGGTTGCCCAAGCTGCGCCAGGCTGCCTACGCCCCCGCACTGCTCGCGACTCCGGCTGATGCCACCATCTCCAAGCCGCCGCTCCGCGCCTCCAGCCGACACCACCCTAGCCTACCTCCTCCTTGTCGCCACCCAGCCAGATCCGGCCCTACCAAGCTTCGGCTGACACCGCCTCCTCCTGCCCAACTGGAGGCCGCGCACCCCGGCCAGTGCCTTGGCCGCCCGTTCAAGGACGAGCGCAGGTGCCTCATCGCCATGCTTAGTCAAGTGGGGGCTTGTGACCCATTTGAGGCGGGTGGCTGTACTTTTGTGGTTAGCGTTGTGCTGTGGAGACCTAGGCTGCTACTATTAAGATGGTGTGGCTACTAGTATATGCTGCTAATATTTTCCTTTTCAGTCTTATGTTGCATTCATCCATGTCTGTAGCATCTCTCTGTCAATTCGTCAACGATGTGCGAGTCCTTGATAGCCACACTCCATCCTCTCGAATGAGTGTGGTCCTCCTTCCTTTTTCATAGGCGCAGCTGCTGCTCTTCTCTGAGCCGCTGCAGATCATAGAAATCTTTATGATGCCACCGCTTTTCTCTGAGCCGCTGCCCCGAGTTTCCAAGGCCACCATGCTTCTCTTCCGCGCGTCGCCGTCTCGGGCTTCGACCTGCACCGCTATGCTTCTCTCTCTCTTTGGCTTGATTTAACAGCTCTCTCTATTTATGTCATGTTCCACATCCTCTTCATCATGTTGCCACGGTCGACTTTACTCCTACTTACCTATACTTCCCTAGCCCCTACACTTTGTGCTTTATGTGCTGTTGCACAATTCCGGATAGGAAATGTTTTGGTACTCAACACAATTTTCCAAGAACCATACGCCACGACGACATCTACAAGATCTATTGTGTATGCCTTGCATTTGAGGGGGTGTTAAGGGTATTATTGTCTTTTCCTAGTTTCTAGGGTTTGGTCTCATGTACTCTATATATTGCCCCTTTAGGGCTGTGCAATACCATACTGAACTATTGATCCATCCATTGCTCCTCTCATATTAACACTCATTTGTGATAAATTATTGACCAAATGTTGGGTGCCAATAATGTCTTTGACTGAAATTATTTCCCAGCAAATGTGAGCAGTACATGGTTTTGACTTACGTTCTATAGAGCGGCCCACCTATCCCTTAAGGGCCTGTTTGATTGCCTGCATGAGTTGATGCAGCTGCATGAGCGTGGCCAGGCTGAGTAGAGAAGGTCCTCACCGTTTCTCCTCACTGCTCCGCTTGATTTTTGCATCCGCTCGTGCAGGCTCTCACCCCGATGCAGGCAACCAAACACCATCTCCCTGCATGCGCTGGTGCGAGCCACCCCGATGCAGGCAACCAAACATCCCCTAACTAGTAGTCGTAGATCAGTTTGTGTTGTTTCTTGGATTTTGCCTGATGATACGAAGTTTGGGTTAAATTCATGCCTAATGATTGAATATAAATTGTCCCTTTGCTTGACTTCTAGGATGCATACTTTTGTGTTCTTTTGGTGCTTGCTTAGTACTTGTCATAGTCTCATACCCTCACTATAGTACGCATATTCATAGTTTCACACCCACCTTGAACATAAGTAAAGCTCCTATAATAAAATATCTTAGGCTAAGCAAGATATACGCTATCTACTTCCCTTGCTTCATTTAAACTCTTATTATTTACTTCTGCTAAGGTTTCTATAGCTTTTAGCGTTGTTTACTTGACCAATCACTTAACTCTTAACTGTACATGTAAAAAACACATTATCCATCCTGCTTAATGAAACGTTGAGAGGTGAACTTACGGAGCAGTTGAAGTTAATCTTACTGTTTGTGGCTTTGCACTTCATTCTTCATTGTGTCTGTTGTGACTACTGACCAAACAGTATATGAGAAGAGTAGTGGAGTGAGGATGATGGACAGTGCTTGCCCTTCCCTACGTCAGAGCATATATATATATATATATATATATATATATATATATATATATATATATATATATATATATATATATATATATATATATATATATATATAACGTATTTTACAATCCTACCCTTACATGCGAATGCCCTATGGATTACACATGTTCCATTATCGGCTTTACAACTCTCTAGCAGGCCGGACGAGCTTAGGTGGAGGCCACCCCTACAACATTGTCCATTTATATGAGTGATATGTCTAGAATGTTCTTTACAGAGAAGGAGGTGGCTGCTGAAATAATATCAACTGTTATATTGTTTCTTCTCATGTTAGGCCGAACTGGATTGTTCTGTCCTTGTGTGCTGTTTGGGCGCAATGTTGAGGCACTTAGAGAGAATATCCCTTGGACAACACCTTGTGTTTGCCATGCTGTCTTTGTTGAAGGAGGGATTGCGCTTGCAATTCTCACGGCAATATTTCATGGTGTTGATCCAAGGACATCGTTTCTGATTGGAGAAGGGTTGGTGTTTAGCTGGTGGTTGTGTGGTACCTATACTGGCATTTTTCGTCAAGAACTGCAGAGGAAATATCATCTCAAGGTGATAATGTGAAATCCCTTCACTACTTTCTTTGTTGTGTCATATACTCATGCATCGATATTCATCTCGAAGCACCATTCAGAAAAAGTGTTTGTTCAACTTTTATCATATGTAGGCAAATATATGAGATTCTGAATATGTTTGCTCAGACTGGAACTGAAAATTTCAGTTGGTATTGTCCCCAAAAGCTGGTTGCATTGTTGATCTGCTTCAATTTTCGTGATCGTTGTGCTTTTCTGACCCACTTTCAACCTTTCATCAATCATAAAAAAAGAATCTTTATACGTGCAATTTGCTTGATGACAAAACATTGTCTGTTAATAGCGTGCAATTTGTTTGTGTGAGCTGTTCATATTCCAAGAGTGCTGTAATTCTTGGGTGGGCAAGGTTATTTCCAGTTTCCCCAAGTTGCACTAGCATGCTGGCTCTCTTTCATTATATTGCGTTCTGTTAGGTCCTCTTGTGTCTGTTTTGCTTCTTTGATATGTAGTTCTCTCTCTGCGCTTAATCTGTGAATCATCTCATGCAACTTATATTTGACTTTGATTGCTTTGTTTCCTCCAGAACTCTCCATGCGACCCTTGCATGGTCCATTGCTGCCTGCACTGGTGTGCAAACTGTCAGGAGCATCGGGAAAGGAAGGGCCGCCTTGCAGACAGCAGTGTCGCGCCTATGACTGTTGTCAATCCGCCTCCGGTGCAAGAGATGAGCATGGCAGAGAATGGTGCACCCAAGACTGGGCATGAAGCACCAAAGACTGGTCACGATGACGTGGAGGTCGTACCTTTATAGGTCAATCAAAACATTTTGATATCCATGGATCTGTTAGCGCTACTATTAAATTCGTGCTCGCTGATGATTTTCTGCCATAACCTTCATATGGAACCATTACAACACAAAGAGGTTGATCGAGTTTTTATGTACTTGAAACTTGGAAGTAGTTTGAGCGCCTGTGCATGGTTAATGGAAGCTACCTGGGTACATTTTACAGAGCATGACATATCCTGTCCCTTGCTGCTGCGGATTGCAGAGGTTAGGTTATTCCCATATGTCTCTTGATTGCTGAAAACCGTTGGTTCCATCCAAACGGATACCATGAGCATAGAGGACCGTTTAATACTCGTTGGATATGGCAAAATATAATAAACTGGAGTGTGTATTGACATGAGAAACAGTTTAATGAATTTCACATTTATTTACCTCTCACAAACAGGTTTGTAATGTAATCCGCTTGGAGAAAACAAACACGGAGGGCTGTAATCTTTATACCTACAATCTCATCTTATTTTTATCCGCTTCACTTCACGCTCGCTCGCTCGAGCATTGTGAAATCAGTTGATTTATCTCCATCGCGGCGACTACAACTAGCGTTTGGGTGAAGTAACGACCATGACAAGGTATATAACACGCGCCGCCCGCGATTCCCAAGGAACTCGCTGCTACCACTTGCGTTCCTGTGCTCTGTCCTCTTTATTTAGATTTGATGTTAAAATAAGCACAGCCATCGATTTGTGCAGTCAAGTTTGCGTTACTAATCTACTATTGCATCGCGTGAAATCGGAACACGTTTTCCTTACACCCTCCACCTTAAGGCTTTATTAGGTGTCACTGGTAAGTGGTAACGTTGTGCCTGTTTATTATTTTCATGGTAATTTTCAGGCAATTTCCTGGTGCTACGGCGGCAACTCTCGTCATGCTTGGTGTTCTACATGCTAGGCGTATGTATGATGACAAAAAAGGTAAGCCATCTATGCTTTCGTGCGAACAGCACCATGTACACTATTAATACAACTAGCAACAACAGATGAACTTCTTCATGTGCCGGGTTGAGTTTACACTTCACATTACATTTGGCCTGACAAGTAGCAAGCACATTTTCTTACACTGGCTGGTTTGCAATTTCGTGTTAGGAACTAGGACGTAGTGCTATGCAGGCACCCTGTTTCATGTGTGTAACGCATTGTTCACCCTCTATTTCGTGAGTTAGGTTGTCGAAAGGAACGAGAAAGGAATTGAGCCAGAATTTTCACCAGATTTTCAGGTACTGTAGTTGCTAGAACTAACTGACTTCTCTGGAATTTGACACATGACTGCAGAATCATCAGTTTTAATGCAGGTTTCATTTTTCAGGCTTCTACCATTGCGTTCTATATCACGTTTCTGGGGATCTTTGATGGAAGTGGTTCGTATTATTCTACCTGTAGAAATTGCTGTATTCTTTCCCTCCTCAATCAAAAATAATATAATTTCTTGTAGGAAGTTCCAGTGTTCATGCGTCCTGCCATCTACAAAGAAAGCATGGGCTAGAGCATTTCACTCTAGTATATCTTCTCCTGTCGTGATGCTTTCTTATGCTACAGTTCATTAGGCAAACCTAGTTTTCCAGTTTCTAGTTGACTTGCATTTTATCGCACCTAATGCTTGCAGTGTTCAATATATCAGTGTGTTCGAAACTTCAAGTGGTAAAAATCTTAGGCGGATCACTTCCCTTCGGTGCTTTCTGTTACAAACGTGGGCAATATTTTAATTCCAAATTTTACAAAGAGACAAATATAACAAACTAGTGATACAAAACTTACTACTAATAGCAGGCTACTCATCATACTTCATAATATACTCAAGAAAAATATAGTAACAAAGTCGTGCGTGCGCACAAATGACTTACTTGTTAGCCTGATAAAGAATAGGAAGCCGCGCAGGCTTAACATAATGCAGAACATAGATGACGTAGTGCAATGATCGGTCGCACAGATGCGCTGTCCATAAACCTTATTGCCGCCCCGTGCAGGTACTCTCTGCGGCAACGGTTCGGAGATAGCCGCTCTCCCTCCTTCCAGGTGGACGCCGGGAAGAAAGGTCGACGAGGTTCAGACAGCAGGTACTCGAGCACAAAATCACAGAGAAGAAGAAAATGGAGGCAGTAAGATCCTCCCACACACTCTGGACGTCTCTAGGCATATATAGACAGACTGATAACTAACATGATTAAAACAGTCATTTACCCACTGGTAACTGACACATTCAACTAACCATTTATCCACTAGTAATTGTCTATCATCAAAACACCATTAAAGCCTCAAATTCAAACGTTTGAATCTCATTCAAACACAGAGAGAGAGTGGTGCAGAGTTTAGCAAAAATAAAGATAGACTTGATCTGCCAAGTGGCGCACCAAATCACGCGATTTTCATGCAAAAATACGCGAATACGCGCGCGCGTGCATGCACGCGTGTGTGACTAGACAGAACCCTACTCATACCATCTCTATCTATATTTAAGGAGTGGTGAGGACTCCACCTTATAAATCGATCTTTCTCACCTTACCTTAACAATATGGTACTAAACCACGCATGCTTTGGAATTAAGGAAATGAGCCATAAATAAATGGGCCAATTTCTAACACTTTCTAGTCCTCTCCTGCCCGTGCCCGCTTCGGGGCTGACTGCGAGGGGGCGGATCCCATTGAGGTCATAGGTGTTTAGCTGAATATCTAAATTTTTTGACGAAAAATCTATTATATATTGGGTATATTATACATGTATTATGCATAAACTTTGGTATTAAGTATTCTTATTCTTGTTCAGCTCAACTCAGCCGCGCAGTGCAGCGCATTCCAGCCTGAGCCCTGGCCGCAGTCACGACTAGCGCAATGGTCACATATTTTGGCCCATCAGCTGATCAACCCATGTATGATATATCAGAATCATCAGACACTAGTCCAGTCATCCAGACCAGTAGATAGCAGTCGGCGGCTAGGGTTGAGGTGAGGGCTTCAGGCGGGCAGGCGGCGGGTCGTCGAGTGCTGGGCATTCAGCTTCAGGCCAGGGCGCAGCCGACGCAGCACCATCAATGGCAGGCGGCAGCGCAGGTTGTGCAACAAGCCAACAAAAGGCAGGGCCAGGGCAGCACTACGGGCCACGGGGCGTGACCGCGTAAGGCCATGGGCCAAGCCGGCCGCCGGCGGGCGACAGCCAGCAAGAGCAAGGCAGCTGGCCATAGCGATTTGCCGATTTTAGATTTCAGTCTTCACTTTCATATTTGCCTTCAGGGACTCAGGGAGTTCAAGTTGGTGTGCTTGATTCATTGATTGCTTCATTGTTTGCATATGCCATATAGTTCTTTTCTTAATTTCTTGTCAAATTTCTTCAAAATCACTCTATATCCCAAGAAGAACATAATAGAGTATCGTGATCGGAAGCGCAATGAGCATTCCAAAAGTAACCCTGAAAATTTCAAGAACACACATATATAAGACTCACTCTTCATGTTATGACAATTTTATGCCAAACTGCACATTCGTGAAGGCAGTCATCTACTTTGATCTTCACATTTCAGATACCTTATGCTACTATGCTGACCAATTATTACATTTATGGCACAATATACCCATATCAAGTGATGGTACTAGTTTTATAATCACTTGATCAGAAAATGTTGAACGTGCAAATTTACATGTGTTGCTTGTCCATATTCTATTATATGGTGGTTTAGCACTTCAATGATTTTAATAAACAGAATGCCTATCTACAAGCTTTATATTTTAGGATGTTACATTTGTTTAATAACATAATCTCTCATCATGGTAAGATTTGTGTATAATGATTTAACAATAAACAGTATGTTAACCAATTAATTGACTTTTGCCTATGGGTAAAGCTACAAGTTTTGGAATCAAATAAAGTCCATCTATATAATTAGATTTTAATCGAACGATAGCAAATTCATCTAGCAAGGGTGAAAAGGTGTGTAAGTTCTTCCATACATCAACTTCATTATTCAGATTGTCAATGCTAGATGGTCCAATAAGAGATGAACATATAGGCATTGAATGGTTACTAAATTTTATTTTTCTCTCATAATAAACAAGATTCAACATATAAGAATTGTTGTTCAAAACAACAAGCTTCAATTCATCCATGTAATCACAAATTATGCATATTCGATATACAAGAAATTGATTGTCTACACCATAATCTCTAATTAATTTAAAACAGTAGGTGTAAGTGCTAGATAGAGACTTTAGAGATGACAGGTCAGAATCTTTTTCCATAACACATTCCAAACTAACAGCCTCATTAAGCATGATGTAGTACAATGTATTAGCAGGGGATATTCTATCAAATACTTCCTTATGTGTAATTAATTTAACATGTGTAAAATTATGCGAATGCAGATCAACACATGGTTCATTCAAGTAACACAAGGAATATCAAAAGATTGCAATACAGCAAGTTTATACTCACAAGGTTGCTCTATGTCTTGTTGTAGCATCAGATCAGTACCTTTATCATTATCATCCTCATCAGATAATATAGGTACCTCAAACTTCTCTAATGACATAAGATACACCAGATCACCATTCATCTCTTCAAGCGTCTCAATGGTATCTGTAGATGGAATAGGAGACAAAACAATGTTAGTATTTTTATTTACCTTAGATTGCACCTCACTTGTGACCGTGGGTGGTGGAGGTATAAAATGATGTCGTGATTTCTTCTTCATCTCCTCCCATGTGTAAATGTAGAGATACCCGAGATTCGACCACCAATGTTGAACATCACCGATCAGTGTCGTCATTGCCATGCTCATCTTTTCATAAGGATCAAGGTCCTGTCTTTCAAAGTAGCTATCCAACATAGTAACCCACATGAAGTAGTCCAACAATGTACTCTCAGCAGTGAGTGGCAAGTTGTATACCGGTAGTTGTTTCCTTTTGAGTTCAAATCTGCCCGCGGTGTCATCGTAATCTACTCATTTTCTCAAGCCCGTCATTATTAGCAGAAAACAAGAAAACAAATCATGAGTATATGTTCCTATCAACTACTATGATCTGGAGGCTCAAAGTTGCTCATACTCAAACTCTTACCAAGCTCTGGCAAGTTTTTACCAATATAAACAAGTGGTGCAACCGGTGGCTGGTTCATGATAACTTGACTCAAGTGATGAGTATATCGATTACAAGGGCCAGTTCGACGTGATCTACTCGGTTAGTAGAAAGTGTAGCTTGGAAGGCTACATATGTAGTAATGGAGAATAATCAGTTAATTTCAGAAATTGCACAGAATTGAATTATAGTTCGTATCTAACTCTTAGCCTATGTTGCTAAGCAACCAAGAATGGAAGAAGGCTAAAACAAGTGTATAACAATGTATAGGAGTGATAGACACAAAATAATTTAATAAAATGCAATCTAGAATTGAAAACCACAAGGACTGTCCCAAATATGAGAATTGTATATTTCTGTCCACTGGACAGGCCATCGGTATTTTGGCCGTAACAATAGCTACAGTGAAAAAATCATCTGGCAGTGTCAAAAAACCCCGAAAAGCTAGAAGGTTAAGCCCAAATGAGCACTTGGCAGCAGCACTGTACTAACCAACCAAAGCTGAGCAGAGCGGTCGAGACCAACGGTCCGGATCCTTGGGGTCTGCAGATCCAACGGCGAAAACAGGCAGTACCAAACAAGGAGAAAGAAATGTCTGTCTTCTACTCCGAGTGAGATCCAAAAGCTCGCTCTCTCTCCCGTCCGTCGCCTGCCTGTCAGATCCACCCCCTTACCTCCTCCTCCGCGGCCAGGCTTGGGATTCCGGCGGGATGCTGACCAAGATCGAGACCAAGAGCAACCGTGTCAAGGGCCTCAGCTTCCACCCGCGCCGCCCATGGATCCTTGCCAGCCTCCACAGCGGCGTCATCCAGATGTGGGACTACCGCATGGGCACCCTCCTCGACCGCTTCGACGAGCACGACGGCCCCGTCCGCGGCGTCCACTTCCACTCCACGCAGCCGCTCTTCGTCTCTGGAGGTACCCACATCTCCCCCGCCTCCCTTAAGGGCTGGGCTGGGCGCCCGGTTCCCTAGTTGCTTACGTGCGTGTTCGGATGCTGCTGACTTACTCTCACCGTTGGGGTTGACTGCCAGCCCATCATTGTCGCACCGCGGCTCTGATGCAATTAGGGTGTGCATTGTATCAACTCAGAAACACTTCCATTGTACTAGTAATAGTTCCAATATGTAAGCAAAAACAAACAAAAGAAAAAATTGATCATATACCCTCCATTTAGATAGAAATCAAACAAAATTATGACTGGCAAATACCGTGGTTAGATGTTTATGGAACAAGACGCCGCAGCAAACAATCCGCACTTTTACCGTTACAGTGCATGTGAGCTTTAGGCCGTGTATGGTAATCGAGTACTTGGATGAACTAAGATTTACTTGTTATCTATATGCTTCACTCGTATTGCTGCTATCTATATGCTTTCAGATCTTCTTTTAGCTCCTAATCTCTACTAAACAATATAGCGTAAATAGGCCCCGTTTGGCAGAGCTCTAGCTCTAGGAAATCTGTAGATTTCCTTGAGCTGGTCATCTGTAACTCTAAGAAATCCTGGATCTAGAGTTGCAGGCATGTTAAGTGTATTTACATGACTCATTTCATTTATATTATATATTAAATAAAAATATTAAATCACTTTAATTTAGTCAACAAACTACAGATCCAGCATAGATCTCGGAGCTAGAGCTGTGCCAAACGGGGTCATAGTTGTTTCCCATGCGAATATATTTGTGTGGTTGCTATTAATCCAAACAAAGAATAAACATAACTTATCAAAATATGCTCCCTCAGCTACATGATTGAAGGATAGCTCGCTGCTAGATAGCAAGAATTCTGATGTAGTCGCATCTAATAACGGTGTTGCCATTGCTAAAAGAACCTAAGTATTGATACTCCAGCTATTTAGATGCTGCCTTTGAAAGTTGAAACATTTGTATGTCAGAATTCCACTCAGTCTCAAACTCATCTGAATATGCTGTCTTGTATGCCGCTTGGTGTTCATGTGATCAATGTTATGCCATTTCATGGTAAATTCAAACCGAGGATAAGACTGACCCAATAAGTATTATCCTAACAAAACTTTTCATGAGAAGTTATATATTCCCCCGAAATAATGTGGAAACACTAGTTACATGTTTGTTTATTTCAAGTTGGATTTATGGTGTTAGGACATCTTTTTAAATTTGATGTTCTTGGTCCTTCCTGTGGTTTGTACTTAGCAGTGTTGCAGCTTGCAAGGAAGTTGTGGATTTGCTTTTACATACTTCTTGATATATTTCATGTGATTCTAACAAGTAATAAGAAGTTCCTGTTCACATTATATTCCTAAGATTTGGCTCTAGTTGCACATGCCTCTTGTGGTTTGTGGATTCTTTCTAAGATTTTGGTTCTTTTGATGCACTACAGGTGATGATTACAAGATTAAGGTGTGGAACTACAAGACACACCGGTGCCTCTTCACGCTTCATGGGCACCTTGACTACATTCGCACGGTCCAGTTCCATGACGAGTATCCATGGATCGTGAGTGCTAGTGATGATCAGACAATCCGTATTTGGAATTGGCAGTCACGCACCTGTGTGGCGGTGTTGACAGGGCATAATCACTATGTCATGTGTGCTTCCTTCCATCCCAAGGAGGACCTGGTCGTGTCAGCATCGCTGGATCAGACCGTTCGGGTATGGGATATTGGGGCGCTGAGGAAGAAGTCAGTGTCTCCAGCAGATGACATTCTGCGCTTGACTCAGATGAACACCGATCTTTTTGGAGGTATCGATGCTGTAGTCAAGTATGTCTTGGAGGGTCATGACCGTGGGGTCAACTGGGCCTCATTTCATCCCACACTGCCACTTATCGTTTCTGGGGCTGATGACCGGCAAGTGAAACTGTGGAGAATGAATGGTAACACTGTGAATCCCTTCTGAACTTTACACTTTTTTTCTGCATGATATCAGCAAGCATTCACATGCCAATGGATATGTCACTGTCCATATTTCGCTTATTTCTATTAGAAAGGATTGCTTATGTTTTATCTTGCTCTTTCCTGAATTTAGCTGTTTATGAACAGATACAAAGGCATGGGAGGTTGATACTTTGAGAGGTCACATGAATAATGTGTCCTGTGTAATGTTCCACGCAAAGCAGGACATCATCGTATCCAACTCGGAAGACAAAAGCATTCGTATTTGGGACGCCACGAAGAGAACTGGTATCCAGACATTCAGGCGGGAGCATGACCGCTTCTGGATCCTTGCTGCTCACCCTGAAATGAATCTTCTCGCAGCTGGTCATGATAGTGGCATGATTGTGTTTAAGTTGGAGAGGGAACGCCTGGCTTTCTCCGTGAATGGTGATACAGTGTTCTATGTGAAGGACCGCTTCCTCTGTTTCTATGAGTACTCCTCACAGAAGGAGCTTCAGGTGGCTCAGATAAGAAGGCCTGGATCAGCCAGCCTGAATCAGTCACCAAGGACATTGTCATATAGTCCAACTGAGAATGCTGTCTTGATCTGCTCAGATGTGGATGGGGGCTCATATGAGCTATACATTGTTCCTAAGGATTCTGCTGGTAGGGCTGATTATTTGCAGGAGGCAAGGAAGGGAGCTGGCGGTTCTGCAGTTTTCATTGCTCGCAATCGGTTTGCTGTCCTGGAGAAGGGCAGCAACCAAGTTTTAGTGAAGAATCTTAAGAATGAGATTGTGAAGAAAAGTCCTCTTCCCATTGCAACTGATGCTATTTATTATGCTGGGACTGGCAACATATTGTGCAAAGCTGAAGACAGGGTGGCCATCTTTGATCTGCAACAGCGGCTTGTTCTTGGTGAACTCCAGGCATCTGCTGTTAAGTATGTGGTTTGGTCCAGTGATATGGAGTCCATTGCACTGCTTAGCAAGCATGCCATAGTCATTGCTAACAAGAAACTTGTCCATCGCTGCACACTTCATGAAACGATACGTGTAAAGAGTGGTGCCTGGGATGAAAATGGTGTATTCATATATACCACTTTGAACCATGTCAAGTACTGCCTTCCTAATGGGGACAGTGGCATCATCAGAACACTCGATGTTCCTATTTACATAACCAGAGTTATTGGGAACAATATTTTCTTCCTAGATCGTGATGGAAAGAACAAGATGATAACAGTTGATGCTTCTGAATACATTTTCAAGTTGGCCCTTCTACGGGAACGCTATGATCACGTTATGAGTATGATTAAGAACTCGCAGCTGTGTGGGCAGGCCGTGATATCTTATTTACAACAGAAAGGGTTTCCAGAAGTCGCTCTCCACTTCGTGAAAGATGAAAAGACCAGATTTAACCTGGCCCTTGAGAGCGGGAACATCCAGATTGCTGTTGCTTCTGCAAAGGAGCTTGATGACAAGGATCACTGGTACAGGTTGGGAATTGAGGCTCTGAGGCAGGGAAATGTCGGGATTGTTGAATACGCATACCAACGGACAAAGAATTTTGACAGGCTTGCTTTTCTATATCTTATAACTGGTTACTTGGGCAAGGTGGGCTTTATGTGTAAGATTGCTGTTCAGAATAACAATTTGATGGGCCAGTTCCACAACGCATTGTATCTCGGGGATGTTCAGAAACGAGTTGAGATCTTGGAGAATGCAGGACAGCTACCTCTTGCATATGTAACTGCTGCCACTCATGGGCTTACTGAAATCGCTGATAGGCTCGCTGCTGAATTGGGAGAAAATGTGCCTTCTCTACCTGAAGGGAAAGCTAATTCACTTTTAATTCCTCCTGCGCCTCTCACAGCTAGTGGCGATTGGCCATTGTTGAGGGTGATGCGTGGTATTTTTGAGGGTAGACTAGATGCCACTGGGAGGGCAGAGCACGATGAAGTCTATGAAGATGCTGGTGCTGACTGGGGTGATGAGGACCTAGATATTGTTGACGTCAATAATGTGATGGAAAATGGAGATATTGTTGGCCACTCTGAGGAAAGTGAAACAAATGAAGATGGAGAGGAAGGTGGCTGGGACCTTGAAGATCTTGAATTGCCACCCGAGACAGAGACGCCAAAAGCTGCTGGTCCGACCCGCTCCACTTTGTTTGTGGCTCCTACACCAGGCATGCCTGTCAGCCAAATTTGGACACAGAAGTCATCTCTTGCTGGGGAACAGGCTGCAGCTGGGAACTATGACACTGCAATGCGATTGCTTAGCCGCCAGTTGGGTATCAAGAACTTTGCTCCTTTGAAGCCCTTGTTTATTGATGCACACATGGGCAGTCATACCTTTCTGCGTGCATTTGCAAGTGCACCGGTCATATCTGTTGCTGTTGAGGAAGGTTGGAGTGAGTCTGCTAGTCCTAATGTGAGGGGCCCACCTGCACTTGTGTTTAGCTTCTCACAAATGGATGACAAGCTTAAGGCTGCATATAGAGCCACAACTGAGGGTAAATTTCCAGAAGCACTGAGGCAGTTCCTTAACATCCTACACACCATCCCACTCCTTGTTGTGGACTCGCGGAGAGAAGTAGATGAAGTGAAGGAGCTAATTGAGATAGTGAGAGAGTATGTTCTTGGTCTTAGGACGGAAGTCAAAAGGAAGGAACTGAAAGATGACGTGATCCGGCAACAGGAGTTGGCTGCTTACTTCACTAACTGCAAGCTGCAGAAGGTTCATATGCGGCTTGTCCTCACTAGTGCTATGGGCCTTTGCTTCAAGGGTGGGAACTATGCTACTGCAGCGAACTTTGCCCGGATGCTTCTCGAGAACAGCCCAAATGAGGCACAAGCAAAGAAGGCTCGACAAGTTATACAGGCTTGTGGGGATAGGAAAGATGGCCATCAGTTGAAGTACGACTTCAGAAATCCGTTTGTTGTGTGTGGAGCAACCCTTGTTCCAATATACCGTGGGCAGATGGATATTTCCTGCCCATATTGTGGATCTCGGTTCGTGCCCTCCGTCGAAGGTCAGCTGTGTACCATATGCGAGCTCTCCGTGGTTGGAGCAGATGCTTCTGGCCTCCTCTGCTCACCTACACAATTGAGATAAGTGGAGGCAGTGGGTTCCCCCTGTATTCATCTTTCGTGTCTTCAGTTCGAAGACTGTTATTATTGTAATATTCTACCAGGGATTTTATTACCAATTGTGAGTTGTTACGGAATAAGTGTAGTGCTTGGTTCTCTTGAGCTTTCCCTCTTTTTCCCCCTTCCTTTTTTGTCCTTGAATTTTAGTCTCATACGGCTGTGGGAGAAGAATGCTGTAGGATTTTGGATCTCCGTTTGGGACAATATGATGTATTTAGTTCAGAGTTACATTACAAGATGTGTCATGTTTGATAATCTTTTGGAGGTTGCTCTGTGTGTTTGGCTTTAAGCTTGTGACGTGCTCCTTCGCATCGTTGGTATGGCTGTGACAGACAAACAGACAATTCCAAGGTGATCAACTCTTGAGCTTGTTTGGTTGCTTTTGAATTGAATCACGCTAGGCAAGGCAATACTAATAGGTCACTAGTACCATACGTATCATCGTTGCTTGCCTGTAGCCTCTTCACATGCTGCCAGAGAGAGATGGTTTGCAAGTTGACAATTGCATTCGTATGGTAAGCGCAGGGGCAAGCAATTGAACAGACATTATATGCCCTGTTCTTTTCGGCTTCTAAAAGCTGTTTTTTGACTTTTCTACAGTAACTACTTTTAAACGGAGTATTTTTTTAAGATAAAATCTACTAGTTAATTGTAATACATACTTTACTGACTTCATTTATATCGGTAAAAACTGCACATGAGTTTCTGTTACTCTGTAATTTCTCGTACAAACAACTCAAAAGTCACAAGCCGCAGCCAAAAGATATAGCCAAAAAGAACAGGCCCATTGTTGTTGCAGGAGATAGAAGTACTGAACTGGTGGAGAGGGAACAACTCACAAGGCGTGCGGCTTCATCATCATATTTCTTTTTCTTTTTTTGCCGAGCCGTGCATATACGATAAACTCATATATATATATATATATATATATATATATATATATATATATATATATATATATATATATATATATATATATATAGGAAAATTACATAAGGCACCATGGTGCCTAGGCACCAACATCCGATACACGTGTATGATTGATAATTTTTTGAGTTTGGGTATGAAAATGTTTTATACCCTTGATATATTTATGGTAAGTAAGTTTTGAACTCAGTTCAAATTAGTTTGAACTATTTTTGAGTTCAATGCAACTACAGATGAGTATATACCATAAAAATAGGTCAAGCTAATTAAACTGAAGTTGAATTTAAATTTTTCGAGTTTGACATCTCAAATATACTTTTTATGGGTATATGAAGATACCCACATCAAACGTTATAATCTCAAGCAAATCAACGGGTATTGATATTGGTGCCTAGGCACCATGGTGCATGAAACACTCGTCCTATATATATATATATATATATATATATATATATATATATATATATATAGTATAAATAATAGGGCACCTAGGTGTCTGGACACCTAGTCTCCTACCTTTGGATTGCTTTTAGATGCGTGCTAGTGTGATTGAGATATATATATATATATATATATATATATATAGTATAAATAACAGAGGGCACCTAGGTGTCCTGACACCTAGTCTCCTACCTTTGGATTGCTTTTAGATGCGTGCTAGTGTGATTGAGACTTTCCATCCATGATTAAGACTTTCCTTCCATGATTGATTTAGCATGCCTAATATATTACATACCATACATACCATTGCTCTAGCACGTATCTAAAAGCAATCTAACAAATAGGAGCCTAGGTGTCTGGGCACCTAGGTGTCCCATTTCAATCCTATATATATATATATATATATATATATATATATATATATATATATATATATATATATATATATATATATATATATATATATATATATATATATATATATATATATATATATATATATATATATATATATATATATATATATATTACCAACACGTCGAGGTGAGGTCTCTGGGATCGTCTTAAGACTTCAGATTAAGTTTAACTACACACAATGTAGCAATGATCTTGACTGAGATAACAAAAGGGAAACTAATCAGAAGTCCTGGCGCCAATCTACTCAAGCTACACCGAGCGCACCAGAATCAGATGCCGCTGCATCCTCTGTGCACCGGGGATGGTTCCTCCGATAGTACTGTAGGCCTCTCCGCAAGGTCAAGGTGCTCAGAGCCAGAAGGATGCTTGTACACACTGACTCTCACTCGCAGGGCATATCAACAAATCCTATCAATCCAAGAACCCTGACCTCACTAAATACCTCGCTGCCGTCAGAGCGAGGCAGCGACACTTTTTTGGGGTCACCGTGAAATCAATACCAAGAGTCGACAATGCAGAAGCGGATGCCCTGGCAAAAACTGCTAGTCAAAGACTTAAGCCACCCTTAGGTGCATTTGTCGAAGTCCTCACTTTCGCTGCGGTGTCACAAGAACACGTGGAGCCTCCCCGCGTGCTACAAATCAGCCAGGAGGACGATTGGAAGCATCCATGGCAGGCAGCGGCGAAGGTCTTGGGTGCGACCGCAGTAGGCGGTGAGAAGGTGTCGTACGCGGCGTGGATCCAGGCATCCAGCGCTGGGAGGAGAAGGCCCCTGCATCCTCACGGCATATGGACAGACAGCCGAGCGAATGGTGAGCTACAACCAGGAGACGCAACGGTCAAGCCACTCGATAGCACGTAAGAGCCAGAGTCGGCATATCCGGAGGAGTTGCGGCACGGTAGTGGCCAAGACTGTGAGTTAATAACCCTGGCTTTGAGTATCTGAGGAAGCAGGACCGAGTCAGGCGGGAAGACAACGGTCGGTTTCTAGTAGTCAGCATTTCCTTCAGCTTTCTGAATATTTCCTTTCCAGTTTTGTAACGTGTGGTTTATGCACGATTAGGAAGTTTCTTTAATTACGGATCGTGGGTTATCACGTTCCATGTTTGTTAGCTCTTATACGGCATGTATTAGCATTTTTCATTCCAATAGAAATCTCAGAGAAAATTGCCCCATTGCTGTCTCTCTCGGAAGAGCTCTGCACTTCCATTGCGTTCTCTGAAATTTACTGTTCATTATCTGAAACATCCATCTTGCGTGTGATCTCTGAACCTGGGCTGTTTACCAACACTTGGTATCAGAGCATCAGGGTTGAGATCACTGCTCCACGTCAAGAAATGGCGGCACAGCAAGCGGCGAGAGAGGCGGCGCGATGTCGTTCCAGACGCCGATGCTTTCCCCCTCAAACTATCCGGTCTGGGCGATCCGGATGGAGGCGATCCTCGACGCACATGGAGTGTGAGAGGTAGTGGAACCGGCAGAGGGAGCACAACTTAACGCAAGGAAGGACAAGATGGCACGGGCTTACATTCTGCAAAGTGTCCCGGAGGATGTCTTGCTGCAGATCGCCAAGAAGAAGACGTCCAAGGAAATCTGGGATGCCCTCAAGCTGAGGTATTTGGGAGCAGAAAGAGTGAAGCAAGCCCGACTTCAAACCCTGAAAAGTGAACTTGATGTGCTTCGGATGAAAGAGACCGAGACCATCGACGAATTCGCTGGTAAGCTCAGTGAAATTGCTAGCAAATATACCCTTCTTGGTACTGCACTTGAAGATGCAGCATTAGTCAAAAAGTTGCTTGATTCTGTGCCTGAAAAATTCATCAACGTTGTGGCCAGAATTGAGCAATTCTATGATCTGGCCACAATGCCTTTTGAGGAGGCGATTGGAAGATTGAAAGCATATGAGGAGAGGGCAGCCAGATTGCATAGTAGTACCACAAATTCCGATGGGCAACTACTGCTGACACATGTTGAGTGGCAGGCTCGGCAGAAGGGAGCTGGTGGAAGCTCGTCATCCAGTAGCAAGGGGCATCAGTCCTCTGACCGTGGAAGGGGACGAGGACGAGGGCGCGGCCGAGGAGGCCAAGAGAATATTGGCAACACCGGCGGTGGAGGCCGGGGAACCCGAGACAAGAGCCAAATCAAGTGTTACAGCTGTAGCAATATGGGTCACTATGCATCTGAGTGTAGAAGTAAGAAGCAAACAGATGAATCCAACCTTTGTGCTGTCGAAGAGGAGCCAACACTCATGCTGGCCGTGTCTCAGGAGGAGGCACGCAGTGAGCAAGACAAGCAGGTGGCTGTTCTGCTCAATGAAGAAAAAGTGAAGCCAGAGATGTATCATGGTGACAAATGTGAAAGAAGTGAAGACACTTGGTACCTAGATAATGGCGCAAGTAACCATATGACTGGTGGCCGAGAGAAATTCCAGGAGCTAGATGAGAAGGTCACAGGGAGAGTGAGATTTGGTGATGGCTCCACAGTCCAAATCATGGGGAAGGGGACAATTGGTTTTACCTGCAAAAATGGAGACCAAAAACTGCTCCAAGATGTTTACTACATTCCAAGGTTATGCAGTAACATCATTAGTGTGGGGCAATTGACAGAAGAAGGTCATGAAGTACACATGGCAGGAGATGTCATGAAAGTGTATGGCAGAAATAGCAAATTACTAATGCAGGTGAAGAGGACCAAGAACAGGTTGTACAAGATCTGTCTGAAAACAGAAAAGCCTATTTGTTTGCTGACAAATCTTGAGGAACCCTCATGGTTGTGGCATGCAAGGCTTGGCCATGTGAATTTCCATGATTTAAAGCTTATGGGGGAGAAGCAAATGGTAGTTGGAGTCCCACCAATTTTCCAGCCAAACAAGCTTTGTGAGGCCTGTGTGATTGCTAAACAGGCCAAATTGCCATTTCCCAAGCAAACAAGCTTCAGAGCTGACAGACCACTTGAGTTGCTTCATGCAGATATTTGTGGTCCAATCACTCCCTGTACCCTTGCTGGAAATAAGTATTTCTTGTTGATCATTGATGACCACACTCGATGGATGTGGGTATATGCTCTTGCAGCAAAAGGAGAAGCCCTTCAAGCCTTCAAGAAGTTCAGAAGACTAACTGAAAATAAGACTGGCTACAGTGTCAAGACATTGCGGACAGATCGGGGAGGCGAGTTCTTGTCCACAGATTTTGCACGGTACTGTGAAGAAGCAGGAATCGAGAGACATCTGACTGCTCCTTATACTCCTCAACAGAACGGGGTTGCCGAACGCCGCAATCGTACTGTGATGGCCATGGCCAGATCAATGCTGAAAAGCATGAAGGTGCCGGCAAAGTTCTGGGGGGAGGCAGTTAGACATGCAGTTTACCTATTAAACCGCTTACCGACAAAAGCACTCAGTGAGCGTACACCATTTGAGGCATGGGAAGGAAGAAAGCCGCATCTAGGCCACTTGAAGGTGTTTGGGTGTACTGCTTACATGAAGAACACTACTCCACACCTCAAGAAGTTAGAGGATAGGAGTACACCCATGGTCTATCTGGGAGTAGAAGAGAGCTGCAAAGCTCACAGGCTGTACAATCCTCAGAGTGGAAAACTGAGTGTCAGCAGGGATGTTGTCTTTCAGGAGGACCTTCAGTGGAGGTGGACTGCAGACAGTGGTAGAGGAGAAGAGCAGCTAGTCATTCTCGACACCTTATTCTCGGACAATTTTCAGACTGCAACCGGAAATGCAGATGAGGCAGCCGAAGAAACTCCTGTCGTTGGAGAAAACCAGGAAAGCACTTCACCCATTGAAGCTGGAGCTAGTTCAGGAGAATTGTCACCTACTGCAGAGATGCCAAGCCCCTCCACACCACAGATGAGTGGTACCTCGATCAACTCAACTCAAGGGTTGTCATCACCTGAGTCCTCTGACGGACTAGTGCGTTTTCGGTCATTAGCTGACATATATGCAGATTCAGTGGAAGTAGCTGCTGTCAATGAAGATGAAGAGGAGGAGTTGATGTTTGCATTGTCTGAGGAACCTGCAAACTTCCAAGAGGCATCTACAGAGAGGTGCTGGTTTGAAGCAATGAAAAGTGAATTAGACTCAATTGAGAAGAATGAGACATGGATCTTAACTGAACTTCCTGCAGGACACAGACCAATAGGTCTAAAGTGGGTGTACAAGTTGAAAAAGGATTCCAGTGGACAAATTGTCAAGCACAAAGCAAGGTTGGTTGCTAAGGGGTATGTGCAAAAACATGGAATCGATTTTGAGGAGGTTTTTGCTCCGGTGGCTAGACTGGACACAATTCGGTTAATCCTAGCTCTTGCTGCAAACCAGGCCTGGGAAGTGCATCACTTAGATGTAAAGTCTGCGTTTCTCAATGGAGAATTGGAAGAGGAGGTCTATGTTTCTCACCGGAAGGATTCGAGGTGAAAGATCAACCACACAAGGTATACAAGCTGACAAAAGCCTTGTATGGCTTACTGGCAAGCACCTCGAGCTTGGTACACACGCCTGGACAGAAGCCTGAAGGGGTTGGGTTTCAAAAGATGTGTGCAAGAACAGTCAGATACACCAAAGGGGCAGGAGAAACCAAAGTCATCATTGGGGTATATGTGGATGACTTGGTTGTAACTGGAGGCAGCACTGCAGAAATTCTGAAGTTCAAGAAGCAGATGATGGCAGAATTTGAGATGAGTGACTTAGGTTTACTCTCTTATTACTTGGGAATAGAAGTGGAGCAGCAAGGAAGTAGGTTTCTACTCAAACAGACTGCTTATGCCAAGAAAATCCTGAGCCAATTCGGGATGGAGAGCTGCAATGCAACCAAGTTTCCAATGGAACCTAAGACCAGGCTACACAAGGATATTGAGGGAACTCCAGTAGATGCCACAGAGTACAGAAGGGTAATTGGATGTCTCAGGTACTTGCTGCATACTCGTCCGGATCTCTCGTATGCAGTTGGGATGGCAAGTAGATACATGGAGAGGCCTACCACCCTTCATCACAAGGCTGTGAAGCAGATACTTAGATATCTCAAGGGGACAATCCAGTTTGGGCTTTCCTATGTGAAGGGAAACACAGAGGAAAGAATATATGGGTACTCAGACAGTGACTTGTCAGGCGACCTCGATGGAAGAAGAAGTACCAGCGGGATGGCGTTCTACCTGAATGAAAACCTTGTGACCTGGAGCTCTCAAAAGCAGAAAACTGTAGCATTGTCTACCTGCGAGGCTGAATTTATGGCTGCCACGGCTGCAGCATGTCAAGCACTTTGGTTGAGAAGTGTTGTCGTGAGTGACAGAGCGAAATGAAGCGATGCCTTCTGTTCGTCGACAACAGATCGGCAATAGCTCTAATGAAGAACCCGCTTTTCCATGGCGCAAAGAAACACATAGATGCAAAATACCACTTCATAAGAGAATGCGTAGAGAGAAAGCGGATTCTAGTGGAGTTTGTCAGCTCTGGAGACCAACGTGCTGATTGCTTGACAAAACCTTTGTCAGGAGTAAAGTTGGGAGCTATGCGTCAGCTGATAGGAGTGCAAGATCTGAATCCAAGCCAGGATTAAGGGGGAGAATGTGAGTTAATAACCCTGGCTTTGAGTATCTGAGGAAGCAGGACCGAGTCAGGCGGGAAGACAACGGTCGGTTTCTAGTAGTCAGCATTTCCTTCAGCTTTCTGAATATTTCCTTTCCAGTTTTGTAACGTGTGGTTTATGCACGATTAGGAAGTTTCTTTAATTACGGATCGTGGGTTATCACGTTCCATGTTTGTTAGCTCTTATACGGCATGTATTAGCATTTTTCATTCCAATAGAAATCTCAGAGAAAATTGCCCCATTGCTGTCTCTCTCGGAAGAGCTCTGCACTTCCATTGCGTTCTCTGAAATTTACTGTTCATTATCTGAAACATCCATCTTGCGTGTGATCTCTGAACCTGGGCTGTTTACCAACAAAGACCGGAGGCGACTGGAGGTGAGCTGGTGGCTAGCCGGTGTGGGCCAAGACCGAGCTGGCGCTGGCGAGGCCCATGACGCGACGGTGGCTAGCAGCGTGGACAAGCTGCCAGTGCTGGAGGAAGAAGATGAAGGCGCAGTCAGCAATGGAGACAAGAAAGTCGAGACAGAGAAGTGGAGGAAAAGAAGAAGAAGAGAGATGCTGGAGAGGGAGCAGCCGGCTGAAGCAAAGAAAATGGAGCAGCCGACGGGAGGGGGTAAAAAGTAAGTGGCTGTGAAGAAGTGCGGGCATGTTCTTTTTGGCTGCGGCTTTTGGTTTTTGGCTGCGGCTTGTGACTTTTGAACTGTTTATACGAGAGATTACATAGTAACAGAAACTCACGTGTGGTTTTTGCCGATATAAATGAACTCAGTAAAGTATGTACTACAATTAACTAGTAGACTCTATCTTAAAAAAATACTTCGTTTAAAAGTTAATTACTGTAGAAAAACCGAAAAACAGCTTTTAGAAGCTGAAAAGTACAGGGCCTGCGATAGGCATCGGATTTATCCCCGTAACATTTCCCAAAAATTTGACAAGCCAAAGTGCAAGTGTAACATTTCCCAAAAATTTGACAAGCCAAAGTGCGACATCCTTGGGATTAAAATTGCACTTCAATCCAAGCACAAGCACTCCACCAAAACCCATATTAGCAACCAAAGATCGCTGATGATCTGAGAGCTAAATTCGGCCCGAATGGATCTGGGTTTTCGGATAACGTTCATAGTTGTCAAGATGGTACCAAATTCGGCCCGAATGTAATTGTGCTAGGCCGTGACGGGCCCTGATTCCAACTTATTGGGCTGGCCGTGATCAAGATGTTCTTAAAATTGGGCTATGTATCATCTTAACAGGGCCGTGAGTTACTTTTAGGGCCTAATTGGGCTCAAGTTGCCGTGCCATAATTGTTTCTTTGAGCCGTGCCGTGCCACAATTGGGCCCGTGTTTTCATCGTAGATAGGCCCGAATTTATCTTAACAGGGCTCAGTTGGCCCTGGGTTTCACCTTGGTGGGCCATAGTGGCCCTGTCTTGATGGTCTGCTCTTTTATTATTAAGCTGGGCCTTAATGGACCAGGGGTTGCCAAGCTGTTTATCATTAGGTGTGCTTTGTATTGTACCAATGATTTACGAATTCTCTCTAGAAGCAAATGCTAACTTGGCTGGCAAACTGCTGCAGCCATCCATATTCTGGGGCCAGAGGCTGGGCAACACGTTCCTGGCCGTCAACGTTACAACACACAACTGTAAAAAAAATAAGACACTTTTTACTAGGTTCTCCATTATAGCTAAGGCAAATAACCCAGGACAAAAATGAAGAGAGCATAGCATGGAATAAGCAGGATCTCTGTTGCCTGGTGGCGACACCATCTTGTGCATTTTTGTAACCAAAATCCTCGTCGTTTCTGTTTCTGACGACACTGCAGCCATCTCCACAAAATTAGGTGACATGGGAAACCTAATAGAGTCATTTAAATATATGGTAATCAGAAACATACCTGTCAATACCGCTAGCATTGTGGGAAAGGAAAAAAGCACGATTTATAAGTGTGAGGGAATCTCCACCCATTTGACTAATCTTTTGGGGGAGAAGACCTGATACTATTTCTAAGGTTGTTACTTAGGCCTGCTTGCGGGCAGCCCATGGGCTTAGGGTGTGTTTGGTTGGTGGGGGTAGAGGTTGTATCTTATATTCTGACTGAGTGGATGCAGGCTGAGTGGAATCGTATTTCAGAAAAAGAAGATGTTTGGTGAGGTTGCATGAGCAGATGCAAAAAAAAACTGAGATGATGTTTGGTTGCCTGTATGAGCGGATGCAGTCTACAAAACCTGAGAGGCTGATACGTGGAATCGCATAAGATACACTGCATCAACCCATCCAGGATGGCCAGTGAAGCTCATTTTGAGCGTATCCACCTATCCAGGATGAGAGCGTATTTTTGTATCTGCTCATGCAGGCTGCATCCACTCATACAGGCAACCAAACATGCTCTTTCTCAGATTATACGGATCCACCCAGCCAGGACGAAGGAGATTCAGGCAACCAAACACACCCTTAGGTGCGCAGAGTGCGCAGGCCATTTAAGATATAGGAAGCAGGGAGTGACTCTGGTTGAACCTGGCGGGATGCCAGGGTCCAGATCTAATAGACAGGATAAAGAAATAAAGTACCATTACAACCTAAGATACAAGAAATGGCTACTGCAATGAAGAGAAGATGGAGGACACAATGCAAGTGCAGCAGCTAGAGCTAGACATGAAGAATAATAGCACCTGCATGTGCCAATTTCACAGCCTTTTCTTCTGTAGTACAAGAGATCGAGAAGGCAGCAGCAGAGTTGTTTGTTCCCACTCGTGGCCAAATTACCAAATGATTCGATGCTAGCTGAAAAACCCCAAAATTTCAACCCTAAAAAGTTTTGTGAATTTTTGCTGCATTTTTGAGTGAAATCTGGAAACTTTCCCTTTTTGGAAAGTCGCTCGAAATTCCGCTTTCTTTTTTTGGCCGGGCGCCTCCTCCTTCGGCGCGCCTTCCCTTTCCGCTTTCCCGTTCCCAGGCGCCTCTCCCCGCTCCTCTCGCTGGCGCCTCTGCTCTCTCCCCGCCTTCTCCCTCTCGCTGCGCCCACGCCCGAACTGCGCTCGCGCCGCCTCCACACCGCCTCTCTGCGCCCCGGATTCCCTGCGCCTCGACGTCAGCCCGACGCCACGCGGTCCGAAGCCGGCAGCCCTCCGCGCCACGCGTCGTCGCTTCTCGCCCGACCCCACTCGGCGGCGCCGCACCTCCTCGCGCGCGACGCGCCCGCCATTGCCGCAGCTCCACTCGCCCCGTCACTCGCCATTACTCGCTTTGCGGCACCCCCGTCACCCCACTGCGCGGAGGAGACTCTCCACCAGCTCCCCGTCCACTCCTGTTGACTCTGCGCCACCGCCCGTTCCTTCTTCCCGGCTCCTCTCCTCGCTCGGGCATAAAAGCCCCATCCGGCTCCTCTCGTCCCTTTGCTTCCCGAGCTCTTCCACCAACCCCAGCTACTTCCTACCCCTCCCTTCCTCTCCGAGCGGCCGATTGACGCCTCGTCGCCTCCAGCCCCACCATTGCCATCCCCTGCGCCGGCGGCCCTGTAAATGGGATCTCCCTCTCCTCTCCCTCATTCCTCGATTGCGTTCGCCAAGAGCATCTCCTCACCTCGCTGACCATTTTGGTACTTGTCCCTGGCCAGGTGAAGCTCTGTACCGTGCCGGCGTCGAAGCTCCCCGCCGACCGCAACCACCTCCCCGTGGCCAGACCGCTCCGAAGCTCCTCAGTTCTCACCGCCACCACCCACGTGAGCTCCACCTTCCCTAGATGGTGTAGCCGCCCCCAATCGACCCCAATCGGCCCCGGCGACCTCCTTCATCGCCGGAGACCGAGTTTTCCCTTTTCCCCTCTCCCGTCTCCCCCTTTTGGTCTCCCCAGTCCCCAAGCGCCCAAATGGAATCCCCTCACTCCCCTCTCTCTCCTGGTGTCCTTGATCACCGGCGACGCCCCTCCCCGCGCCCGGACCGCCGTCGCCACCGCTGTTCTGCCGCAGCCACACTGTAGCGGCGGGAGGTAGAAGATGACTCCCTCCCCGCGACGTGGCCATCCCTCCTCCGTTCATCTCTCCATTGCTTTCTAACCCCACCGTCCGATCCGGCCGTATCGCCGCCCGCTCTCACTGCTTCGTGCCGCCCGATCTCCACCCGCGCGCCATCCTCCGCTCGTTCCTCGCCATCCCAGCCGATCGGTCGCGTGTCGCCCATCCGTCGGGCGAACGCGCAGACGGGCCTCCGGCCGAGCGCGAGCGCGAAGCGTGGGCGAACCCCGCCGCCGCCTCTCTCTACGCGCAGCGCGAAGGATCGCTCGGCGCGCGAGCCGTCTGGTTCTGCGGGCGTTTTCGGCCGGCCGCATCAGAGCACCCGAGCCGCCCAACATCAGCAAACCATTTTCCCCGGTTTATCCATTTCCAAAATCCCAGAAAATCCAAATAAATCCTAGAAAATCACAGAAAATCCCAAAAATTCCCAAATTTCACCACTTTGCTCCAAATAATATTCTTGACCCATTTTTGACCTCCATTCCTCCAGAATCATTCCAGATAAATTCCAAAAATTCCATTTGAAGGGTTTATGCATTTTACTCCTTTTTAAATAGATTATTTTTCCTCGCTTGATTAGGCTCAAGCCGGATTTATGTTATTTTGTGTGTTTGCGCTAGTGTCGAAGATCCCGAAAGTTCAAGTGCAAGCTAAGGATCCAGGTGTTTCTTCGTTCGAGCTAGCTGAGATCATCCGGATTGACGGCAAGTCTCAAATCCTTTGATCATGTTGCAACCCATGTTATTTAATTATGTTATTATGTTATTTGCATTGAGCTAATTGCGAAATGTTACTTCAAAGTAAAAGAAAATGTTTAGAATGACATGTTATGTAGTTAAACCTACCACCGATAAATGTCATGTTAAACTTGTAGCCATGCCTTGTAACCCTAGAAATAATTATCTCATTAATCTAGATAACCGTAAGATATTATTATCACTCAAAAGTCTTATACTAATAAGGTCGTGGCAGCGAGCCAACAGAATTTATAAAACCCGACTCTAAGGTAGGGTGGTATGGGACACCGTATCTTAGAGCGGAGAGTGCCGGCGTGCACAAGGTAGGGTAAGTGGGTTGTGGTGCATCGCAAGATAATTATGATTTTTCACCCGTCTCTTACCCTAGGATTGAAGGTAGGGGGGTTGTGGTGCATCGCTAGATGATTATTCACCCAACTCTTACCCTAGGTTGGGTCGCGGGCCCGTAAGGTTGCGGACCATGTGAAAATATAAGGATCAAACCCTTACGCCGAGCAAATGTCATAGTGATCGCCAACCACGGTGTTGACTTGTCAACCCCGGTTTAGTACTGCTCAACTTAAGTGAAGCCCCACATTGGGAGTCGGAGCAAGACAACGATAGGTCTCCACAACTCGGTCCGGCGTTCGCGAGGGCAGGATACCCGAGGATGTGCGGGTTTCTCGCCTATCGGGTGGAGTGTATACCAAGGGTTGAGCAATGAAAGACCCGGTTCCTTAACTCACCATGAGGGTTAAGGGTGCGTGTGGGTAAAGCTGAGCAAACTCTGCAGAGTCAAATAAATGGTATTCGAATATGCCGTGCTCTGTTAATGGAGCTGTGTCACTTGGGTGATTCCAAAGAAGAAAGCTTGAGTAGTTTTGTACATGCTTTAACTTGACATAGTTGGTTAATTAAATCTTCATGAAAACCCCGAGTTCTTAAGAAGTAGTTTTGGGTCCATTTTGTAAAATGCTTGCAAATAAAACGCATCCACTCAAAGTTAATAAACCAAATATATTTCCTCCTTTGATGTTCCGTGCATGTAGTAGGTTAGGATCCCTTTGGGATTTCTTTGAGCCGTTGTTTGGCTCACGGCTTGCTTAATCTATTCTTTAGAGGATCAAGACGAAGGTGAAGGTCTCCCGTCGAGGACGCCCACGAGGTCTCTTCTTCGATGAGGACCCGTGGCTTTAGGTCTTCGCCGCTCAAGCGGATTCTCGAAGTCTTTTGTAATGTAATTATACTTTGGGCTTGCACGCCTTGTCTAAAATCGGATGTTATTCCATATGTGAAATATATGCTGGATTTTGTTGTAAGCATGCAATGGTATACTCTTGCGCGACACTCCATAACTGTTCATGCGTGAATAGTTGCGGAATGCCTTGTCCGTACACGCCCCTGGAAACGGGGGCGTTACAAGAAGTGGTATCAGAGCAGGCTCTTGACCGTAGGTTGAGACCTAAGGCAAACTAGGAAGCGATTTTATCGCAAAAACTTAATTTAAGCCATAAAAAGGGTTTACGAAAAACATAAGTATTATTGCTGTCTTCTCCTCTCTTGTTGCTACGTTATCTATCTTAGTTTTCTTCTGCTTAAGTTTTGCTTTCGCAAAATATTTTCTGCTCCTCTTGTCTAGCTTCAAAATTTTCGTTTCTCGGCAGCTGGAGGAGTAGCCGTCGTTCGCTAGACTAGACTGACCCTGAGTTGTAGTAGTACTTTTGTAATGTAAAGCAGATGTAATCATGAACCCTAAGTGGCTGGTGTACCACTTGCATATTGTAAATCTATATTTATTATCCTTGTATGTTGTTTGCTTAATTATCAGTAATCCCCCTGTGTTCAAAGTTTTCTCCTGTCCCTTTCGCTCTCGTTCTTACCTTTTTCGCCCTATACTTACCTTGAAAATTCGATGTCTTACTTATCCCCTCTTGATTGCCAAAGCCGCTGCAAAGCTGACTTCAAGCTCCCAATCAACAGATGGATCCGGCAGAGCAGAGTGGTCAGACCAACAGGCAGGGTGCACCTGCCACAGATCAAGCGACACTCGCCAGTGTGATAGCAATGTTGGAGCAGAATCGTTACCAGGGAGAACAGAACATCTTACAAGCGTTAGACCAGCATGCCAGACTTCTTGAACAGATAGCAGCCAGATCTCCAGGAATTCAAGATGGAAGCAATGTTCCTCGGGATGGTGCACCGATTTCCACCCGATGGCGCGACTTTATGAAAACACGCCCACGGTCTTTTTCACCTCACCGACCCCACAATGGCCGAGGATTGGCTCGTGGACGTGGAAAGGAAACTTGACACTGCTCGATGTGATGATAAAGAAAAGGTGTTGTATGCATCCCATCGATTCTGGTAGCTGCGGCAACATGGTGGATCAACTATCAACACACACTGCGACGAGAGATTAGTTGGGAAGAGTTTTCCAATGCCTTCGCAAGGCTCATATACCGGATGGCATCATGGAGGCTAAGCGCGGAATTCCTAGCGCTTAAACAAGGTGGACGACTTTGTTATGGAATACTTGCATCAATTTAACCACTTGTCCAGTTTGCTCGGAGGATGTTGACAATGATTTATAAGAAAATGAGCAAGTTTCGAGCAGGATCGCAATGATCATTGAAGTTCCATATCTCATCCATGAAGTTCAAAGACTCGCACGATATGGTGAACAACCCGATTACTTGAAAGAGGCTAGAGGTGAAATGGAAGATTACAGAAGCGCAAGGCGGTGCACAAATCTCGGTCTTCTTCGCATAGTGCCCAAATAAGCAAAACCTCGGGATCATTCTCATTCCGATCCCAACCCTCACGTCAGTTTGTGAAGCTACCGAAGAACTAGTCTGGACAATCTCAACAGTACAGTTCTCCTTTACCCTTCGCCACCAAGTGCCCCACCTGCAATGGCAAGCATCTTGCTAGCAGCTGTCCACGAAGGACAGATGCATGTTTCCATTGTGGAGAGGCTGGACACTACAAGCATCAGTGTCCGAGGAGGAGTTTGAAATCAGATGCAGCTAAACTCCAATTCCAAAACCAGCGGCAGCAGGAAACAAAGTCACAGTCAGGCTCTGGCACCCCCGAAGGAGGCTCTCTGCAGATCAAAGCAGATGGACCTCAATCACCGGCAGGCACCGCGAACTTTACATCCGCAGGCAGTAGCAGAGGTCGTACCAGACCCACGTTTTATGCAAGAGTAAATCATGTGTCCGCAGAAGATGCAGCTGAAGCTAGTGACATCATTGCCGGTATGTTCCCAATCAACACCATACATGCATTGATTTTATTTGACCCTGGTGCAACACATTCGTTTATTTCGAAGAGTTTTGCTTCAATAAATCAGTTGCCTTCTGTTTCATTGCCAAGACCCTATGTGGTTGAAACCCCTGGGATTAGAATGGAGTCCCACAGTGGGTGTAGTGGGCTCAATATAAAAAAATCCAAGGGGTAGACTTCAGAGTAGAATTGTTGCAGTTAGACATATCAGGATTAGATGCCATTCTAGGTATGAATTGGTTAGCCAAAAACAAAGGCAAGGTAAACTGTGAAATCAAGACCGTATCCTTGGTAAATCCTGAAGGTCAGAGAGTGATAGTGAAAACAGACCGAGAAGTTTTGAAGGATGCAAAAAGGCGCATGATCAACATGCTAGCAGTTACACCTGATCAAGTGCCAGTAGTACAAGAATACCCTGATGTGTTTCCAAAGGAATTGCCAGGCAGACCCCCTGATAGACAAGTAGAAATTGCCATAGAGTTGGTGCCAGGCACCAAGCCAATTGCCAAGCACTAGTACAGAATGTCAGCCAGTGAGTTGAAAGAGCTAAAGAAGCAATTAGATGAATTACAAGAAAAAGAATTCATACGACCGAGTGTTTCACCTTGGTCGGCCCCAGTTTTATTTGTGAAGAAGAGCACAAAGAGCATTTGCACATGGCATTAACTAGATTGAGAGAACATCAGCTGTATGCCAAGTTCGATAAATGCAACTTTTGGCTAAAAGAAGTTGCTTTCTTGGGTCATATTATATCGGAAGATGGAGTCAAGGTTGATCCAGAAAAGATCGCAGCAGTTATGGAATGGAAACAACCCAAGACAAAGGATGACATGAGAAGCTTTCTTGGATTGGCGGGTTATTATCGTCGATTCATAGAAGGGTTCTCGAAAATTTCTCGTCCACTCACTCACCATCAAGAAGGACAAGCCCTTCACATGGACAGATGCTTGTGAAGAGAGTTTTCACCGTTGAAGACCAAATTGACAACAACACCGCCTTGATTTTGCCCAATCCGAGAAGGAATTTCAAGTTTCATCGATGCCTCAAGCAAGGTTTGGGATGTGTGCTTATGCAAGACGGAAAAGTTGTTGCCTATGCTTCAAGGCAGTTAAAGCCACATGAAGAGAATTACCCCACATACGATTTAGAACTAGCAGTCGTGGTGCATGCACTCAAAATTTGGCGGCACTACCTGCTAGGGGATCGGTGTGAGATCACAAGAGCTTGAAGTACTTGTTCACACAGCCAGAATTGAACATGAGACAACGAAGATGGTTAGAGTTGATTAAAGACTATGATGTTGAGCTTCAGTACCACCCGGGTAAGGCAAATGTGGTTGCCGATGCCCTTAGCCGAAAAGCTCGCCCAAGCAAAGTCAGCACGACAGAGTACCCACTAGAGTTGCAAAGAGATATCCTACGACTAAACTTGGCGATCACAGAGCAAGGCAGTATGACAGCGTTGGAGCTTCAACCGTTGTTAACAGATTAGATTAAGGCAGCACAAAATGAAGATGAAGAGATTCAAAAACTGAAAAAGAGAATTCAAGAAGAAGATTCAACAGAATATGTGATAGACGAGCATGGAATTCTTACCTTCCGTGATCGCTATCGCATACCCGACAAGGAGCTAAGAGAATTAATCTTATCTGAAGCCCATTCGTCTCAATTCCCAATCCACCCCGGAGGCACCAAAATGTACCAAGATTTGAAGAAGAAATATTGGTGGAACCCGATGAAGAAAGAAGTGGCAGAGTATATAGCTAAATGTGATGTCTGCCAGCAGATCAAGATAGACCCCCAAAAACCATCAGGGATTGTTGCAGCCTTTGCCAATACCCGAATGGAAATGGGATAGCATTGGAATGGACTTCACCACTGGACTTCCCAAGACGCGTGAAGGATATGACGTTATCTGGGTCATTGTTGATAGACTGACCAAGGTAGCTCATTTCCTCTCGATCAAGCAGACCTATGGGAAGGATAAGCTTGCCGAGCTGTATTTGACCAGAATAGTGACACTGCACGGAGTTCCAAAGAGAATTGTGTCAGATAGAGAAGCACAGTTTACATCCAAGTTTTGGGAGAAAGTACATGAAGCTATAAGCACTGAATCGAATTTCAGTTCAGCGTATCTCCCACAGACAGATAGACAGACAAAAAGAACAAATCAGATTCTAGAAGACATGTTGAGAGCGTGTGCAATCGGGTAGAACACCTGCTTACCGTTTGCTCAGTTCTCATACAACAACAGCTATCAAGCCTGCATCCAAATGGCACCGTTTGAAGCACTTTAAGGTAGAAAATGCAGGACCCCACTGAATTGGACAGAAGCAGGAGAACGACAACTCATTGGACCTCAAATTGCTCAAGACGCAGAAGCACATGTCAGAATCATCAGAGACAGACTCAAGAGGGCACAAGACCGACAGAAGAGCTATGCAGATAACCGCAGGAAAGACTTGAATTTCAAAGTTGGAGACTATGTGTATATCAAGGTTACCCCATTCGAAATAGTCAAGAGATTTCAAGTCAAAGGCAAATTGGCACCAAGATATGTGAGACCGTTTCAAATTACCGAAAGAGTTGGAGAGGTTGCTTATCAAGTGCAGCTTCCGCCCAACTTGTCAAAAATACATAACGTGTTCCATGTATCCCAGCTTCGGAAGTGTCTGCGACAACCCACTGATGAAGTGCCTTTGTCAGATATTGAATTACAGGTTAACTGCACGTATGCTGAAGAACCACTACAAATACTTGAGACGTCAGAAAGATAGCTCAGAAACACGAATGCCAGATTTTACAGAATTCAGTGGAAGAACCATACAGCGGATGAGTCCACTTGGGAAAGAGAGTTAGATTTGCAGCGGGATTTCCCCAACTTACTCCCTGGTCCAAGTTAATCTCGGGGTCGAGATTCTTTTAAGGGGGGTAGGTTGAAAAACCCCAAAATTTCAACCCTAAAAATTTTTGTGAATTTTTGCTGCATTTTTGAGTGAAATCTGGAAACTTTCCCTTTTTGGAAAGTCGCTCGAAATTCCGCTTTCTTTTTTTGGTCGGGCGCCTCCCTCCTTCGCTGGCGCCCTTCCCTTTTTCCGCTTTCCCGTTCCCAGCGCCTCTCCTCCTCTCGCTGGCGCCTCGCTCTCTCCCGCTCTCTCTCGCTGCGCCCACGCCGAATGCGCTGCGCGCCTCCACACCTCTCGCGCCGGATTCCCGCGCCTCGACGTCGGCCCGACGCCACGCGGTCCGGCCGGCAGCCTCCCGCGCCACGCGCCGCCGCTTCTGCCTTCGACCCACCCGCGCGCCGCCGCACTCCTCCTCCGCGCGACGCGCGCTCCGCCATTGCCGCAGCTCCACTCGCCCCGTCACTCGCCATTACTCGCTGGCAAGACTCGTCACCCCATCGCGCGGAGGAGACTCTCCACCGCCTCCCGTCCACTCTGTTGACTCGCGCCACCGCCTTCCTTCTTCCCGGCTCCTCTCCTCGCTCGGGCATAAAGCCCCATCCGCTCCCTCTCGTCCCTTTGCTTCCCGAGCTCTTCCACCAACCCTACCACTTCCTACCCTCCCGCTTCCTCTCCGAGCGGCCGATTGACGCCTCGTCGCCTCCACCCCACCATTGCCATCCTCGCGCGCGGCCTCAGTAAATGGGATCTCCTCTCCTCTCCTCATTCCTCGATTGCGTTCGCCAAGAGCATCTCTCACCTCGCGACCATTTTGGTACTTGTCCTCGGCGGTGAAGCTCAGACCGTCTTGGCGTCGAAGCTCCCGCCGACCGCAACCACCTCCCGTGGCTGCACCGCCCGGCTCCTCGGTTCGCCGCCACCACCCACGTGAGCTCCACCTTCCCGAGATGGTGTAGCCGCCCCCAATCGACCCCAATCGGCCTCGGCGACCTCCTTCATCGCCGGAGACCGAGTTTTCCCTTTTCCCCTCTCCCGTCTCCCCCTTTTGGTCTCCCCAGTCCCCAAGCGCCCAAATGGAATCCCCTCACTCCCCTCTCTCTCCTGGTGTCCTTGATCACCGCGACGCCCCTCCCCGCGCCCGGACCGCCGTCGCCACCGCTGTTCTGCCGCAGCCACACTGTAGCGGCGGGAGGTAGAAGATGACTCCCTCCCCGCGACGTGGCCATCCCTCCTCCGTTCATCTCTCCGTTGCTTTCTAACCCCACCGTCCGATCCGGTCGATCGCCGCCCGCTCTCACTGCTTCGTGCCGTCCGATCTCCACCCGCGCGCCATCCTCCGCTGTTCCTCGCCATCCCAGCCGACGCCGGTCCGTGTCGCCCATCCGTCGGGCGAACGCAGCGCGCGACGGGCTCCTCCGGCCGAGCGCGAAGCGCGAAGCGTGGCCGAACCCCGCTGCCGCTTCTCTTTCTCTACAAGGCGAAGGATCGCCGGGCCGCGCGAGCCGCATGGATTCGCGGGCGTTTTCGGCGGGCCGCATCAGAGCACCCGAGCCGCCCAACACTGTGCAAACCATTTTCCCGGTTTATCCATTTCCAAAATCCTAAAAATCCAAATAAATCCTAGAAAATCACGAAAATCCCAAAATTCCCAAATTTCACCACTTTGCTCCAAATAATATTCTTGACCCATTTTTGACCTCCATTCCTCCAGAATCATTCCAGATAAATTCCAAAAATTCCATTTGAAGGGTTTATGCATTTTACTCCTTTTAAATAGATTATTTTTCCTCGCTTGATTAGGCTCAAGCCGGATTTATGTTAATTTGTGTGTTTGCGCTAGTGTCAAGATCCCAAAGTTCAAGTGCAAGTCGAGGATCCGTGTGTTTCTTCGCTCGAGCTAGTGAGATCATCCGGATTGACGGCAAGTCTCAAATCCTTTGATCATGTTGCAACCCATGTTATTTAATTATGTTATTATGTTATTTGCATTGAGCTAATTGCGAAATGTTACTTCAAAGTAAAAGAAAATGTTTAGAATGACATGTTATGTAGTTAAACCTACCACCGATAAATGCCATGTTAAACTTGTAGCCATGCCTTGTAACCCTAGAAATAATTATCTCATAATCTAGATAACCGTAAGATATTATTATCACTCAAAAGTCTTATACTAATAAGGTCGTGGCAGCGAGCCAACAGAATTTATAAAACCCGACTCTAAGGTAGGGTGGTATGGGACACCGTATCTTAGAGCGGAGAGTGCCGGCGTGCACAAGGTAGGGTAAGTGGGTTGTGGTGCATCGCAAGATAATTATGATTTTTCACCCGTCTCTTACCCTAGGATTGAAGGTAGGGGTTGTGGTGCATCGCTAGATGATTATTCACCCAACTCTTACCCTAGGTTGGGTCGCGCCCGTAAGGTTGCGGACCATGTGAAAATATAAGGATGAAACCCTTACGCCGAGCAAATGTCATAGTGATCGCCAACCACGGTGTTGACTTGTCAACCCCGGTTTAGTACTGCTCAACTTAAGTGAAGCCCCACATTGGGAGTCGGAGCAAGACAACGATAGGTCTCCACAACTCGGGTCCGGCGTTCCGCGAGGGCCAACGGATACCCGAGGATGTGCGGGTTTCTCGCCTATCGGGTGGAGTGTATACCAAGGGTTGAGCAAAAAAGACCAGTTCCTTAACTCACCATGAGGGTTAAGGGTGCGTGTGGGTAAAGTCGAGCAAACTCGCAGAGTCAAATAAATGGTATTCGAATACGCCGTGCTCCTGGTTAATGGAGCTGTGTCACTTGGGTGATTCCAAAGAAAAAGCTTGAGTAGTTTTGTACATGCTTTAACTTGACATAGTTGGTTAATTAAATCTTCATGAAAACCCCGAGTTCTTAAGAAGTAGTTTTGGGTCCATTTTGTAAAATGCTTGCAAATAAAACGCATCCACTCAAAGTTAATAAACCAAATATATTTCCTCCTTTGATGTTCCGTGCATGTAGTAGGTTAGGATCCTTTGGGATTTGCTGAGCCGTTGTTTGGCTCACGGCTTGCTTAATCTATTCTTTAGAGGATCAAGACGAAGGTGAAGGTCTCCCCGTCGAGGACGTCCCTGAGGGTCTCTTCTTCGACGAGGACCCGTGGCTTTAGGTCTTCGCCGCGCTCAAGCGGATTCTGGAAGTCTTTTGTAATGTAATTATACTTTGGGCTTGCACGCCCCGCTGTCTAAAACTGGATGTTATTCCATATGTGAAATATATGCTGAATTTTGTTGTAAGCATGCAATGGTATACTCTTGCGCGACACTCCATAACTGTTCATGCGTGAATAGTTGCGGAATGCCGTGTCCGTACGCGCCCCTGGAAACGGGGGCGTTACACTAGCTAGCTCCATGCAATTCCTTTTACTAGTAAATTGCCGTACGTATCAAATGGAAACAGCTAGCTAGAGGGATAAGCAGATGGTGAGGAATTAATTGGAGCCACACTAACATAAAATGAAAGCCGAAAAGTTTTGACTGGATCGATGGATACTCCATCCATGCCATGACGCTGCAAGCAGTTGACCCAGCAGGCAGCCGGATAGCCGAAAAGTTGGCGAAATCATTCCTTTTTCTAGACGCGCAAAACAGTAAAGGAGGCTCTCTTAGCTAGCGAGCGAGCTTAGCTTAGCTGAGCTGTGCAGGAAGGAAGGAATCGAAAATAATCGGCGTGGCTGACCGACCGGCCTGATTGCGGCCGCCTGTCGGTGAGGTGGTGCTGTACGTACCTGCTGCCTGCGTGAGGGAGAGTCGCTGTTGTTCAGTGTGGTGTGTGTTGACGTTTGTCTCCAGCCTGGTTAAAAAAACTACTTGTTTGGTGCTGCTTCTAGTGGGGCTTTCTCTCCTCTCCTCTTCCATCGGGGCGGCTCCGACCTCTCCTTCTCCTTCTCCTCGGTTAAAAAAAAGCCCAGTTCAGACTTACTTCACCGTGATTCTACATTATTAATTTACTTGGCGGTCTCTTGCAATTGCAGGTCTCGATCCATCCATCCATCCATCACATATCGCGCGGGCGCGTCTAATCGTATCTTTTGGCAACAATCGAAAACGGAATCTTAGACGAAAGTACCCGCACGCAGTTCAGACTTACTTGACCGCGATTCTACATAAATTAATTTACGAGCTAGTTCTCTCCAATGTCGATCGGTCACAGGCTCACAGCGAAGGAAAAACCGAAACTTTTGACTGGACGACCACGAATTTGTCAACCAAGTCAGTCAGTCAGTCAGCAACACCGGCCATGCCTACTTGTCTGTGTCCTCGAGAAACTTTTGCAGAAATGCAGCCTGAAGCCACGAAGAGAGAGAGAGAGAGAGAGAGAGAGAGAGTCAGTAGCATCTCTTGGAATCGAGCACATGAAACTGAGAAGAGAGAGAGAGATGGACAGAGGCAAGCACTAATATGTGACCCGAAATCACATATATTTGTACAAAATATTGCTCTGATAGCAGATTGATCATGATTCATAATGGATCTTGATGCATTTATAGTAATTAAAAACTGCAGGCTGCAGCTAGTCGAAACAATCGCTACAACATTAGCGAGCGATGGGGAGTGGGCGGGAGAGCTAAAGGGAGCGCCTGCCTGCCTCCTCTATTTTGCAATTCCCACAAAGCTCGCTCGCAGAACACCCCTACCCCTGAATCTCTAGAGGATGGGAATGGTGTCCAAAAATGAACACACCACTACGTACATACATGCTAGTACTGTAGCAGCAGAGACACAAACAGAATCATCACCGATCATATATGATACTAAATATGCATGGATGGATGGAGGAGTAATTAATCCATCCATCCTCCAAGATGGCAAAGAAAGAAAGAAAGAAGGAAGGTGGCCTCCTCGGTCCGAGGATGGATTCCTCAGCTTAATCATAACGAAGTAGTACTCAGTCCCTATAGAGCTGGCAGGGAGGAATTCGCTCGCTCGCTCGAGCTAGCTGTACTGGACGATGGAGCGGTAGAAGGTGTTGGGCCTCCAGTTGGCCGGGATGACGTTCCTGGCGACGAGGGTCTTGCCGGACTCGTTGCGGATGCGGATGGAGAAGGGCGCCTGCAGCCGGTGGTTGGAGTCGAGGCGCCAGATGGAGCCCCACGACTCTCGCATCGGCGTCCACCGCGCCCCCGACGACTCCATCAGGTCGACCTGCACCACGTCGCCGTCGCCGTCCTCGTACTCGACGAGCACCGCCAGGTAGACCGGGCTCGACCCCTCCTCCACGTGGAACCCAACCTTGAGCCCCGGGAACTCGCACGGAACCCTGCAATCCATCCATCCATCCATGATGCTCAGCTGTCTAGTATTAGCATTAGCATTAACATTTGAGCGTCAGAGACAGTCTGGGCTCAGGGAGAAGAATCTTTTCTTTTCATGCATGCATGTTACTGCCAACTAGACTAGCTTGATGCTTTGTTAAATATTTACTTATTTTGGTGATACCGAGGGAGGGATGTTGTTACAGTACGGCAGGGGATGTATGTATGTACGTACCTGGTGAACTGGATGTCGATGATTCCGGCGTGGCGGAGCTCGTCGTTGCGGCCGGGCTTGGCGAGCTTGCCGAAGGCGGTGCCGCTGAGGTCGAAGTGGTAGGGGGCGACGGGGTAGTAGTTCATGTCCGTGATCACCACCGTCTCCGTCTGACCGGAGCACGCCGGGTGCTTGCTGCACTTGATCTGCATGCATGCGTACATCCACCGTAACACTAGTGATGAGTAGTACTGCAACTGTGTGCGTGCCACTGCCATGGAGGAAGTGCCGTGCCATGCCTGTCCCACAGCACACCACACCACATTATGGCAGTGCAGTGGCATCGGGCGGGCCATGGAGGAAGTGCAAGCCAGCAAAAATACTACTATACTAGTATGGACTATGGCCGAACAAATTAAAATGGTCTTAAGAATCTCTATACTATTATGCTACCTTGTAGCAGGAGCCGCATCCCTTGCCGTCCTTGAAGAGGGGCTGGTTGCCGCAGGAGGTCATGGCCATGAAAGGGTACTGGTTCACGTTCTTGAACCCGCAAGCGCCGCCTGCATCCATTCCAATTCCATGCAACGACTAATTAACCCAATTGCAACTGCAGATCCATCCCTCCGTTGATTCCATCTCCAAGAAAGCAAGCGGCGAGAAGGCGGACCAAGATATGATGGGCGGGCGAGCGGGTGCAGATGGAGGAACTAATGAGCATGCATGGCTAGTTACCGTTGTCGTCCGGGCCGGCTCCGTTGGGCTGGCCGTACCAGGTGGCCCTCGCATTGCCCCACTGCGCGTAGGCGGCGGCGCTGGCGTTGTACTCTTTCACGCCGGCGGCGCGGCAACCGTGGAGGCCGGAGAGCACCACCACCACCACCGCCGCAGCTGCAGCCTCCTTAATAAGCAACATTCTTGTTTCGCCCTTGTTCTAGTAGAGATGGATGGTCGATGAGTGTGTGATTTCCGTTGTTTCAGAGGCAAGACCTTGCTGGCTGGTACCAGGTACCCTTGTTCTATTTATAACCTGACTGCACTAACATAGTAACATGGCTGCCCTAATAATCGATCAAGCAGGGCAGGGAAGCAAAGCACAAGTCCTGCTACTAGCTTAGCTACTCCAGTACGGATCGGAGTAGATTAAAGTTAAGAGTCCATCTTGATCTTGGGTAGTTGTTGCTCAGAGAACGTGCCGTGCCAGTGCCACGTTGGGGCGCACATGCTTAGCCTACGCATGCATGCTGCACCAAGATGAGCTGCTGCTATGCTATGGGTCAGAGAACGGGAGGATGAGCTGCCGCCTAGGCACGCGCGCCAATCATCGCCGTCACATCATCCTCTCACTTGCATTTTCATACGAGTTCTGTTCACACCCAGCTTACAGCTTAACAAATAAATACCATAATTTTTTCGTCATTATTTCGAATCAATTTATTAGAATAATTATTTCAAATCGGTTTATTAATGTATGATTCATACACATAAATACTTATATTAGAAATAAAAAAATATTAGTCACAGTAAAAAATTACGCACCCTACATATTTCTCCGAGGCGTCTAGCTGGTAAGTGAGTGAGTACTAACTTGTATTAGAGGGGGGTCAGCTAGTAATAATCTGCAATGGGAAGCACTTATTAATCTCTTATACTGCTGTCCCTTCACCTCCCACCCCCGTCCCTTCACCTCCCACCCCCCGTCCGGATCCCTTCTCCTCGCCGTCGCCGGAGCGCGCCACCGGTCCCCGGTGGACGCAAGGAGGGCGACGACGGGGCTTTTTTTCTTCCCCTGCTCGGTTCGGTGGGGATTGATGCGCTGGTCGTGAGATCCCCGGCTGCGGCTCCCCTCGCCGGCGGCAGATCCGGTGGCCGGATCTGGCGTCCCTCGGCAGGTGGCGCTGCGGCGGGCTCCCGAGCCATGGAGCGGCGAGGCCCGCGTGGAGGAGGTCGGTGTGGAGTGCGCTGGGAGGGAGGCGGAGAGGGGCGGCGGGATCCGGTAGCGGATCCCCTCGCCGGCGGCGGATCCGGCGGCCTGGTGGCCGGATCTGGCGTCTCTCAGGTGGTGGCGCCGCGGCGGGCTCCCGAGATTTGGTGCGGCGAGGCCTGCGCGGAGGAGGAGGGCGAGGAGCGCGTTGGGGTTGAGGAGTGGCGGGTCCCGGCACCGGCCCTCCTTGCCGGCGGCGGGTCTGGCGTCCCTCGGTAGGCGACGCGGCGGCGGGCTCTCGAGCTGTGGAGTGGAGAGGCCCGCGCGGAGGGGGAGGGAGTGGAGCGCGCTGGGAGGGAAGCGGAGGCGCGCGGTGGAGTTGAGGAGCGGCGGGAGGCTCGTCGGCGGGGCGGCCGCGGGTGCGCTTCTGGTCGAGCTGGGCGAGCGCATGCGCGGGAGCAGCGGGAGAGGCGACATGGTGCGCCGTCTTTGTCGTTCTCGCTCCCCGCAGAGGGTGGTGCGCGCAGAGCGGTCTTTGTCTCGGCCGACGGTTTGCTCGTCGTGGAGTTCAAGGGTGGCTATGCCATGGCCTTGAGGCGTGCAGGGCTCCGATATGTTGGTGGCGGTCTTTTGTGTGTGTGGGTAATGCGTGGGGTGCTGTGGAGGTGCTGGCGAAAGCCTTGCCGGTGATCTTACCGGTCTCAACAACGATGACGCCTTCGGGCGCCATGGTCCTTCCTGGAGGTGTTGTCTTGGCACTCAATAGCCCTCATGTTTACTGATCTCCAGGTGAAAACCTTGCCTCAGTGAGGCAGGCGGCGTCGGCGACCCTCGTCGCCTCCTTAGAGTCGTCGCCTCGGAGGTCCATCTTCACGCAAAGCAGACTGAAGTTTGGATGGCTCAGCCGGATGAAGATAGGGATTTGGTTGAAAGCAAGGACGAAGAAAAGTGCGGAAGCTCAGTCTATCTAGCTATTTTTCATAGTCCTTAAGCTGTTCTTCTTGTTGCTTCATGCTCCTCAGTTTTGAGGATTTGAGCCTAAGAGCTCGTGTAACTTTTGGCTGTATATATCCCTCGTGGATATAGAGGCCGGAATTTATATCCTTTATCTAAAAAAATTAGAGGGGGGTCACTCAAAATTTCACCAACGGAATCATGATACAAAAACCTCTTCCTAGCCGCAGTCCCACCTCGTCGTCCCCGGCGTCGGCGATGCCTGCTTCACGCGCCACCCACCTTAATTAGTTCCCCTACTCCAATGAGCTTTAATTTCCTCACCGCCCACCTTCCTCGTCTGCTTCCACCGCCCTGTTTCGTGCCGGCGGCCGACGGTGCCACCTCCACCTCACCGCGCACACGCTGGCCGGGCATGTGACGAAATCAAAAGACGCGTGTGCATATATATGTAGGCTAACATGGGCGACGATGATGATGCTATGCCGCCCGCCATGTATGCAAGCATGTGCTCCGTCGCGCGCCGATTACCAAACCACATGCAAACGCGCGCAAGACCGACCCACACAACTACTTAAGAGGACGCGCGTACGTATGTCCAGTTAATGCTTAGTCCATCTGTCAAAACGATCCTGCCAGGCTAGCTAGCTAGGACCTAAGTGCAAGTTTTTTCCTTTTATTATACTCGTAGATAGCTCATACCTCACGGAACGTTACCAAGTAAGTTTGTTGTTTATGCAAACAGACGAACTGTTCCCGCATGTAGTACTGCAACACATTTTTTTTAAAAAAAATTGACCCAAAAATCCTATTTTATAAAAATAGTCACCTTCCAAAACTCAGTAGACGCGGCAACCTATAAGCGTCCGTCACCTGCTGCAACACCCAAGCTCGGCAAGTCAGCTGCAATGCGGCAGCTAGCACGAGCGTTGCAGGAGCTGTCGAGCTCTAGCTCTTGGCTCGGCAGTAGCCCTGGCTCGATAGGTGCTCAGGTAGCCAATCAGTCAAACACCACGCGATACGACGTGATGTGCTTGGCAGTGATTCCCGTGGCTTTCGGCAGGATTTGGCACTGCCCCTGTGCTCCCGCGTGGGTCTATCAGTCGCCAACGTCTCCCCGAGTGCATAAAATGGTTTGCATTCCTCTCCGCTCTCTCATCCGAATTGATGACATGGTCTAGTGCTGGGCCTACAGGCGGCCCATTACCCATACATCATGCATCATGGCTTGGCACCTTGGGCCATACATGATACATCATACCATCATGGCTTGGCTGGCCTACCAACCCGACGCCGTCTCAATGAAACCATGACTCCATCAAACATCAATGTCCATGGATTGATTCCATTCCATCCCGAGTGGCCGAGTCGACCTCCCGATAAGACAAGCCTGACACCAGGAGCCCCTAATCCTAAATCATTCGGTTCCCCCAATCCCATTCCCCAATTTGCTAATCCAGCGAGCGACGGAGGCCTTGGCGGCTCGACGCTTCCCACGGCGCGGTGTGGCGGCAGGGCTCCCCTCTCAGTCAGTGGCAGAGGTAGATAGACTATTACAGATGGTTTTTTGTATTAGCCGTTTATGATATGTCAGATATCATCAATGATTATTTTTAAAAACCACTTGTGTTGAGATTTTATTGCAGACTGTTTGGGAGTCGTCTATGATAACCATTTATTATTACTGACGAAATAAATCAGAAGGTTCAAAAACCGTCTCTGATGAGAGTTACGAACCATCTCATATGTGGTAGTGAGGTATCAATTAGATGGAGGAGGAATTAATGAAGTGAGAAAGAGAAGAGCAATATCTCATATCAAACATAGCTTATTTCAGAGGACCACCATAATTAGAAACTAGTTAAAATCGCACGGGGGTTGCATCGTGAATGCACGCCTCAAGGACGAGCTCGATCGCGATTGCGCACTCGTTGGCCCAACGTTTCTAAGGAAAAGGAAGGCATGCGGCTCGCCTTTTCATGGACTGCGTACTTACGTCGCTGAGAACGAGAGGTCAGACGACAAAGTGTGTGGTACACATGCAGAGAAGAAGAA
The DNA here is from genome assembly GCA_036346575.1 of Dendrocalamus sinicus. Lineage (NCBI taxonomy): Eukaryota > Viridiplantae > Streptophyta > Magnoliopsida > Poales > Poaceae > Dendrocalamus > Dendrocalamus sinicus. The sequence continues at coordinate 53,245,762 of CM070648.1, read as the reverse complement.
GAGGAAAGAGGAAGAGACGTTACCGATGGCCGAGGGGAAGACCTCCTGCATGAATTGAAAGAATGGCAGCGCAAGGTGGGGTGACCTGACCTACCCTAACTGTTTGGTTCGACATTGCTGCTGCCCTGCCCTGCCATGCCATGCCTGCCTGCAGAGACGCTACTTTGGTTTGGTTTGGTTGGTTCGTTCAGAATTGAGGGTTCACTTCAGACTTGAGGGATGTATGCTGCCTGCCACATGCATCCCATTCCCGCCGATAACTGCTGGAGTACTCTATTCGTAGCTAGAGCGTTGAGCGACTGTGGCTGTGGGGCAGCCAAGTAGCTGTGGGCGAACGAACATGGAGCGAGCGGCATAGGAGCGGGGCTACGCGTGGTTGCTCTGTGACTAGAGCAGCAGTGCTATGGGCGAGCCCGATAGTCACAGGTGAGCACGACAGTATGTGTATGTGGCGTTCCCACTTCGCCGTCGACATAGACAGATCTCGCCGCCACGGGCCACAATCCACCTTGCAGTCCAAACCAGCAGGCTGTGGTGCCAATGGGTGAGTGCGGAGGAGGCAAGCTGTTTAGGTTATTGGGCCGAAATGTCTACCCATGTGCGAGGGGGCCTGACATCTTAATTCTTAACTTACTTGATCCGTCCACTGCAATGCAGCCCATATAAATCTTTTCCGTCCCCCAAATCTCTCTCTAAGCATTCATACGTAATAGTAGCCAGAAGCTCTAGCCGTTATTACGGGCCTGCTTTTTTTTTTTTTGCTTCGTTTATGCTTTTGGCTATAGCTTACAACTTTTAAGTTATTTGTATGAGAGAGTATAGAGTAACAAACACTCACGTGTGATTTTGGCCAATATAAATGAAGTCGTTATAGTATGTACTACAATCAACTTGTAGACACCGTTCTTAAAAGACACTTCATTTGAGAGCTGATTACTGTAGAAAAGCCAAAAAACATATTTTAGAAGCCGAGAAGAAGAGACCCGTACGTACACTTTGGGACCTTATGGCCGTGGAAGAAGAAGAAGTTTTGTGTTCGCCACCATTGGCGAGAGATGCTCAAATTAATAGACAAGGACTTATACATTAAGCTGGCTCATGATAACTTAAGCAGTCAGGTGCCGCGACAACAATGTCTCTCTCTGTGCTGCATCCACGGCGGCGTCCGTGACTTGCCAGTGTCTCATCTACTGTTGGTTGGTTGGTTGGCTGGTTTGTCCTGAGATGAGATGCGCTAGCTGGCTGGAACTGAAGGAGTATCGTCTGCAAGGAGAAGGAGGCAGAGGCAGAGGCAGAGGCAGAGAGAGGAGGAGGAGGCTAGCAAGCTCGGCTCGTGAGTGCGCTGCCCCCCGGCTAAAGGCCTCCATCCACATGTGAACCGGCAAGGAGGCATATCATGCATGCATCGGCCGGCAGATGGGCACAAATTGAAGCAAGCAGCTCGCAATTTAATTATCAGCTAGCTAGCTAGCTAGTTTGTTCAATTCGATCCCACGCACGCGCGCGCCCCTATACATACATACATACATACGCAACGCAAGCCAACGGCAGATCGATTACCACGCGCCTGCGTAAGTCGGATGGCCATGGCCTCCTCCATTGCCGCCGCGGCTGCTCTCTTCAGCCTCCTCGTCGCTCATGGCTGCTGCGCCAAGCACAAGACTAGCCACGTCCACTCCCCCGCCCCCGCCACCAATGCCTCCTCCAATTTCACCTCCAGCGCCACCAATCCCGACGCCGCCGGCTGGCTCAATGCCAGGGCCACCTGGTACGGCGCTCCCAACGGCGCCGGACCAGACGACAACGGTGGTGCTTGCGGGTTCAAGGACGTGAACCTGCCTCCTTTCTCCGCCATGACGTCCTGCGGGAACGAGCCACTCTTCAAGGACGGCAAGGGATGCGGCTCATGCTACCAGGTCCTCTGCTCTGCTCTGCTCTGCTTGTAATTCAATTCGCTCGATCGATCCAATGATCCATGCATGCATTAATAATTATATGAATAAAATCTTGTGTGCATGCAGATACGATGCGTCGCCCACCCTGCCTGCTCCGGGCTCCCGGAGACGGTGATCATCACGGACATGAACTACTACCCCGTCTCTCTCTACCACTTCGACCTCAGCGGCACCGCCTTCGGCGCCATGGCCAAGGACGACCGCAACGACGAGCTCCGCCACGCCGGCATCATCGACATCCAGTTCAAGAGGTCATCCACCGTCTTAGTTTCTGCTTATCTTGCATCATGCATGTACACCGTTCATTGATTTCTTTTGCGTCACTCGACGGCCGCCAGCTTAATTCCGTACAAAGTTAGGCAGCTAGCAAATTTCCTGCACTGCACTGCAAACCCTTTTTTGGCCGCATCACTAGCTAGCCTTGTCAGAAAACACGAGAGAACACAGCAGCTCGATCAGCATTCTACTTGCATTCATTGTACGTACATGCTGCTGCAGGGTGCCGTGCCAGTACCCGGGGCTGACGGTGACGTTCCACGTGGAGGAGGGGTCGAACCCGGTGTACCTGGCGGTGCTCGTCGAGTACGAGAACGGCGACGGCGACGTGGTGCAGGTGGACCTGATGGAGTCGAGGGCGGAGGACGGCGAGCCGACGGGCGTGTGGACGCCGATGCGGGAGTCGTGGGGCTCCATCTGGCGCCTCGACACGCACCACCCGCTGCAGGGGCCCTTCTCGCTGCGCATCACCAACGAGTCCGGCAAGACGCTCGTCGCCGACCAGGTCATCCCCGCCGACTGGCAGCCCGACACCGTCTACGGATCCATCGTCCAGTTCGATTGATGCGTGCGTCGATCTAGCATATTGACGATGACTCCAGAAACTCTCCATCTACTGGGTGGCTGGCTGGCTAGCTAGGTGGTGAGACGTCGCCTCTGACGTCCGTTGCGCGTGTCGTCGTGTGCTACTCCATGTTATATATGTATGTATGATTCTCTCTCGCGTACGTATGTACGCGTGTGTGCAAGGCTAGCTTGACTGTGGGATACTGCTATATATGGAGGAGGCAGGTATACGTACGATCGAGCACGTATGCTCTCCCGCCCACTATCGCTATATTGCTAGTGTGTAATGCAACCAAAATACCAAAACATGGTTGTCATATTCTACTAGAGCTCTACATCGCCTGCATTCATTCTCTGCCTCTCTCTCTCTCTGTGTCGCGTACACACACACACAATCTCATGATCGATCGAGTATAAGTAGTCTACTGTATCTGCACATTCTCCTCTGTGATGGATCATGGATGCTTGTTGGTTGCAACAACTAACTCTCGGCTGATTCTTTGGTAGGCCCCATGCAGGCATGCTTCCACGGTCACGGCCGGCCGCAAACAAAAGGGCTGAGCTCCCAATCTCCCATGACTTTTTGTCACCTTCCACCCGTGCCTGCGACGCTTTCTTTGGTCTTTTGCCTTGGTCCTCTGCTCCGATCCCTTGATTCGATCTCGATGGATGTCCCAGTCTGCAACTGCAAAGCTTCCCCTCATGCATTCACGGGCTTTTGGCCCTCTCTCTCTCTCTCTCTCTCTCTCTCTCTCTCTCTCTCTCTCTCTCTCTCTCTCTGTTTCAGTACATGCATGTTGCCTCTGAGGAGAGGAGCAGAGCACTCTACCCGTCTCGTCTCCACCGCCTGCTTCTGCTTCTGCCTCTGCCTCTTCCTCTGCCTCTGCTTGCACGAACGAAAACATCGTCCTCGATTGCACGCATGCACTTCCATGAGCCCGAAGTGATGGGCCTTGATCGCACGCCAAGGATTACTACAATATTTGTGTTAGAGTTCTCCAATCGTGGTCGACTGCTTTCACGTGGTCGTAGATTACGACCACCTTCAACGTGGTCGTAGACCTTCAACGTGGTCGTAGACGCGGTCGTAGACGTGGTCGTAGGAACTTACGACCACCACCTTACGACCATCGGCTTCGACTGACTGCTTGGCTCCGCGAGTACAAGCAAAAAGAAACTACAGCACGAAGTGTTTTTGTGCAGCAAATGAAACGGCTGCTTTTCAGATCATCTATTGCTCCTTATATACTGAATACAAAGTGCAGGAACTCCCGGTGGTTAGCCGCACATCATGCCACGGACGCGTGCATCCCCACGTCCACGATGTTGCCCACGACCGAAGGTTCCGGGGTCGTGCGCGAGCTATTCTCGCCACGACCTTCTACACGCACGACGACCACAACGAACGGTGCTCGTGCGCACGCAGCAGCTGAAGAATAGAAACTACATGCAAGTCTACCATGCATAACTAACACACGTTCAAGGATTACTAACAAATTCTCCTCCTAATCCTTGCGTGTGCGCTATACATCAATGACCCCGATCTTTGAACGAAGTTCGCAGAACCGTTCTTGTCCCAGGGCCTTTGTCAAGATATCAGCCAACTGTTCAGCGGTCCCAACGGACTCAACCTTGACCCTGTCCTTCTCGATGCATTCACGAATATAGTGGTATCTAACATCAATGTGTTTGCTGCGATCATAGAAGACGGGGTTCTTCTTAGTGGATGGTCGATCGTTATCGATCTTCGTTGATGGCGCCCGCTTCTTGCCTTTGAGCTCGCAAGGAGCCGCGCCAACCAAACCCCGGCAAGTCTGCATCGTTGCGGCGATGTACTCGACTTCACACGAGGATAAAGCCACAACTTTCGCTTCGAGATTGCCAGTGATGATGTTGTTCTTTGAGGAAGAAGAGGACACCGGAGGTGCTCTTCCTTGTATCAATGTCACCGCAAGGTCACCGCCGCAGAGCCGGCAAGTCGAGCCTCCTTCTTCCTCTTATACTTGACACCATAGTGCGAGTCCCAAAGAATGTATCGGAGCACTCTTTTCACGGCTGCCATGTGCTCGGTGGTCGGGTTTTCCATGAATCGGCTAATGTAGCCCACCGAGAATGCCAAGTCTGGTCTTGAATTCACCAAGTAGCGAAGAGAACCCACTATGCTTCTGTATTGAGTGACATCGACAAAGCAGGGCGAGCTCAACTTACTTAGCTTCAATCGGGCTCCATGGGAATGTTGCTCGTGTTACAACCAACCGCACGGCGCTCTCAAGGATCTTCGCGCATAAGCTCTCGCTCACGGTGATCCCGTCCTCCGATCGCACCACCTCCACCGAGGTAGTACTTCAGCAACCCCGATCGCTCATCCGAACGCCGACTTCATCTCCCGCTTGAACTTGTTGATGTCGGAGTGGTTGCCGCGGTGATCACCGTGTCATCGACGAGACCCCACGATGAGGCGTCGTGCGCCCCGCCACGCAGTACACGGCGTGTTCGGAGGCACTCGCACGAACCCAAGCTTGAGTAGCGAGGCGTCCAGCTTGGAGTACGTGCACGTGGGGCTTGGCGAAGTCCATAGAGAGCCTTGATCGGTGAAGTACCTTGTGCTCATGCCCTTTGAGCACGAACCGGGGCTCGCCGACGAGACGTCCTCCGCTGCTCGCTGAGAAACACGGACTTGACATCCATGTGGTGCACCGCCACCCTCGCTTGCGGCGTAGGCCGCGGCAATCGCACGGACTCAAGTCGTGCCACCGAAGCGAAGACCTCGTCGTAGTCGATCCCCTGGCGTTGCACGTACCCCTTCGCGACGAGCCGAGCCTTGTACTTGGCGACGAGCCCGGCCTCGTCTCTCTTGGTCTTGTAGACCCACTTGAGGCCGATCGGGCGTAGTCGAGGCGGTGGCTCGACAAGTTCCCAGGTGTCGTTGGCCTCGATCGAGGTGAACTCGTCGAGCATCGCATGGCGCCAATTCTCATGCTCCTGTGCCTCCGCAAACGACGTCGGTTCGGCGTCACTTGCCAGCAGCAGCTGCTCCTCCAGCTCCCGTGCAGCGAGCCCGGGCGGCGTAGCCGGCCCCAGCACGTTGTCGATGTCACGGAATCGGAGGCTTCGTCGTCGTGATCCGCGTCCAGCATCTCGTATGCACCGACTCCAGGTGGTGAGACGAACTCGATCGGAGCGTCACCCTGGTGTGCCTGCAAACTCGGCGTCGTGCTCCCAGTGTCGTGCACTGGTGAGACTTGGGATGAAGCTGGCGAGGACAAAGGTGAGACCGCAGTCCCGGCCGATGTACGCACGGAAGTTGAAGTGGTGGTGATCACTCCGGGCTGCGCCATGATGGAATTCTCGACGACGAAGTCCTCTGCCTCACCGCCGTGGCCCTCAGTCCAGGTCCACTGCGCCGCCTCGTCGAACACCACATCACGGCTGATGTGGACACGCCGGGTCGCCGGGTCATAGACCCGGTATGCCTTGGATCCCGGCTCGTAGCTGACAAAGATCATCCGGCGGCTGCGATCGTCGAGCTTCTTCAAATTCGGCGTGGTCACCTTGACATGAGCGACACACCCGAACGTCCGGAGGTGATGTACCCCCGGTGGGCTCCCAGTCCAGAGCTCGTACGACGTCTTGCCGCCGGTGCTCTTTGACGACGAGTGGTTGAGGAGGTAGACTGCCGTTGTGACGGCCTCCCCCCAGAACACGCCTGGGAGCCCCTTCACCTTGAGCATGCTGCGCGTCGTGCCCACGACAGACTGGTTGCGGCGCTCCACGACGCTGCTTCATGTGGCGAGTACGGCGCCGTGAGCTCGCCGAACACCAAGCTCGTGCGATGCCAGCGAAGTCTCACACGGTGAACTCTCCTCCGCGATCCGTCCGCAAGGCCAACGCCTTCTTCTCGCTCTTGCGCTCTGCGCGCTGAATGCGCTTGATCGCCATCGCGCAGCGTCCTTGGTGGGCGCAGCGATAGCCACATGTAGCGAGAATAGTCATCGACAAGCGGAGAAAATACCGGTTCCCGCCGGTGTCGGTGGCGAAATGGGGCCGCAGAGGTCTCCGTGGAGCGCTGGAGTGCCGCGACCGCCTCGGTGCTCGGCTGGGAATGGGGCCCGCCGGTACTTACCGGCGAGGCAGGCTTCGCACACCTGCTCCACCTGAGTGAGCAGAGGCAGGCCTCAGACTAACCCCTCTCTTCCCATCTTGCGCAGTGCGGCAAAGTGGATGTGCCCGACCGGCGTGCGCATCGAGCATCCTCGTCGGCGCGTGCGTCGCCGCGGCATCGTCGTCGCGATATTGATGTCAAGCACGCATACCGCCCGGATTGCGGTGGATCTTGGCGGCGGCGACGCCTCGTCGCGGATTCGCATCACGCCGTCCTCCACCAGCACCTGTACCCGATCTCGTCGAGCTGGCCAACAGAGATGATGTTGGCGGTGAGGCGTGGCAGGTAGTAGACGTTAGCGAGAGCGCGATGCTCGCCGTTCTTGCACGAGAACAGCACGGTGCCACTCCCTTCGATGTGGGCGACGGAACCGTCGCCGAACCGCACCGTCCCGGTGACGCTGGCGTCGAGGTTGGAGAACGCCGCACGGGATCCCGACATGTGGTTGGATGCGCCGGTGTCCACGACCCATCGCTTCGAGTCTCGATCACCTGAGACGTCAAAGGTAGCGAAAACCTTGTCCTCGATGAGGTGGAGCTGCCCATCTCCCTGGATCGACGTCGTGGTCGACTGGTCGTGAGACCTTACGACCACGTTTGCCGTAGTCGACTGAATTGAAGCTGGTGGCGACGGCTGCGCCTGAGGTTCGATCCTTTCCTCCTGTACTGCACCGAGGGCGAGTAGAAGAGTGGGCTCGTCATCCTGGACCACATGAGCCTGCTCCTCCTTCTTCTCGCGGCAATCCTTTGCCCAGTGGCCTTTCTTGCCGTAGTTTCTGCACAGGTCGTCAGGCCTGGCATGGCCCGCGCTCGAGCTGGCCCGTGAGTCGCCGTTGCCACCTGCGCCACGACCGTGGCCTCTTCCGCAACGCTTGCCGCGGCCACTAGAGCCCGACCCGCCGCGGCTGGACTCTTGGTCCCGCTTCTTGTAGCGCTCGATCCACTGCTCCTCCGTGAGCAGCAGGCCGCCTTGAGCCTCCCCGTCACCTCTTCGAGCGAGAGCGTGGAGATGTCGAGAAGGGTTTCAATAGAAACGACGAGTTGCTTGTACCTCGGTCGGGCGACGCGCAGGTACTTGGCCACCACCTTGTGGTCCGGCTTCGGGTCACCGAGCGTCGCCAGTCGCTGTACGATGTTCGTCAAACGCAGAGCGAAATCCTCGACCGACTCCCCGTCGCGGAAGGCGATCTGCTCGTACTCGGCCCAGAGGTTTTGTGCAGTCGCCTTCCGCACCCGATCGTCGCCGATGCGCATCATCTTGATGGCCTCCCATGCCTCCTTGGCCGACGGCTTGGTCGCCAAGGTGGAGACGAGCTCGGAGGGGACGCCGCTGCAGATGGCCTCCAGTGCGGTGCGGTCGTCGTGGAAGTCGGCGTCGCCGTGCTCGACAACGTCCCACAGGTAACGCGCCTAGAGCTTAAGCTTCATGAGCAGCGACCACTCATTGTAGTTGGTCTTCGTCAGTTGCGGCCACTGTCCCGAGCCGCCCGAGTCTCGGATGACGCGTTCGACGATGGCCTCGCGCGGCCCACGGGTGCGGACACAGCGTGGCGGCGACCGAGTCGGACGCCGAGATTGCGAACGGCGCGGTGGAGTCTTGCTCCCACTGCCGCCGGAGTCGTCACCCTTGCTTGTTCGGCCTCGCGAAGACATGATCTGCTTGAAGGCTTACGACCACCCAGGCACACGCAAGGCTCTGATACCAATTGTTAGAGTTCTCCAGTCGTGGTCGACTGCTTTCACGTGGTCGTAGATTACGACCACCTTCAACGTGGTCGTAGACGCGGTCGTAGACGTGGTCGTAGGAACTTACGACCACCACCTTACGACCACGGTGAACGTGGTCGTAAGTCGGCTTCGACTGACTGCTTGGCTCCGCGAGTACAAGCAAAAAGAAACTACAGCACGAAGTGTTTTTGTGTAGCAAATGGAATGGCTGCTTTTCAGATCATCTATTGCTCCTTATATACTGAATACAAAGTGCAGGAACTCCCGGTGGTTAGCCGCACATCATGCCACGGACGCGTGCATCCCCACGTCCACGATGTTGCCCACGACCGAAGGTTCCAGGGTCGTGCGCGAGCTATTCTCGCCACGACCTTCTACGCGCACGACGACCACAACGAACGGTGCTCGTGCGCATGCAGCAGCTGAAGAATAGAAACTACATGCAAGTCTACCATGCATAACTAACACACGTTCAAGGATTACTAACAATTTGTAAGTAATCCTTCTTGTGGTCATCACACGACTTACTCTTTTCCCTCTAAACTTGATTAACCAGTGCAGACAAGGATAATGCTGATTATGCCTTGCTTTATGGATTTCGCGCGCCCCTTGATTTCATAAATTATTATACAAGGCTTTTATCGGAGGCGAAGCTTAAGGTTGAGTAGCTCTCGTCTCTCGTACGCTGAGCTATCAAGCTCAAACCGACAGCACGACGGGTTTGTTTGCTTGTTTGTCCTTTCCCAACAAATTGAAGAAAAAGGCCTGTGTTTGGAGTAGGAATTGGCCTCGATCAACCGTTTACAGGCGGCAGCAAGGGGAAAGGGACAAATTAAAGCAACTGCAGGCTCGACTCATTTCATAATAATGCGATGCGATGCATGCGCTGGAGGTTGCAAGTGGACGAGCGCATGTGATCCATCGAGGGCATGCAGATGCAGTCTCTCGCCTCCGGCCGGCCCATGTCCCCAGCGACCCATCTAGCTAGCTTGGTATTTCTACATTTGACAATTAGTTCCATTTCATTTCGAAGGATCATGAGAGAAGTCCTAGTTTATAGTTTATAGTGTGATGAACTATTGTAATTTTGGTCGGTCAGGAGGAAGACCGGCCAGACCGACATTGATGGACCGGTCTGACCGTTGGGTCTAACAGATTGGTCTCAACGGTCAGACCAGCCGAGTGTTGGCGGTCTGACCGGCTAGATGAGGTTTTTTTGGCCAGATTTCATAATTGTGGATTTTCAGTTGTGGAATGGGTTTTGGTGATTAAGGTCAGTAGTTTGATGCTGCATGAGGCATGTTACTGCTAACGTGAGTCAAGTTGTGAAGAACTTACACTCAGAAACGATTTCTTTGTCTCTGTATATGTAAGGTCATTTGGAGTCAATTGTAGTCAACAGCGAGGATCAGGGCTAGACTCATGGAGGAGTTGAGGCCCAAAATGATTAAGGATGCCAGGTAAGACGGTGTGCTCAAGTATGGCATAAACGGCAAGATTACACCATGTGGCTTGGACGGTCCAAATGAGCCATGATTTGGTAGAACCGGGACGGAAGATATTTGGTAACATGTGGCAAACTAGTGGTGCACCCACACATGCCAAGCATGGCAATTGCTTACAATGGATGATGATGATCAGGTTAATGAAAGGTATTTTGGTAGTTTGATCAAAATACCGAAAACTATCTTGGATCAAAACCGCGGCGTATGAGTGGTGCTTGAAAGAGCGATTTAGGTTATGGTAGAGCTAGTTTGAGCAAAATGGATTAAGTCTAAGGATTTAACTGATTCGAATTTATGCGCTTTAAAAGCATGCATAAGTGAACATGTATGAGTAAAACACATGTGTCATCAAACCAGCTCCATCTTAACCTAAACCACTCTCCAACGCATTGCCCACGCCCCGTGGTTTTGATCCAAGATGGTTTTCGGTATTTTGGTTAAACTACCAAAATATCCTTCCTTGACCCAGTCATCACCAACCATTGCAAGCAATCATCATGCTTGTCACATGTATGTGCACCACTAGCTTGCTATGCGTATCCAAGTCTCTACCGTCTCGGTTCCTCCGAACCACGACTCATTTGGCCCGTGCAAGTCATATAGCGCCATACCGTCGTTCAAACTCGCCTTCAACACTCCCCACCTTTCTCGTGCTATGCTTGAGCTCACTGTCTCACCCGGCATCCTTGATTATTCTGAGGTTTAGCTCGTCCTTTAGTCTAGTCCCGATCCTCACTGTTGACCATAGTTGACTCCAAGCAACCCTGCATATCCAAAGATAAAGAAATCGTTTTCAGACATAAGTTCTTCACAACTTAACCTATATTAGCCAAGACATGCATCATGCAACCTTAATCCAATAACCCAGGTCATCCCATCTTAATCCATAACTTAAATTCCAAAATCCTCAATTTCTTCAAATTCCATAACTTGTTTGGGCAAAAGTTCATACGCCGGACGCCATCTTCTTGGAGAGATTTGACTGGATCTCTTTGTTTGCTTGCTCTCGTCCCTCTTCTTCTTCTTCGTCGCCATCGTCAACTATTCAGCACGTGCAATGGCTGTGCTTTTAGTATGCGCTCACCACTGTGCAACTGTCTGTGTGCTGTGGCAACTCAAGTGTAACGCCCTAGGGTCCAAACCGACTTAGACCTAACCACATTTTGGATAGGCCACACACACGTAGTAACCCGCTTGCACTTTCGTCCTCGCTTCGCGCAAAACGGTTAACCGGGGGTGCTACCATTGGAACTCCTAGGCTTATATGTAAGTGCTTCTCAAGGTAAGCTAGCAAGGTGGGACTAACCCAGAAATTCATGTGCACACACACATAGGCCAGGGTGTCACATCAAGTTCGTCGCCCAATTCAGCTAGTTGCATAGTTGGTTGGTTGGGTTTCATGCGCTCGTTTGGTGTTCGTTCGGTTTACGAAGGAACATATGATTTATGACAAGTGTTTATGCTACTGGCATTACTCTGCTCTGCCTACTTGGACCATTCATCTGGCTGACAAGCGGGCCCACCTAATACATAACCGGATAATTAACTACTCCCAGCAACAGCAGTCAGCAGGTGTTGTACATCATGTTACAGCATGCAGTGTTACTTATCACTTGTTACAACACATGCAGAGTTGCAGACCCCTGAGCAAGCAAGTAGAAACGCACTCCGCAGCGTCGCTGGGCCACATCAGATAAGTAGCATACCACGTACAAAATTTATGGAGGATGACCTAAGTTCATATTCTTATCCTCCTCTCACTCAGTTATCATCTCACTCTGATGAGTTTTTGCTGAAACTATGAAGCCTTTAGAATCTATCAAACTCCTTTATACTTCAGTGTCGCCACTGTGTTGCATTAGTATCAAACCATCATCAATCCAAAAGAGAAAGGTAAAGATGTGCAATAAATTGGAGATATCACCATCTCTGACTGTTGTCTTTATGAATGATGAGAGTTGCATTTAAATACTGCAATAGCAGATGCTGACACCCACAGAACTACATTGACTGACGGGGCGCAAGGGGCTTATTCAGTGTTCAGACACCAAGCTCAGCCGCCATCCTATCCCAGCAACACCTCCCCTATTTATTCCTTGTTTCATCTGATTGTATGCCACCAGCAAGAGCAACGTGCTGCGTGCATCTTGATCAATGTCCATCACCATGCTTATTGCTATCACATTCCCATTTCATGTATTCTGTTTCTTTTTTTCTGCAGCTTGATCACTAATTCAGCATACTGCTAGTAATTTCAGTGTCGGCCTCCCATGTAAAGGTTCAGTTGTACTCGATAATTGTTTATGGTCGGTTGTTACTTGGTCTGCAGAAAAGCTAATCTCAAAGAAGGAGAGAAGAAAAGGAAGAGAGAATTGATGTGGTCAACATAAAACTGAATCATAATTAATAAACTTGTGCTTGCTCCAACAGGCCTCCGGAGCCCAAGCCAAGTCCTTGCTGTTTTAGCGTTCTGAAGAATATTATCATCATGTTCCTGAGACAGCTTGCAGGCTGCAGCAACTAGGGGAGTATAAAGATATATATCTTGCCTAATCTTCTAGTATATGCCACTGTACAGCACAATACCTTCAGAATGAAATGATGCAGATTTGTATGATTGTATGTCATAATTAGAGGGGGGTGAATAATTATCTCCACTTTTTACCACCTGAAATCACAACACACGCAAAGGACAAAAAGAAACAATCTGAATTACCGGATGACAATTACGACCGCAGCTGCCAGCTTGTGCGTGGTCGTAAGCCTCTGTCGTCCGACCGCTTGTTACGACCACTCGTTAGCCTCGGTCGCTTGATAGCTCATTACGACCACTCGTTATCCTCTGTGCCTGACCACTCGTTACGACCAGACGCTCTGTTGGCCGACTGCTCATTAAAACCAGACGATACAATCGCTCGTCCCGAACACTCGCTTACGACTGCTCGGATCGATCGTTCGCTCATTCCGATCACTCGGCACAATAACAGATTGACTGTCTGTTCGTTTCGATCACTCAGTACGATAACGTCGCATGAAGTCATGGCCTCCTTAGGCCTGAAATCCCCAGTTGTTCGACCACCGCCTGTACGAGATGCGCTGAAGACAAAAACAGAGCACGAAAAATAGAGGAAAAGAGCGATGCTTTGGAAATTGCCGGAGATGAAAGAATATGATCTATTATTTTATCATCAAGTTCTTGGCTACAAAGCACCTCTCGGCACCCCTAAAAACCTTCTCCATGAAAGCTCTAAAGCCTCATCACCTAACCTACAAGCATCCCCTACTTTTATAGGCCAGTGAACAAGACGTGTTCAACCCAAACACCTCAAACTGTGTCCCTAACTATCTGGACACGAAATCTATCTCTTCCTCAAATTAAGGGACCCGAAACCCTTCCTAATACGGGTTTTAACCAACTCGTACAGATCATGGACTCCATCCATAACTCCATACGACACACACGACAAAGCCTCCAAAATATCCCTTTCTGTATCTTCATCGTGCACCATCACCACGTGCTCTTACATGAGACCGATCACCTCGCATGACCACCTAACCGCCTGGACCTCAGATTACCCCCTCCTAGTCCCGGTCTTCTTCGTCATCGACCGTGATTATCTCCACGCCTCCACGCAGTATCCATTTTTGATCTTCATGTGCTCCAGCATAAGCTCGACCACCTCGCGTGACATCCCGACCGCCTAGACCTTAGATTACTCACTCCTAGTTCCGGTCTTCCTTGTCACCGACCATGGCCGTCTCCATGCCCACCTGTACATGCAAAGACCAAAGAAACCATCTCCCTGTACAACTCATTAGCAAAACACACTCTTGTCTATCCCTAGACAAGTATCAAACCATCTACGACCATTCCCCTGATCGTTTACGACTATCGCTAACCAAAATAATCCTTCAGACCACTCAATACGACCGCTAACACAGAGTACTCATAACCCACAAGGACTCGGAAACCACTCGCACTACTACTGACGACTATCGAGTATCGACCACCCGCAGCATGTACTCGAAGCCTACGAGTACAAACAACATTCCAACACCCGACCACTTACCGTGATCATGAAACCATTTCTATTGAGTACAAAGTCCTCCGTCTACGAGTACCTCAAGCAACGACCATCTATCATTGACCACCACACACCGACCAGTCAACCACTGGCCCAACACGAGTACTCGACGTACTCGATGATCACATGAATGAAGCACTCGTATCGACCATCAAAGTCTATAAGTACTGACCATGAAGTCTATGGCAACCGATCGCTATTTCTTCGACTACCGAAGACAGAACAGCAAACTGTAAAGTCTACGAGTATAGACAAGACTGCCAAATCTACGACTATGAAAGCAGTCTGCAAAACCTACGACAATGAACGCAGTTTGCAAGACCTACGACCATGAAAGTAGTCTGCAAGACCTACGATCATTAAAGCAGTTTGCAAAACCTACAACCATGAACGCAGTATGCAAAACTTGCGACCATGAAAGTAGTCTGCAAAACCTACGACCATGAACGCAGTCTGCAAAACCTACGACCATAAATGCAAAGCCCTCGACTAACAACCAGTAAAATCTTCGACTATCGAGTACGACTGGTAAAGTCTACGACTATCGAGTACTATAGTTATGACCATGAAAGGGTATTGTAGCTACGATTACCTGTCGTGGTCGTAAAACCAAAGTCGTACTACCGTGGTCGAAAGATCGAAGTCGCTCTGCCGTGGTTGAAGCCAGACGTGGTCGTAAGGTTGAAGTCGTACTACCGTGGTCAAAGACAGACGTGGTCGTAAGCCAGATGTGGTCATGCTGTGGTCAAAGTCTGTAGTATGTAGTCTGAAGACTGTGGTCGTAACTGAGTAGAACCATTAGAAGGCACAGTCTTTCACTGCAAATGACCAAATATATCATAAACATAAAATCCAAATCAAACTAAATATCAAGTATTCGTCATTTTTTATTTATTATCATCTATATGGTCTAACAAGATTAATTCCCTAGGTTCTGATGATCCTGAGGAGAGCATGTTCCTGACATTTTGCAAAATCACGGTGAGATCTTTGGCGTCTGCCACTATCTCGTGAGTCATGACATCGCTAAACCACCCCGCGACACCTCTCGCTGCTCTACAGCGTTCACACGATCCAGTGCAACCTCAAATCTAAACGCAATTTCGTTGCTTCTCTCCTCTCAGAAGCATTGTATGCAGACATGCGTGTGACAGGTGGAAAAGAGTGAGTAGGACTCAGCCGCTGCATCTTGGAACCCGAAAGTGCAACTGTTCATTGATTCCGTAGCACGCCATCGCTGGCTTCTTACATTTCCTGCACTTGTCGTGGTGGCGAACTGACGCGTCATAAACCGTAGCTTGTCTCACTACAGATTGGATTGTTTGCTTCTGGAAATTTTCTTTTCACTCTTCACAAATGAAAAAAAAAAGTGGCTGGCTGTTGGAGCATTTGGGGCATTATGTAATGTTGCATATGGGGGGCATAGTACACACTAATGTAGTGTAACAATGATTCGTGGCCTTTCCAGGTAGTTACTGTTATATTGACCTCACAAATTTGGATGCTTTGCACATATATACTAGAGCACAGGGCAAATAATTGGGACCACCAATTCACCAGGGCCGTAAACTCGCATGGCAAATCAGCAATCACCTGAGAAACTACAGTAAACGAGGTACACGCAGACACCCTTGTTCTATGGAGCCATTCATGGCAAATTCCAGGTTTAGTATACGAGGGGTGAATGAAACAAAAATGTTAGCTTTACCATCAGTTACTAAATTTAAATCTGCAGCTGCTAAAGCACAATCTAAAATCTCTCAACATTGTCTTCAAGCCCGTAGATTAGTGAAAAAGAATCTCTCCAATCGAATGGCTAATGACAAACCGGGTTTTCAGCTAGGCTTAAATACACAGACAGCAATATTCACAAAGCTAGTTAGAACTGGCCTTTGAACTCCAATATTCCCGTTTCTTGCCATTGCGCTTGTGAGATGCGATGCAAGTGCCCGTGCTGTCTTGGTGTGACGTGAAAACGCTTATTGATTCCATGCGGTAGAACAACGCCTAGGCAGTCTCGTTCGGGTTGACGGAGGACACTGATCCCCGGGGGTTCTTCTTGACCGAGTTTTCCTGAGTTCATACCCTATAGCATGCAAATCATCACATATCTCGTGCCTCGCCAGAGAGACGAGCCCAGGTAGTATTTCCCTTTGGAAATCTCTCAGCCCCCTTCCTCTCTTCAGCTTAATCCCACAGGATGGCCCATCCTTATCAGGTGGTCTCACAGGGCATGATTCCCCATCATCTTGGATCTCCTCTAGGTTCAACACACCTTCCTCGAAAGAATCCAAAGAAAGCTGAGGTTCATGGCTTCCATCCTGAGCATCTATCTGATTGTTGCTGCAATGGCTGTCTGCGATCCAAGCAGAATTACTAGTGAATATGGAAAGAAGTGTCTCAGCTGCCGTGGATGCAATTTTTTCCTCCTCTTCCGTCTCAGCTTGATGCATGCTGATAGTATCCAGAGGATTTGATGATCTCAATCTTGGACAAGCATAGTCACGACCTTGAGGCGTTTCTGGAATCAAAATTGATCTGTTAATTGCAATTCCAGAATCCGGAGACTGTACGCTCTTGCCATCCATACTCTCAGCCAAGTGATGGTCTCTGATAGTTGGATATTCAATGGAAGGAGTATTTTGCTGACCTTCATTCTGAGTAAAGTAATGGCTGGATAAATTTTCTTCACTTCCATCATTATTTACACATTTCTCTCTGAAACTGCAGACTGTTGTTGATGGCAATTCGATGCTTCCAACTGACACATTTAAGTCAATAACCTCCATTTCATCATCGGAAAATACTGTTGAAGTCTCCTCTTGGTGCTCCCTATATACTACAGCTGGCTCTCCCATTAGAGAAGTGGCGTGGTTGTCCTTCAATTTATGCAAACCTGAAGAAGAATTATTTCCACCATTGGACCTAACTGAGATTACTTCCCGTGGTATTTCCAAACATCCCTGAGAATCCAATCCAGAAACCTTATCTAGTGCATGTTGATGCTGAATATTTCCTCTTAGAAGTGCATCATGTCTTGAAGCTTCCACACATAAAGGTCGGTGGCTCTGAGGGTCACGAAAACCTGCAGCCATTACTTCCCTTGTGCTGTCTGGAGCACAAATGGACGTGACAACTGTGATCGAAGATCCTTTCGATGATCCGATGCTAGATTCACCTCCCTTTTGGAATGGTTTGATGGAGTTATTGCAACAGTCTCCAGATTGTACTGTACTTAAACTGGGCAAAAGAGAACAGAACGCTTTGGAAGGATCAGGGCCGATATTAAAATCATCTTCTTGAGCTATATTCAGGTCGATAAACATGCGTCCAGATGCACTACTCTCTGCTTTGACAGGTGAATGACTGTCTGGGGTATCACTAGATCTAGTTGAACCTGTAAGATAAGATTTGAACAGTCAAGCAAATGTCCCCAAGAGAAGCTCACACTTTTCCAATGGAGTTCCATAGATCAATGAATAACATGTAGTGCAAGAGAAGCGGCTGTAAGACAAGCAACTCACCTAAAATTAAGAGCTAGAGTCATACAGTGATGACATAAGAGTTCTTTGAGTTTATAACTCACACATACACGAATAATTCAGAATGTTAGGAATAGGATATATTTAGTTAGGATGATGTACATGAACATTATGTATTATGTAATCTGTTGAAATGTTTCCCTTGATCCTTCGGATGCGCACTCCTTTCGACGCCGCACGAGATGGGATATCTGCGCCTGCTCCTATGTGGGACACGTCCTCCTGATGGGTTCCCTCCGCCCGACGTGATGCGCTCGTGATGGAGCCGCCTGCTCCCGCCGTGAGTCTTCTGTTTTCTCCACGCAAGAGCAATGCAACAACACAAATTTATCTAGTCGCTGAACACACACGCCATAGCTTTCTTCCTCTTGACTCTGGAGCACCTGCTCCCTCTTCTCTTTATTTCCTATCTCTCGATCATACTGATCAACTCCTGCTCTATCTTGGTTACAAGACTCTATAAGGCCCTAATCCTTGTCTCCAACGCTTCCCGTGTTCCCTCTGCAAAACCACAAAAAAACTGCACCAACCTGTACTCCAAGTCTTCCTCTTGGACATAGTGCACTTTTTCCACCTGTAGGCCGACCGCCTTGACTTCCTGTGTTAGCCGCACCTGCATGTATGCCGCATGAGCTTCTGGAGGTGCCACCCGCAGCTACATGCATGCCTGCATCATGAGGCACACCGCCTTGACCCGAGCCATCACGTTCCGTGCCGTCGCCTAACTCCTCCAGGCTGCTCTTCAGACAAACCGATTTACAAGTTTTTAAAAGAAATCTTGTACAACCGATTTGGAGATCTTTTCACCTTCATTAACAGTTCTTTGTTCTTGTCGTACACACGCAAGAACTCATCCTGCAACACCACCCTGCACCCTCTTTCTGTCATCTGCCCGAGACTAAGTATGTTGTTACACAGACTTGGTATATAGTAAATCCCTGTCAACAACTTCCTATCGTCATTCTTCCATTACAACATCATCGTCCATTTGCCTCTTATCTCCACCGTGGAGCCGTCGCCAAACTTAACCTTGCCCCAAATCTTCTCGTTGAGCTCATAAAACATGGAGCAATCTCCTGTCATGTAATTGCTTGCTCCATTGTCCAAGTATCATAGATCAGTATAATCGTGGTTGCCTTCCTTCATGCGTAGTTTTGGAACTACGCTCTCCTCGTTCAGCATCACCATGACCCGCGCCTTTTCAACATACGAGGAGAGAAGTAGTACCAGTTCGTCATCTTCTTCTTCGTCTTGGGCGAGGTTCACCTCCTCGTTCTTCTTGCTTCGGCAATCCAAAGTATAGTGCCCGTACTTGTTACAGTTGAAACACTTTATGTGGCTGCAGCACCCTGACGCGTAGGGCCCGTATTCGTCACATTCAAAACACTTGACATTTGACTTATCACGGGATTTGTCATCACCGCCTTGCACAGGCTTGTCTCCACGACCACCTCTGCCGCCTCAACCACTCCGACCGCCTCAACCGCGCCATCTCCCGCGGCTGCTTGATGAGCCACCACTCCTTGTATCTCCCTTTATCAGCAACGCTTGCTCGTTATGAGTCTGGGATCCCTGCTCATTACGTGACTAAAACCCCTTCAGTAACTCCTCATGCGCCTTAAGAGAGCCGGTGATCTCCTCTATCTTCTTCTTGTCCAGATAGGAGGAGTACATAAGCGTGGTGATGACAAGTATGTACTTCTCCGAAAGCACGCGCAGGTACTTTTTCATTGCCATAGATTCCTCCATCTTGTCGCCAAAAGAGTTAATTTGATTGTACAGTGAAGTCAGCTTGCCGGCGAACTCGTCCACCGACTGGGTCTCTCTCATTTGGAGATTCTCGAACTCGCTCTGCAAATTTTGGAGCCGCACCTCCTTAACACGATTAACTCCCTTGTGCATTGTCTGAAGCGTCTCCCACACTTCCCGTGCCGTCCTTCCCGATGAGTTGATGCATCATCGAATTTGACACTACTTGATAGATCACAGCAAGCGCCGCCTGTTCTATCTTTTCATCCACCTCCTTGTTCTTCCCCTTCGGATCGACTGCACCCCAGAATCCCTGGGCACACATGTTCGACTCCATCTTCATTGCCCGCACCGAGTAATTGTCGGTCGTCAGAAGAGGGTACTGGAGAGAGATTAGCCCATCCCAAGCCTTCGCCTTATCGCCTATGATCTTAAAAAATCACCAAGATTAATAAGCTCTGATAACACTTATTGGAACTTTTCCCACGATCCTTCGGATGTGCGCTCCTTCCGACGCCGCACGAGACAGGATATCTGCGCCTGCTCCTGTGTGGGATGTCTTCCTGCTAGGTTCCCTCCGCTCGACGTGACACGCTCGTGATGGAGCCGCCTGCTCCCGCCGTGACTCTTCTGTTGTCTCCACACAAGAGCAATGCAACAACACAAATTTATCTAGTCGCTGAACACACACGCGATAGCTTTCTTTCTCTTGACTCTAGAGCACCTGCTCCCTCTTCTCTTTATTTCCTATCTCTCGATCACACCGATCAACTTCTGCTCTATCTTGGTTACAAGACTCTACAAGGCCTTTTTAAAGGCTGAATACATGACTTGAAAACGGATTCAACCATCCGACTCGGGAACAAAAAATTCAACTCGTATAATACTTGTATACGTATACACGACAAGAACGCATACACGTATACGGACTTGAATACGACTAAGCAATGGAAACAAGATTACTTCTAACATAATCCCTGACGTCAAAGAAATATGGCAGCGGAGTCATGTCGTACTGTTCAATGTTATTTCTCTACCAAAGTCTAAAATAGAAAATTAATCATAAAATGCTTTATATTTAGCAGGGCAATCGCCTTACTCATGGAACATGGTATGGTGAAGTAACAACAAACCATAGGGATTCTGGGGTGTGCATTTATGCTATTCTAAACAAAATGAATACAAATTTCAAAGTGGTAATGATCAGATAAACAAGGATCAAGCGTAGTGGACACAATCTCAAACACTCATTTCTAAGCATACACACTTTACAATTCATGGTCTTCTTTGGTTAGAACTTAGAACAAAGAATATTGTGGTGTATATTTTGCACATACCATAGAATTGATTAACACTTTCATGTGTTCATGGTTGTCACGGTGGAGTCGGTGACCACGGCGAGGGGCGCCTGGACGCTTAGGCAAACGCCATATATAGCTTGTACATGCATACGGTCAGTCTCTCCAGTCTCCCGTCTAAAAGCCATACGCGACTCTCTCTCTCTCTCTCTCTCTCGTCTCTCCTGCAGCGACTCCTCTCCCCAGCGCCGCCTCCCCCTCCCTGGCGCCGCCTCCTCCCCTCCTGGCCGCCTTCTCTCCCCACCCCCCAAGGCGCGACAAGTGGCCATGACGTCCACTCAGCTCCGCCGCGATGCCGTGACAAGCATGCATTGTGTTTCCATGGACAAAAATGGAAAACACGTGATCTGACGGCACATAAACTTTGCCAATGTATAATTTCATACACTATGAAATACAGGATATGAAGTGGAAAATCATGAAAGTGTAATGAGTAACAATATTAGATCTTTGAGATTCTCATATTGCATTATTAAAAGTGGCTGAAGGATCTCGTTTAAAGATAGGGCAAAAGCATTGGTGCCTTTTCACATTCACACATAGACCAACCAAAACAAAAAAAAAAAACAAATCCATGCGTAGTACAAACATTTGGAAAATAGACTTGGAGCATAAAAATTGATTGGAGATTAATTTGGATGAGCACATAAAATTTCACAAAAAAACACTCCATTGATTCTAAGCTAATGTGGATGTTTCTACAACATGGCAAACAGCAATTAGCTAGAAGTTTATTGATAAAAAAATACAAGATGCGCAAAAATACACTTAGAAAAAATGGAGGCAGCATACCACAAAATTTCCTAGAAGTGGTATATAGATTATTTCGGCTATCATCATCTTTAATTGTGAAATTTAAAGGTCAAGCATTTAGAGAAAGAATCAGTACTGTTTCATGGAATCATTTAGCCTATAATGGTATCGGCAATTGGCATGATGTAAATCAAGTTTTTTTTTTGGCATTGTCGGCAATGCAACCCTGCAGCTCATAAGCTTGAATTCAAAGCAGAGCATTGTGCATGGTTGTTCTCACGCTACCCATAATATAGGCTACTCTTAGAGCCTACAGTTTTAAATAAAGATCGATTACTTACGGATTCACTACATTTTTTTATACCGAACACAAATTTGAGTTTTCATCACAAGGGCCATTCTATTAAAAAAAACCACTCTTAAGCAGGCACTCAACTCTGTATTTATCAGTTTCACTTGACGTAATTGTTTTCCTTTAACAGCTCCACCTCCAAGTGAACCAATGTAAACATTCAGCGAAGTATAAATATAAGATGGTATATCTGGAATTCGCAAGCGTAATAATCTAGGCAGCACAAGGAGGAATGGTCCTGAACTCACCAGAACAAACATGGGGAGTATTTTCCAGCAAAAGATGCTGGGAATTATCTGAAAAACCACCATTCTGGTTGGCATAGTCAATGAAGCCAGCGGAAGAAACAATCTCCACATCATCATCCAATGTCGCTGGTTTCTCCAAATCGATCACATCATGATAACCAGACCTCCCCTGCACACCACCAGGTTCAGGTTTTCTCCTAACCGAACCCAAATTCTCTGCAACCTCATCGCCATATTGAAGGGCCTGCTTGCCTAGCTCATAAAAACCACTAGAGACAGCGAGATTCTGTGTGTTATCCAAATCCATCTGTAGAACATCAAAAACCTGATTTAGTAGCACAAATTTGGGACAAGTTAAGGTAATTCTTTAACCTGTATAACTCACCATGTGAGAACCATGCATCGAATGCCGAGCGTACAACACATCATCGGATTGCTTCCAGAAGGGCATATCCGTGAGATTCTTCTGAGCCCAATACAGCCTATGCAAGTCCTTCACCTACAGCACCAACGCAAGCGCAAGGAGGGCATCATAACACAATCAATCACACCGTAAAATAATTCTCCCTCTCGCACCGAAATAGTAAAGTGAGAGATTGAATGCCTTGAAAAACCGTAAAGTAATTAAGTTTCTCTCTGGCTGTTTTTTCTTGTTACCAAGAATTACATAAGCTAGTAGAAACGCAAGAAAAGATTTTTATGGGAACCTGATCACGGAAGGTGTGTTCTTGGCGGAGCATTGCCCGCTTGAAGTCGTCCTGGGCGGCGGGTTCCGGCGACGGCGGCGAGCAGTTGAGATCCAAATCCATGACCGCGGCCATGATCTCTCTGCCGACCCAATAACCAACAATAAAGCTAAAGCTAATTCAGATCAAGCAAATCAATCGGCAAATAAAGGAAACTCACAAACAATTAGACACAGATAAATAGCCAAGAAACACAAATAGAAAAGAAAAGATTAGTCGGACTTACAGGAAAGAAATAATTGGAGACCAGGCCTAGGAAGCTGCTGGGGCTACTGGTCTCCTCCTTTCTGCATGCTTTTCTTGCGATGGTTTCTTCTCTATTTTTCTTTCCCCACCCTCTGGCTGTTCTTTTTCTCCTCAGTTTCTTTTACTAGTCGATCTGGGAGGGGGGGCTTTGCTAGCTGTGTTGTTGTGGTTGTTCTGGCTGCTGTCTGGCTCAGCTGTCAGCTGCTGGTGCTTCTGCAGCTGCTCACCCCCCAGAGTCTCTCTCTCTCTCTCTCTCTCTCTCTCTCTCTCTCTCTCTCTCTCTCTCTCCTGCCTGCTTTCTTCTTCTACTACTGTTATTCAGTGCGCTACATACGGGAGCAAACGCTGCATCTGTCTGTCCGGGAGGAAAAAGATGGGATTGGCGTATTTATTGGAGTTGGGGAATTGGCATATCATAGGATTGATTCTACTACCACACTTGTCCCCGTAAATACTCTGCTTGATTCCAAATGTAAGTTTTTTTTTAATATAGGGACAGTCTTCGAGGTGACACCGATCATTAATTTCTATAAAAACGTATTATGTCAACTGAAAATAATTAAACATTATAAAAGTATGTTCCGTGATGGAATTTTAGCTAAAAATTATACATTATAAAAACATGTTTCATGATGGATCTAATAATACCAATTTTATATTGTTGATCTTTGTAATTCATTTATATATTGATGGTCGAAGACGACTTAGATTTAGAATCGAAGGAGTAATGCTTTGTCCTCGCCTGCTTAGGAGTATATTATTATGTATGGCTGTCCGCCATAGGAGTATATTATTACGTATGGCTGTCTGCCTCGAATGAATGAATGAAATGGATACGGTAGGAGTACAAGTATATGATGCAGTGATGTCTGTGTTGTTTGCGTGTGTAAGGAAGGAGCAAGGGAGGGGTTGGGAAAGCGGATGCAACACGGAATGGAATGGATTGGATCCTTCCGTTCGTATAGCTATTATATCTTGCTATTGCGGGGTTAGAGGTAATCGCACTACCAACTGCGCGCTTTGGTTATTACGGAAAAAAGAGCACACACACTATCCCTTGTAATCCGCGTTGTTTAAGACCACGGACAATATAATTAGAGCAAGTTTAATAGTACAGATAGCTGCTACCTCCAATACATTCTATGTCATCAAAAAATAATGATGCAGTCAACTCATACAATAAGCTAGCTATAAGTTATCTCCATAAGAGCTCTCAATCATTTAATACATACATGGGTATTGATGATTTAATACATACATGGGTATAGCAATTAGTTCTATGGGTACATGCATGAATAATGTCTCTTTTTCTGTGCTATAGCCTGACTCTTGCATGGGAGTCGGCTTGGCTCTCTCTCTCCTTTTCTCTCCCCTTCACATAGGACTATGCTGACATGGATTTCCTTATAGCTAGCACAGTCAGCCTTATTAAACTTGCTCTTATACTAGCTAGTACTAGTACCCATCCTAGTCGTTTTTGGGTTACACGCAATCCACACCGACGTGTTGGCTCCCTCTATAGACAATAACAATGTTGACACCAACATACAGGCACCTCCTCCTCGAAGAGAATATATATATATATATATATATATATATATATATATATATATATATATATATATATATATATATATATATATATATATATATATATATATATATATATATATATATATATATATAGTATTGTCCATGGTGGAGTAGTGGACGAACCAGGATCAAGGGGGCTGACGTCCGCTCTATCTCCGGTTAAAGAGTGGGTACCTCTTACCTCTGGTTGGAGCGTTACCGTGCCATAGCCGGCCGGTCATCGTCATCAGTTGTCGACTTGGAGGGAGGAAGACACCGACTTAAAGAGAGGAGGAAGACACTGATTGGATATTCAGCCCGGGAGGAGATTTAGGGGATCCGGGAAGACCGGCCGAGAGAGGATTTAGGGGATGGGGGATTGAGGATTTTATCATAATATCTATGCAATTGTAATATTGTATCTAATTATTTTTGATAAAATCAATGGCAATGGCATGGTTTGAATGAACTCTTTTTTAACTACATTTTAGGTACCTGCTGAGGAGGACTGGTGGCTGCAGGTTGCGGCTTTGCATTAAGAGATAATGGGGGATCAGAGGCAGTGACTGTAAGATATAAAGCATAAATCTACTTTTTAATTTGCGCAATTGTAATTGATATGGTATTTTAATTTCATCTTTTGTCATTTATTGATTTGTAGAGTTGCAAGAAATGGAGAAACAAATCTACTTTATAACTATTCACAATCACAATTCCCGATTTCACCACTAAGTTTATTAATTTCGGTGTACAGATAGTTACTTACATATATTTACGGGCTTTGGGAGACACATTATCTATTACTGAGGTATAATCTTCCATGTATTTTACACATGGCAAGGCAGTGTCTTTTTCTTTTTCTTCTTTCTTTTGATTGGCAGCTTCCCTTTGTAAATTGTGAGTGACGACTGTGCTATTAAAAGAAAAGAAGGAAGCCGGTGGAAGGAACGAAGAAGGAAGGAGATGCGGATGCCTCATGATGAAAACCAAAGGTGAGCGCAAATTTCTGTCTAGTCGTCTAGATTGAGCAATAACTTAATTAATTAGTGGGGATGCACGCACAAATGCTGCTACTTTCCTTGAAAAGAGGCTTTTTGTTTGATGACTAGTCCGAAATGACTTTTGAGATATCATGGAAGAAACTATGCCTTAATTATTTCTAGGCGCATGGTTCAATAACCCAACGAGGGGAATACACAACTCGAGAGATGGGAGAACATCCACATACACAAGGAAAGTTATTGCTCTTGGTTATAATTAATATTGATCTTGAGATATGGTGGTGATCGGTTGGGCTGTGGCTTATGGCTTATTTCACTGTAGCTGAAGGTGGCTTATTTGGTATAATTAAATTTTAAAAATAGAAAAAATGGGTTAGCCCATCACGTGTAATGCAAACGAATACGGGAAAAAAGAACCGGTAAAAACTCAAAAAATCCGAAAAAAAATCAGAAAAAAACAAATTTTAGGAATAGTGAAAAAATAAGTCAGAAGCTGAAGCCGAAACGATCAGGGCACGGAGTAAATCGTAAAAAGTAAATGTAATTTAGGCATAAGTTAAAGCCATAATATGTGGTTCAGCTGGATGATAGGATTCTCACAAATAAGGAATGTGTATTTCATGCTGGTTTTTTTTTATGTATGGACCTGCCTACCTTTATATATATATATAGTCAATTATTCCTGAAAAGCCGCTTCAACTCTAGCTTATGGCTGGCCACTGATGCCCTCACTCTAGCTTTATCCCCTTTGGTGTTTTGCCCTCACTCTACGGTCCTGATCAACTCAGCTTCGGCTTCTGGTTTCTGACTTTCACTATTCATAAGTTTCGTCTTTTTCTGAACTTTTGGCTTTTTGTTGAGCTTTTTTGCCGGTTCTTTTTTCTCGTATTTGTTTGTATTATACGTAATGGGCTAACATGTTTTTTATATTTTTAAATTTTTTAAATTTAATTATGCTAAATAAGTCTCTGTTAGCTACAGTGTTTTTTCAGCCAGCTACATTGTTTTCAGCCATAAGCTATGGGCTTTTCAGCCGAACCGATCACCACCTAAAGTTGGCACCTACTAGTAGTACTAGCGAAGCTAGTGGGCTGCACATCGGCAAACTGCATGTTACCACGTAATTACTCGATATTTTCAGTTTGTTATTATCGAACTTGTTTCTGGGTTCCAAGATGGTCCATTTAATTTAACAAAGAAAAAACAAAGTCGATCAAGAATAGGTGAAGAACAACATAGCTTGCGTACTTTCCTCTTGGACCAAGATGGCTTTATCTCAGATTCATTCAAAACATTGATATATACCAAGATCGTATCAAACCCGGCCACAAAATCTTATGCGGAGAACGAGGAATCTATATTATATACATTCAGGGATAATTAGTTCCAGTGGCAAATTAACACCCCAAAAAGAGTGACAAATACCCAGGAGAGGAGAAGAGAAGAGAAGAGAAGAGAAGAGAGATTGCAAGTAGCTAGCAATCACTTCTCTGTGTTCACGAATAGATGCCATCCTAGATTCTTGCACAACAACCAAGAAACATGTACGGATGACCATATTACCCTCGTTCAAAACAATCATTAAGTTACTTACTGTTTTGGATGGTATGTGTTTTCTGGTTCATACTAGTCCAGCGCGACAGGTGGCGCCTAGCGTATTAGGTGGCGACAGGTTATTAGGTGGGCTCTAGTGGGCATTTAGACAGTAGCTACCCAAACAAGCTAGAGGCAGCCCAAGGCCCATCTCGCCCACATGACTCGATGCCTCATCATTCGTCTCCCTCCAACTGCTTCCTTCGCTTCAGACCCTCGTCAACTCGGCTTCGACTTCTGACTTCTGGCTTATTTTTCACTATTTATAAGTTTCGTCTTTTTCTGAACTTTTGACTTTTTGTTGAGCTTTTTTGCCGGTTCTTTTTTTCCCGTATTTGTTTGTATTATACGTAATGGGCTAACATATTTTTTTATTTTTAAAATTTTTTAAATTTAATTATGCTAAATAAGCCTCTGTCAGCTACAGTGCTTTTTTCAGCCAGCTACAGTGTTTTCGGCCATAAGCCACGAGCTTTTCAGCCAAACCGATCACCACCTCAATGGTGACGTCCGTCGCTGCTTCCTCTCTCTCTCTGTGCAAGCACCAAGCATCTGCCTACCTCCGCCCACCTCGCCTGTCTCCGCCGCGGCTAGGGCTAGCTTTGACCGCCTAGGTGGCCACTCCGCCTAGCATGTCGATTTCACGGAACACTTAGAGCAGTTAAATGACCTTGGAAATAATCATATATATGACTAAAGGGGACGGAGGGGCGTCTTAAGGGAAAAATGATAAAAATCGTAGAATGACATATGTTTGAAAATAAAATTTGAAAGATAGAATAACATGCATTTGAAAACAGCAACGTATGAAAGCATGCATGTGTATACAGGGTGCTCGTAATGGCTTCTGCTTTTAGTTTCTGTTTAAAGAAATCAGAAACCAACGTAGTTTCTTCACTTCTCTCGCTCACATCCCGCTCTAAGGATAAGGTAGGAGGCCACAGGAGCATCATGTACTCCACTCCTCTCGCTCTTGTCTCGCGCATGCATCTCTTATACACACACACACACATATATATATATATATACATATATATATATATATGCGATTTTTATTCATCAATCAAATGCGTACTACGTATATACTCCTTAACACTACTGGTGCACAGCATTGCAAATACAGTTAAGACATCCATCTGAACTGATCAAAGAGATAGCTAGCTAGACCATGACAATAATGCTAGCTGTTAAGTAAAATCGATCGGTCGAATTGCATACAGTTCTCCCTCGTCTCGCAATATAAATTCAACACTTATATCTAGAAAGTATGTTATTTAAGTAATATTTAATAAAATTTCAATAGAAAGATTGATACTATGCATAGGAGTAACTATGGTATAATTTTATTAAATATTGGTTAAATAATATATGATTTAGGTACGAGCGGTGCTTTAATACTTTTCTCTTTAATAAGAGTATTACTAATTTAAAAATAAACGAAAACATCATATTTTTTTTTAAAAAAAAGTAAGTGTATGTGCACATAAAGATGGCAGCAGGTGGTAATTATGATGTATGGATCATCGATGTTTGAGCGAGCGGAATACTTAACGTACGTACGTTTGCTTTCTGGCCTGGGGCGAGCTACGGCTGGATAGCTATCTGGTCAACGTCAAATGATCGTGCGTGCCGGCCGGCCAGGAATATCATCCATGCATGTGTATGGACATGACATGGTTGGTCGGAGGTATGAGATTCTCATGCATGTTTTCTGACGGACCAGGTAAGTCGCCCACGAGGACTGATCTCTCATCTGCTCCCTCCCTCTCTGCGACTAGGCCTAGCTAGATCAACAAAGTTGCTGGTCGCCTTCCACCTATCACAAGGCAACAAAATTGTGCGCTCCAAGCCATGTTGGAAATATAATGACAACGTATGTATGTGCCTACATGTATATAGTCAAATTGGTGATATTTAATGTACCTCCTTTGCTTTGGAGGTTATAAAATCCTACAATATAATCTTTAAATCAAAAAGGAATTCCTAAAAAATTCTCTCATTAATCAAGAGAAAAAAAAGAGAAGATTTACACCACTTATTTCAATACATCCAGATTATAATGGCACTAAAGGTTAATCACGTATATATATTACAATTATATAATAGATACATCTATATCTTTAAAAGATAATAAAAATTATATAATAAATATAATATGTTACTGCAGGACATGGCCCACGGATCGCAATAGAATCATTTTTTATCTGCTCAAAGAATCACAATTCTATCATATTTTTAAATATATATATATATATATATATAATAAATTATATTACTAATATAAATCTATAGTAGAATTTTTGAATTTTTTGAATTTAGAGTACACTTATTCGTGTTATATTGAATTAAGGGTAATTTTTAAAACTTATTTAATTATTTCTTAATAAACTAATAATCTAAAAGTCTAATATGCCAAAGATAATACTTTTTATCTTAGAACATGTAAACATAAAAGCAAAGCAAATAAAACTAGCGTAACTTAAACTAGCAATAAGTACGACCGGCGTGGGGCGTGCGTCCTGGCCCGGCTGCCACCATGGCAGCTCAGGGACGGGGCGCGGCCTAGCCTGGCCGCCACCACGGCGGCGCGGGACGGGGCGCAGCCCAACCTCCTCCACTGCGGGACAAAGATCTGGAAGGGGGTGACGGCAACGGCCCAGCGACGAGCCTGGGGAACGGGACGGCGACAGCCCAACCACGACGAGGACGATCGCAAGGAGGTAGGCCCGATCTGCTGCTTGACGACGACGACGACGATGGCGGCCGGATCAATAGGGATCCGCCGCCTAAACGGTGGCACTGCCCCCGGCGGAGATAGATCTCCCCGGGGGCGCGCGGTGCGGAAGCGAGCGGCGGCTAGGGTTAGGATCTAAACCTAGACCTCTGATACCATGAAGGAAGATAGAATTGGGTGGAATTGGATGAATTGTATTGAGCCTCTCGGGCGGTATATATAGAGATACAAGACTTAGAGTGTAAGACGGTACAAGAGATTGTAATCCCAATGGACTTTATCCTATCAAATATATTATACTCTAACACTCGTCTTGCATATGTAGTCTCCCTCCCCCCTCTCTCTCTGACATTAGTTAGTACAACTAATAAATTATTGACACATTTGATTTATTTACACTGATCGGTCGATCTCACATGGAGCTAGGCAGAGTGCGATCTAATTAAGCCTCGTAATAAACCCCTTCCTTCTCCTATAAATATCACCCAAGCTTCCTCTTGCACTGCCGCATCAGACACACAGCACACTCTAAACCCTCTACACGTATAGTGTAAGCTAGCCATAGCCATGGCGAAGAAAGTGGCAGTGATCGCGACGCTCCTCACCCTCAACCTCCTCTTCTTCACCTTCTCCGACGCCTGTGGCTCCTGTCCTAGTCCAGGCGGAGGCGGCGGGGGAGGGGGAGGCGGCGGTGGGGGAAGCGGCGGCGGCGGAGGAAGCGGTGGAGGCGGCAGTAGCGGAGGCGGTGGCCGGTGCCCGATCAACGCGCTGAAGCTGGGGGTTTGTGCGAACGTGCTGAGGGGGCCGGGCTGATCAACGTGCAGCTGGGGACGCCACCTCGGCAGCCGTGCTGCACGCTGATCCAGGGGCTGGCGGACCTGGAGGCGGCGGTGTGCCTGTGCACGGTGCTGCGCGCCAACGTGCTGGGCCTCATCAACCTCAACGTGCCCATCGACCTCAGCCTCCTCGTCAACTACTGCGGCAGGCGCGTCCCCTCCGGCTTCCAGTGCCCCAACTGATCGTTCATTCATCTCCATCCATGCATGCTCCATCATCTCCATCCATCTCCACCCATCTACGCGTACCACGTCCGTAGCTATGTGTGCACGATCTAGCATGCTTGAGTCTATGATCAGGGGTTAATCTAAGTACTACCAGTTCATGCATTCACTTGCTTAATAACTATTTGCTGGTTTTTATGTGTGTGTGATCGTATCGATCGTACGTGCGTGTGGAGGAAGGAGTACTCACATCTACGTATAAACCTGCATGCGTTCATACGGATGCTAGCTAGTGTGTGTGAGACATGTTGTTAGTTGCACTTGTGAGTTGTGACATGCATGCATGTGAGCGAGCTTGTTTTGTGTGACTGTGGTGTTCTTACGTACGTACTAGGGAGTCGTTGTCATTCTCTTGTACGTACGTACGTTGTTTTGCCTTCAAGAGGCCGGTTACCCCTCTCGATGGTATCTCTATCTCTATCTCTATCTCTTCTCTTCTCTACCCCTAAAATACACCAGTTCATTTCTTTCCTACGCCCACCTCAAATTGTGCCCCCAGCAGTCATGAGTTTTTCTGCGTCCACACCAATTCGTGTCCCCAGGAAAACCAACCAGTGAAATCAACGATCAATGATCAATTCTCACCTTTCTCTCTCCTTACCCACTCATATCCAACGATCCAAATCGAAAGCGGACTCGCGATCCCCACCTCCCCCGCGCGCGATCGGATCACAGCCGCCGTCCCAGCGTCGCCTCCTCGACTCCGCGCAGCTCGCGCGATCGGGGTCACAGCCACCGTCCCAGTCGACGCCTCCTCGACTCCGCGAACCCTCACGGGACTCCAGGCGTCGCCGCCGTCCCAGCCGCCGTCCCAGCCGCCCACCGTCCTGCGCATCGCCGCCTCGCGCGACTCACGGGGCGCCGCCCACCGCCGTCCCGTATCGCCGCCTCGCGCGACTCACGGGACGCCGCCGCCGCCTCGCGCGACTCCGGGGACGCCGCGCCACGTACGAAGTCGCCTCGCGCGACTCACGGGACGCCGCCGCGCCTCACGCGACTCGGGGACGCCGCCGCCGCGTACACGAAGTCCGCCTCGCGCGACTCACGGGGCGCGCGCGCCTCGCGCGACTCACGGGACGCCGCACCACGCACACGAAGTCCGCCTCGCGCGACTCACGGGACGCCGCCGCCTCGCGCGACTCCTGGGGACGCCGCGCCGCCACGACGCTGCGCCGCCACGACCACGAAGCAAACAAAGTAGCAAACCATAGCGCCCCCGCCTCCTCCTCCCAGCCGCTGGATCACTGCGCCGGTGAGTCCCCCAGTCCAATTAATCCTTGCTGACTCCTCTCTGAGGGTATGGTAGGACTCAAGAGGAAACGAATTTTGTTGAGATTGAGATTAGGGTTTGAAGCTTATGCCTTCATTCAAGGGAAACAAAATATAGGAACTAAATGTTGAAATGCTGAAGGTATGGATAGTTTGTTAGAAAAATAAAGCTATTGTGCTTACTGCTCCTTGACTGCATGAAAATAACATAGAAGCAAGATGTTTGGCTTAAAGAGTGTGGTTATTGAATATGTGAAATTATGTATGTTTTTGAA
Source organism: Dendrocalamus sinicus (assembly GCA_036346575.1). NCBI lineage: Eukaryota > Viridiplantae > Streptophyta > Magnoliopsida > Poales > Poaceae > Dendrocalamus > Dendrocalamus sinicus. The sequence continues at coordinate 53,212,986 of CM070648.1, read as the reverse complement.
ATTGGCTCTGGATTTATCAGAAATGGAGCATGAGCCCATAATCCATAACTATTTATGAGAAAAATCATGCAGCGTAACTATTGTGTTGTTCAATTGGAATTTCTCTTTTGTAGACCCATAAAGTAGGCCTGGATTGAGAGAACTTTATTCAAGGAGCATTAGGATACCAATATACCATTTAATTTTTGCCAGCAATAATTCAAACACTGTAGATAGGAATATGTAGGCCAAGAATTTAGCTCAGTTAAATGTGTTTCCTGAATCTGAACATAAGTCCCAACTTAATTCAGGAATTATTATATGGTGGTCTTTTTTTAAAAGGTATTTGTTTTGTCCTTTTGCCAAGGAGAATTTGAACAATAATGGATGACATTTAGACTGGTGTTCTAGAAGCAATGAAGCTTTCAAACAAATATTTCTTACACCTGAAAATACGTTCTGACTTGATTCAGGTATTATTATATGGCGGTCTTTTCAGATGTATTTCTGTTGTCCTTTTGCTGTGGAGAATTTGAACAAGAGTGTATGATGTTTACACTGGTGTTCTAGAAGCAATGAAGTTTTCAAACAAATAGTTCTTAAACTTGAAAATAAGTTCCAACTTAATTCAGGAATTATTATATGGTGTTTTTCAGAGTATTTACATTGCCCTTTTCTCGTGGAGTATTTGAACTAGAGTGAATGAAGTTTGCAATCTTTGTTATGGAAGCAATGAAGTTTGCACTGGTGTTATGGAAGCAATGAGTTTGCAAAAACAACTCAATTAGAAACATATACAGACATGTAAGGTATATGTATGCCCATAGTAGCATGGAATGCCAAATGCATTGATTTTCATCCTATGTTTTCTTGTGTGGTGATTACCACTACCCTTTAATTCTCTATTCTACACACCTAAGAAACATAACTTCATGAGAAAGCATAACTATTTTATGAGGGTAGCACTTAGATTTCGTTTCAATGGTTGTGTACTTGCAGCTTCTATTTTACAAATCTTTCTGTTTTAGGGGACGTTGGTAAGCTCTTGCTTAGTTGTTTGTGACAGAGTTAGCTCTCTTGGTGACTTTCAGTCTATTGTGACAGCGCGTTTGGTTGGCCTGCTTCCTTTGGGTTTGCCTTGTGGCGGCGCCGATTGGTTCTGGTTCCTCTTCTGCTTCCGGCAATGGCAATATCTCCTCTGTTGATGAACAGGTACATTTTAATCATCGTATTCTTGTGTAGGATTTTCTCCTCTATTCCGATATCATTTAATTTTTTCTAACTCAATGTCCGAGGAAGGGATAGCTCTCGAAGAGCAAAAATGTTAAAATTCTCGATAGGAAAACAAGAAAGTCAGATGTTAAGGTGTCAGACAATAAGATTTAAGTAACTAGAAATTCTGCAATTAGATAATTATGTTTATTTCATAAAATATTGTGTTTATAGACAAGAAAAATATCAAATAATTCTGAATATTAAGCTCATAAAGAAGCACTGCACGAAATCTAACAAAAGTTGCAGCACCTGTAAATTAATACATGTTCGGTTCTATATACATATGCCAGCGGACTGTTGATTACAACTGAAGATAAATAGCCAAGCTACAATTATGCTAACCTTCCATCATTGTCTCCACTTCAAATAAATTGGACTGGGGTTCCAGTTGAATGAAGTCATTCATTATAGCCTCTATCTGCACAGGAAAAATAAGACGATAATTAAGTTAAACAGTTGTATCCCTTAGAATGGGAAAATGCCCTGATAAATGGAATACAATCAATACATAATAAAACTTAGCAGTGGAAATGGCACATTACTACATTAGGTGCCAGAAATTATGTCTTGTTTAAACTTAAATGACAGAAATGTCAAATGTGCATATCGAATTTATATTATAATGGACAAACCTTTGCTTCTGTTTGTCCCACACTGACCTAAAAGAAACAGGCGGTAATCGAGGATTAAAGACTGCTACTACCAAAAAGAATAAATATACAATTGTACTCGATGGATGTCACTTACAACGCAAAATGTCCTGGATGGGACTATAGTTGATTTGTATATGGTTCCTGTATGAATATGGAAAGAATAAAGAAGATTCTGAATTGTTTGGAATATTGCATGCATGAAAGATAAGAGACATGGTTTTCAAATGCCTTAGCAGTTAGTACAGATATATGCCTTAGTTGTTAGTACGGATATCTTGCAGGATATGCTACCATTAATTATAATTCAGAATCCAATGAAGAACGTACACAATATAATGAAAGTAACTTGGTGGTACCTTTCAGGTCCAATAACAAATCCTGATTACCAGTAGGACCACTTGAAATTACTATCTTGCCAACAGCTCCAATATCTCCGCTCAAGTCTATCGAGTCACCGTCACATTCAATCAATGCCTATACAACAGAGATAAAAAGATTGATGATTATAAACTTGGGGAAAATATTAATAACAACATGAAAGTACAGTCTGGAGTTCCAGGTAGATGTTACTAGATGATACCAGGTAATAGAATCCCTTGAAAGAAATCCTTTATTTTCCAGAAACCCAGATGTTGATACATCCATTTTAGCGCACATGACACATTTTGCATATTTTAACCATGAAATTATGGCTATTTTTTATAACATATACTTATGTAAACTACTAAACTCATGTTTCACTCCTATGAGGAAATAAGTACACAGTAGCATACAAAAACATGCATGTGTGGTCAAGTTTCATGACTCTGCTTCTATTGATTGTATTATATTCCTTTTCATAAATGCTAAGCAGACATTTTTTTATGAAGAAATACAAGAAAGGGGGAGAACAACAGGGATGTCCATAGCATTCCAGACTTTCGGTTGCAGGCATCAAACTTTTCCTTAAGATTCCAAACAATTCAGAATCTTCTTTATTCTTTTGTATATACGCTAAGGCATATATCTGTACTAACTGCTAAGGCATTTGTACAAAAAATATGGCTTTGGAAAGAATAAGAGACATGGTTTTCAAATGCCTTAGCAGTTAGTACAGATATACTTTTCCTTAAGAGACATGGTTTTCAAATGCCTTAGTAGTTAGTACAGATATATTCCAGAGGCAACGGCGTAAAAAATATGGGTGCTTGATTGTTTGGATAAGTTTACCTGTTGGATGAGAATCCAGCCGAAATTCTACTTAATACATCTTGAAAGATGGCTTTCCTGGCAGCTTCAAGCAATGCTAAAAAAACAAGAAAGTCAGATGTTAAGGTGTCAGACAATAAGATTTAGTAACTATAAATTCTGCAATTAGATAATTATGTTTATTTCAGAAAATATTGTGTTTATAGACAAGAAAAATATCAAATAATTCTGAATATTAAGCTCATAAAGAAGCGCTGCACGAAATCTAACAAAAGTTGCAGCACCTGTAAATTAATACATGTTCGATTCTATATACATATGGCATAGTCTAATTGAACAAAAATAACATGTTCTAACACTTAACGTCTTACAGACTTAAACCAATGGCTTACAAAAGCGTAATTATTATTGGCCGAAACTGGATATAATTCATTCAGACTAATGTTACAACTGTACGTTGGTGACCCAAACATGCAAGCACGTACTCTATAATAGGCTCTTGGTTATAGTTATAGCACTAATCAGTGTTTACATTTGGTGTAGTGGACGTTTACTTGCTCACTAATGGGGACTCCAGAAGAAGGCCCCTCTGCGTTCAGAGACATAACAAATATCATCAACACAGGTAGAACTGATTTGGGGACTCGAGAAGAAGACCTCTCTGCGTTCAGAGACGTAACAAACATCATCAACACAGGTAGAGCTGATTTTTCTAGCCGTACCAATAATTATTGTTGTTGCTGTTGTAACTAATCTATGCTATTCTACATAATGGCCAGCACCCCAAAGCGACGTAGATCGTAAGCGGGAGGAAAGAAACAGAAAAAAACGTGAATACCGTGCACGCAAGAAGGATGAAGAGACAGATGAGCAGAGAGAAGAGAGGAATAGGAAACAGCGTGATTACCGAGCAAGACAAAAGGCTAATTCATTAACACCTATACCTGGTAATGTTACCTGTGTCATAATATGGCTCTGTCCAATAATTCTCATTGTAACTGACTATGGTTCTGTGCAGCAACATTCCAAAGTGGACATCATGTAGCCTATTATGGACACCGTCCAAACTTTAGTGTTTCAACACCGTCAATATTGGGACAACACTCAACACCATCCAGTGGAGGTACATTTGGAAGATATTTCTGTGGCTCTGTCCAATAATTCTCATTGTAACTGACTATGGTTCTGTGCAGCAACATTCCAAAGTGGACATCATGTAGCCTATTATGGACACCGTCCAAACTTTAGTGTTTCAACACCGTCAATATTGGGACAACACTCAACACCATCCAGTGGAGGTACATTTGGAAGACATTTCTGTGTACTCATTTGATCATGTTTCTTCACATGTGATGGCCACAAAACATGATGTGCTGTAGGTCAACAATCACCTGCAGGTACGGGGCGTTCGACAGTTTTGCAAGCATCAATCATAAACGACAAGGAAAATATCGATCCAGATGATCCCAGTGATTGGTTGCATAGAAATGCTAATTACGTCCGACGCTGCTAACGCACCAATGATCCACCAACTTCAGACCGAGGTGACTGTGTATAACCTTATATGTAAACTCAATCTAATTTAAAAACTTCTTCATATTCTACTCACTGTTTGCTCGATTGTAAAGTGAATCCAGGTGTTCTTACTCATGATCACACCATGCCGATTACTCCTATCCCACAGACAGAACAAACAGATAAAGAATATGATAACTTGTTGTTTGAGCCTACCCACACTGGTGCTCGCGAAGAAGGTGGATTACATTGATATCTACTTAATTCTTAATTACATAATGATATTTAACATTAGCCTAACGTGCCACCTGATATCATGCAACAGATGATATCAAGGAACCATGTGACTCCGATATTGCAGATCATATTGACGATCCTATTGATGATGAGGAAACCAGGCAATTTCTGGGTCAAGGTAATAACTACTTGTATATCATGTATTGCTGGGTCTTATGGTCAGGTGCTTACAACCATACCTTGCTTTTACTGACAGGTGATGCATTTGAGTCCTATCGCATGCCTGTTAATGGTGTTCATGACCACGGCTCTTTAGATCCATACGACTACGTCTACCAAAACTTGCCGGACAGGCACCATGTTTTGAAAAAAGTTCCTAACTGTCAATATTGTGGTGCCATGCGGTTCCAATATGAGACACCCAGTTTTTGTTGCAGAAAAGGAAAGATAAAAGTGCATATTCCAGATGTTCCTGCAGAGTTGAAAAGGTTGTTTACAAGTCAGATCCATGATGATGCAAAATATTTCAGAAAGCACATACGGTATTTCAACTCTCATTTCTCTTTCACAAGCCTAGGGGTTACGTTGGACCGACGAGTTGCTACAGCAGCCGGGACTGGTGTGTATACATTTCGTGTCCATGGTGCCTTGTACCATCGTCTCGACCATTTGGTGCCAGGATCTAAGGGCCCCCGTCATTTGCAACTATACTTTTACGATACAGAAGATGATACATTATCCCACCGAGTACGGAGATCTCCTGATCTGGATATCAATCTCATTAGAACTGTTCTGAGAATATTACAGGATAATCCTTATGTGCATACATTAAATAGAGTTGGTGCTATTCCTAACCTAGATGACTACGTGATTGAACTCAATACAAATGTCACACGACCAAATGAAGGTACGATATTTGAGTGCAATGATTCAATACATACATTACATATTTCGAATTATCAATGGTTTTTAATGTGTATACTTCGCCCAACAAAGGTACAATGCGCCACGGCTTCACAAGTTGCTGCAATTTGGTCGGAAGGGAATGATCCACAATGAAGTTTTGATAGAAGTGTACTTGTATATGCCAGAGGGGATCGCCCGCGCTATATCAAAGCGTACCATGGTTGTTATGACCCATTGTCGTATCCTTTATTTCTCCCTAGGGGTGAAACCGGATGGAACCGCTTTATGCCGTACAATGATATGCCTACAAGACATGGCAATGAAATGCCTACTGTACACATGGAGACCCCTACTTCGTTAGATGTACACCCATGGAAGAACCCACTCCCGCCGAGCCTCTGGTACCGTCACTAACTCCAAATATAATTCGTCTTTAATTTGCCTTGTCGTGCCGCTTTAGTTAATTGTATTCATCCATTGTTTTTTTATTTATGCAGATCATGGTCAACAAAGTGATGATGACATACAAGGAGATTACATCGATGGCGGTAGATGACACCCAATCAAAACGGTTTGTGACGGCAAGGGAATACTATTGTTTCTTGATGCAAGTTAGAAAGGGCCTTTTAACATCTTGTTGTTCGAGGCGGCTTTTCCAAAGAATGGGTTGTTGACATGTATATCAAGATAGAGTCTATGAGGCTTGATTGGTACTCTAACCACGAGAACCGAAAACTCATACGAGCTGAGTGTGCTGTAATTAGCGAAAATTATATTTTTTAGTATTTTAAATTTATACCTATCATTATATTTTTTAGTATTTGTACCAGGTAACAGCAGGTTCATGACGTTATTTCTATCACAGGGTTTGGTTGATGTAATCTCTGCTGGAGAGACAAGAGCTTGAGAGGTTGGAAAGAGAGTTGTCTTTGCCTCGTAGTTTTCCGGGTGGTGATCGCGATATGCAAAAAGGTTTCTAAATGCTATGGCTATTGTCCAGCGTTTGATAAACCAGATTATTTCATCACAATGACATGCAATCCTTCTTGGGAGGAGATTACGTCCAATCTTGAGCCGGACAAACACCACAAGATAGGCGGACTGGTTTCAAGAGTGTACAGGGGCTAAGTTACGAGACATCAAGGATTTGTTGATCAAGAGGAGTTATTTTGGCGAGGTTGCTGCGTATGTGCATGTCACAGAATTTCAAAAGAGGGGCTTGCCACATGAACACATCCTCTTGATCATGAAGTCAGGCAGTAAGTTAACAAGCCCAGATGGTTATGATAAAGTCATTTCGGCAGAGATACCAGACAAAGACAAATACCTGTCTTTGCATAATCTTGTCATCAACCATATGCTGCATGGACCATGTGGAGTGCTAAATAGGAAGTGTGCTTGTATGGTCGATGGACAGTGTCGCTTTCGGTTTCCTCGTCAGTTTTGTGCAGCAACACAACAAGGAAAAGATTCCTACCCTTTGTATAGGAGGAGAGATGATGGCCGCCGTGTAAAGATAAGAGGAGCGGAATTGGACAATAGGTGGGTGGTTCCATACAACCTGGGTGCTTATGAGATATAATCGCCACATCAATGTTGAAGCTTGCTCCAAAGATCAAAGCTATTAAGTACTGTTTAAATACGTATACAAAGGTCATGACTGTGCATCATTCTCAGTAAACCCGTCACATAAGGAAGATGGAGTAATCAATGAGATTCGTCAATACAGAGATGCCAGATACATATCACCACCGGAAGCTGTACACAGGATTTTTGGTTTCCCACTCTTTGGTGTCTACCCATCTGTTTTGCAGCTCCAACTTCATCTGCCCAACATGCAGTCTGTAATTATTGATGAGAGTAAAAGTCTTGAGGATGTTGTCAGCCAGCCATCTTCATCCATGACCACACTCACAGAGTACTTCAAGAAGAATGTAGTGGATAGTTTTGCGAGGACATTGTTGTACAGAGACTTCCCAGAATACTACCGGTGGATCACTTGTAGAAAAGTGTGGCAAAGAAGAAAGCAGAGAGGACAAATTGGGCGGGTTGTTTATGCACACCCTGCTGAAGGGGAGAGATATTCGTTGAGAGTGCTTTTGAGCCATGTTAGAGGTGCAACCTCATATGAAGATTTAAGAACAGTGGCTAGAATCACATACTCTACTTTCAGAGAAGCATGTGAGAAGAGAGGACTTATTGAGACGGACAGGTCACTTGATGACTGCTTGTGTGAGTCTGCAACTTTCCAGATGCCGCCCGCACTGCGAAGATTATTTGCGACAATTCTTGTATTTTGCGAGGCCACCAACATTCGTGGACTGTGGGACAAGCACAAGGACTCAATGTCCGAAGATTACAGCCGAGACAATTCTAACACAGCAGCAGTAGAACAAATGGTGCTTAGAGACATTCGGGATTTGATTCACTCGATGGGGAAGGATATCGAAATTATGATCTTCGGAGGTGAATGATTCAGGTAAATTTGTCCCAATCCAGTGCCTAAACTTTTGATTCACTTACATACTGTACACATATTTGTTTTTTTTCTATTGACCAATTATGTGGATGATAAATTAATTCCTTTGTGCCAATCAGGTTTATTTTTGAATGACATCATGAGGGAGGTTAGAGAAGAACTTTCTGTGGCCATAGACCAAGAACATTTGGATATACACTCATCTCTTAACAGGGAGCAGCGTGCAGGATTTGATGAAATCATACAACATGTGCTTGCAAACAAAAGCCATGTGTTCTTTGTGGATGGTCCAGGAGGAACTGGCAAGACGTTCCTATACAAGGCACTCCTTGCTAGAGTGCGATCGAGGATTAATAGCCATTGCAAGCGCAACTTCGGGATTGCAGCGTCAATTTTGCGGGAGGACGCACAGCACACTCAAGGTTCAAAATTCCAATTAAGCTTGCTGACAATAGCATGTGCAACTTCACCAAGCAAAGTGGCACCGCAGAGTTACTCCGTAGGGCATCCTTGATTATTTGGGACGAAGTTGCCATGGCAAAGCGTCAAGCAGTTGAGTGTCTTGATAGGTCCCTGCAAGATATTATGAGTTCATCTTTGCCCTTTGGGGGAAAGGTAGTGGTATTTGGTGGAGATTTCAGACAGGTACTTCCAGTCATAACACGTGGGACAAGAGCACAGATAACTGATGCTACATTGCAGAGATCTTACCTATGGGAAAGTATGAGGAAGATACGATTGTCACGAAACATGAGGGCTCAATCTGACCCATGGTTTTCAGATTACCTCCTTAGGATTGGGAATGGAACTGAAAAGACTATCGGGGATGATTATGTTAGCCTGCCAGAGAATATTGTGATTAGTTATAATGACACCGAAGATTCTATAACCAAACTCATTCAAGATGTCTTCCCGTCACTTGAGGAAAATGCAAGATCAACAGCTTATATGAGTACACGTGCCATTCTTTCTACCAAAAATGAGCATGTTGATCACTAAACACAAAGATGATTGACGAGTTCGGGCGAGGAAAAGGTTTATCATAGCTTTGACTCATCGATGATGATTCCATAAATAACTATCCTATTGACTTCTGAATTCGATCACTCGAATGGCTCGCCCCACATGTGCTAAAAATTAAAATTAATTGTCCCGTGATCCTTCTCCGCAATCTTGATCCTAACAATGGCTTGTGCAATGGAACAAGACTAATGGTAAGAGCATTCGAGATAATGCAATTGATGCTGAAATTGTTGGTGGCCAGCATGCAGGGAAAAGGGTGTTCATACCTAGGATCCCAATGTCTCCGTCGGATGATATTTCACTTCCTTTTAAGTTCAAGAGAAAACAGTTCCCCATTCGCCTGAGTTTTGCAATGACCATAAACAAAGCGCAGGGCCAAACCATCCCAAATGTTGGGATCTACCTTCCAGAGCCTGTGTTCTCCCATGGACAGCTCTATGTTGCTTTGTCGAGGGGTGTGTCAAGGCAAACAACAAGAATTCTGGCCAAACCAAAGAAGGAATTAGATCCAACAGGGAAAAGCACCAGAAATATTGTGTACAAAGATGTCCTGGACTGGTGAAAAATTGGTAAGTAAATTTTTACCCAAACTACGCTCGTTCGACATGGACCTAAATATTGTCCTTCTACAGGAAGCTGACAGGCTTTTTTGTTATCAACTTTATGCGCTTGTGGAATGGTATTAGATTACCGTTGTTTTCAATTGTCAGTAAATAATCTTTTGTGTACTTGGTAAAAACATTCTACAATTAATTGTTATTTTGTGACAGTCAAGTGTAATAATTTGTACAGGATGGGAATGCATCGAGGACCAAATTCTTGGTAGAGATGTTGAAGTACAAGGACAACGAATCTAAAGACAACATTCATGAAGATATACAAGAACTTATTAGGCGTGTGAGGATTTAGGTGGCTTCAAAAGATGTAATAGCTGTGATGTTATTTATTTGCAATGTTGCTCTTTAAGCATAATTGCTATGGACTCAACAATATGATAACTCATCATGAATCTCTTTTGGCATGAGTCTTAATCTATCTCACCATTTACTTCATTTTTAAGAAACATAGTCTTTTTGTTTTTTACTGTAGCGTTGCACGGGCAAGGAAAAAAATATCGTCATTTGGTTGTTTTTATGTGTATCCCTCAAATGCCGCCGTAGCGTTAGCACGGGCACTCTACTAGTTAATAAAGGAATCGTGTATTATCGTTTATCACTGTGCAATATGTCATTTCATTTCTGTTGTGGATTGGACTCATCTTTTTATGGGCCTTTGATTTGTGAGGCTAATGCTCGATCGATCGTACGTGTATCAGCTAGCTAGCCCAGGCCCCAGGCAGCTAGACGTCAGAACTGGACGCTCCGGGAGCTTATACATGATTCAGACTCACACACGACTAATATATTTCTTGTAGATCTGACAATTCATTGGGCTGGCTCTCTGTAGTGCTTGCACAGTTAATTCTCAGACAGCTAGGCACGGCAAAATCTTGAGATTACAGTAAGATGCCTAGCTAGTTCAGAATTTTGCAGGCAAGATTTGGGCTCATCTTGAAATTAATGAAGATGCTTATATTAGTGCAGCCAGGGAGTAACTAGTATTGGCATGTACTACCATGCAGATGCTAGTATATATGTTTGTAAGAAAGTGATGATTCATGCCTAGCTACAGCATGAATCCTATGTTGAAACTGATCATCATGCATGGCATGAGCTGCTAGCAATGAGCAGCGGCTCAGCGCCCTCGGGATCCGGCGGCCGGGCCGCGTGGCCTGATATCAGTGTCGCGTCTCATTAGAACCGATACAGCGCTTGAGTTGTTTGCTTGCGATGTTACAAATTCCATCAGAGATCTGCTGGCTAGGCTAGATTATGCTGTTACAAATTCCACCGGCGTCACACTTTTCTTAATACTGATCGATACTGCTTCGGTATTTTATTTTCGGTTTTGCTATTGCACAGGCGATTGGATTTTTCTTATCTCTCAGTTACCTGAAGTTACACTCTCAATCAATTGAAGTCGCAGCCTCCCTCCAAAAAAAGGGGATTTGCTCATGTGCTCCAAAGTTTAATGGCGTTTGCTCATTTGCCCCCATGATGTCTCACTGACATATGGGTTCTGGACCCGCGTGTCAGTGAGATATCATGGGGCAAATGAGCAAACGCCATTAAACTTTGAGGCAGGGGAGCAATTTTTCCCCAAAAAAATCACCTGTAACTTTAGGTGATTCAGAGTGATCACCTGATGTTGCAGCTCCCTCTTTAAAAAATCATCTGTAACTTTAAGTGATTGAGAGTGCAACTTCAAGTGATTAAGAGATAAAAAAATTTGAGGCCTGTACAATAGTCATTTGAGAGAGAGCGAGAGGCTTTGGCCGTTTGACTACAGCTCAAGGCAGAGGGAGGAGAACAGTTATCGTTTAGTATCTTCCGATCTCTCGTACATGTACAGCGCGTAGTACTACTAGACGGGAATGGAAATGGACGGTCTGAAGCTGACTAGTCAAACTGATCCATGTTCTCCCTCCGGTTATAAATACACATCATTTTACATATCAACTCGATCTCTAAAACAACACTTTAAGTATTAATTTCTATTGCAATATGTTTATAAAATCTCATAAAATTATACTTCCTCCGTCCATAAATATAGGTTGTTTTTTATTTTTACGGTCTCCAATGCAACTATAATTTATTATCATAATGTACTAGCAAAAGATTATATATATATATATATAATGAAAGTATTTTGCAAGATAAATCTAATGGTATTATTTTTATATAGCTAATCTATATATTTTAACATATATTAATGGTCAAAGCTTAAAAAGGTTGACCGTACAGAATCCACGAGACCTACATTTGTGGAAAGAGGAAGTAATATTATAAAAGTATTTTTCAATTCAAATCTACGTATATAATATTTATATATTCATATAAATATTTAAAATAATATCGATAGCCATAGTTTTAATATTTTAACTATATGTATTCTAAAATAACATATATTTGAGATTGGACAGAGTAGCTAGCTAGCTTCCCGTCGTATGCAGAATATATGTCGTGCTAGCGAATTTTTTGTACGGATAATCCGTTTTTTATTCGAAAATACATAAATATACCCGCGACAAAATTTTTACAAAATAATCTCGATCGCCACCCCATTGGGCGATCACTACCTTTCGCCAACCGGAGGCGACATTTAGGGAATCGTGTACCGTTGGCGACTCATCGCATCATTTATGCGGTTGAGCGACTTCGATTGCGATCGCCCAACCGTAGGGCGACTGCAATTATGCCGCCCACTAACCCCGAGCACATTCCCCTCGTTCTGCCATTCTACTAATTCATTACGCCGAGAGAAGAGAGGAGGAAGAGGAAGAAAAGAAGAGGATAAGAGAGGGAGGAGGGGAAGAAAAGGAGGTGAGGAGAGAAGAGAAGTCGAAGCTATTCAATCGATTTGGATCCAGGTATTTTTTTTAATTATGTTGTATTTATCTTCAACTCCCATGTTATTTGACATGTCGTAAATTTCAATCATACATGTAGGCATACATCATTAATGGCCAGTACTACATTGAGAGTGTATTATGGTGTTGGAATCATTCGTGATGGTCCGACTGGTGTGGATTTGAGCGATTTTCCGCAAGTCACTCTCGTACTTCCGGATGACGAGAATGCTCAAATGACGGATGTGCGACATTGGTGACCCGAGTTTTCATTGGACCCCGAGGTGTGCGCGTCGTTGTGCAAGGGCTTTGGAGCCGGTCTTCCACGACATCGGATGGGAGTTGAAGACATTGGTGCGCTCTGGTTCGTGGAAGGGCTTTGTGCAAGGGTGCCGCGCGTGGATACGAGTGTGTCTGCTTGTGCAACCGTGCTCACTACAAGCACCGCGTAACCTCGTCGTCCGCCTATGCTTGGGGTGCTAGCACCTCAGCGGCCGCACGTCGGTGGAGCTGATGAAGTTGCTCGTGATGAAGGCGATGCGGTACACGGAGGAGAGTTAAGGCCGTCAAGCTATAGAGAGGAATCGGGCAAGCCGATGCGGTACATGGAGGAGAGTTACAGTTGTCAAGCTATAGAGAGGAACTGGGCAAGGCGATGAAGGAGAGCATAATGAGTATATCGTGTATCGGATGGAATCGATGACCGAGGGCATGGGATGAAGAGCAAGTCAGAGAGGACGACGAGGAGGACGATTCCGATGATGAAGAAGTTCCTATCCCGAAGAATGGAACCGAGATAATGCGGAGGGTGTTTCCGCACATGATGAGCATGAATCGCCATGGGAGTATCATCAAACAGAGGTTCGGGTGCATGCTATGTTTGCTGACAAGGAAACGCTGCAGGATGCCATCAAACTTTGGGCCCTTTCAATGCAACAGACATTTCGTCGTCAAATCAAGCCGAGCAAGACATCGTGAAGTGCGAGCGGTCGTTGTCCTTTTAGGGTGCACGCACGTAGACCCAAGTATGAGACTCATTGGATTGTGTCCAAGGTGGAGCCGCACTCCTGCATTGTAAACACAGTCTTGGCGAGGCATCGTAACCTGACGTCCGGATTTATCGCCAATTTGATGTATGGGGAGATAGTGGAGAAGAAAGATGTTGCGGCCACACATATTATGCTAGCTATTGAGAATAAATTCAAGTATAAGATTAGCGGAGGGACATTTATTGCTACACTGGCCTCTGAAAAGCCTGAAAAAGCAAAAAGATTCATATGTACTCTCCATGGACTATGCCCACTGCACCAGTTCACCTGCCTACATAAAGGCATGAGCAAGAGCGTCGCGTGAGGGTAGACCAAATCCGTCTTAAGGGCAAGGAGGATGAGCTGCAAAGGAGGCGGGAGAAGTTAAGTCTGCGTGAAGCAGCCATCAAGCGTCAGGAGGAAGAGCTTCAAGCTCGTGAGGCAGCTCTCAAGACCAAGACTGACAGGAAGAAAGATGCAGCAGAGCCATCTTCAGGGCGCGACAAAAAGGGCAAACAACCACGCTACACCCAGTAGACAAAATGTAATATTCCCTAAGGCATGTTACGACTAGCGGTGGAGTTCTGAACATTACAAGTACAGAGTTCCACACATGCCACTGGTCACATCACTTATCACTTTATGTATCGACCGTTCTTCGGTCAATCGTGCCTAAAAAAATTTACCAAATTTTTTTTTGCATCTACAACTTACATTGAACATAAACTTCTATTACAACTTTATCTGATTTTTACGCAGTTTATAACTAAAAAATTGACAAAACATACAAAAATCACGCGGATTGCAAACCCTTAAAACATACCAATGTATATATCAAACGTTCTACAGTCAATTGTACTTACAAAAAATTTCTCAAAATTTTAAATGCACCTACAACATACAATAAACATAAACTTTTATTACAACTATACCATATTTTTTTCCAGTTTAAAACTACAAAATTGATAAAACTCTAAAAATTCACGGGGACTGAGTAAAGTCGCCCATCCATCTGGCGATCAGCAATTGAAGTCGCCAACGGTTGGGCGATCGCAATCAAAGTCGCTCAACCGCATAAAGCGATTGCGATGAGTCGCCCAACGGTACACGATTCCTAAATGTCGCCTCCCGTTGGCGAAAGGTAGCATCGCCCAATGGGGTGGCGACTGGAGATTATTTTTGTAAAAAATTTTGTCGCGGGTATATTTATGTATTTCCGAATAAAAAACGGATTATCCGTACAAAAAATTCTCGTGCTAGCTAGCTAGCTAGCTGGCCGTTTTTTTCAAACAGCCGCGCAAAGAGAATCGTAGCTATCGAGCAAGTAACATCGATCACGACGGACCAAATTAAAGTTGGAACATGTACGTACGTAGCCACCTAGCAATTAAGCTAAATTAACCTAATCACGCGAACCACCTGGCTAGCTAGCTTGACATGCAGTGATGAGGCAGCGAGCTTCTGCGTACGCACGCCAGCGAAAAATAACAAGTAGGCGGTGTTCATGTCAAGACTTTTTGCTGCTCGCAAGTCATGTCCTCAGGATTGTTTTAGTCTCCGTAAATCGCCCCATGCATATATATATATATATATATATATATATATATATATATATATATATATATATATATATATATATATATATATATATATATATATATATATATATATATATATACTCAGATTCTCTAGCAATATATATATGCTGATGCAAGGCATGTCATCGTCCGAAAAGATTCAGGGAGAAATCTGCTGCATGCCACGGCGCGCGCAGACGACGACTACACTTTTACGATCTATTGGATCGATGGGAATCAATCAGGCAATTAATCATGGTGGCATGGTGGCATTGGTTGGTGCCGGGGTCGGTCAGGAGGCGATGTAGATAGAAGAGATAGATTGTAGAGGCTGCTTCTGATCAGACGCAGCATGCAGCTAGCTAGCCCTGGAAAGGCCGAATTATCTGGAGCTATGCGCGGCCCGTGAACCAGCTGCTTTTGTTGGTTCTTTTCGGTCAACGCCTATGCATGGTTTATATCTTTTTCAAATAAATAAATATAATAATTTCTGTTTACTGTTATTTTCAAATAATTTATTTGGATAGTATTTTAAAACGGTTTATCAGCTTATCTTTCATTCGCACAGATACTCATACTAGGTTCAAAAGCTATCAATCATAACTATAAACTACCGGCCGCAGCAAAAAAAAAACACACCTAAAGTGTCTTATTTCATTTTGTTTCCCTCTCCACCTGATGCCATTCTCTCTACTCGATTTCGTCTCGTTTCATTTCATTTTGTTTCCCTGGCCGTGCATGTATCATGTGCATAGATGTCGTACATGATCGTGATTTTCTCTTGTTTGTGACTTCCTCTGATGGCTCTGCCACACCTGCCTGTTCTAACTGTCTTTTCAACCTATAAAAGCGTTTATGTAGTCTACTATACCTAGGTTGAGTGAAGTTATTAAGCATAGTTTGATCATAGTACACATGTGTTGCGATACGGTGACTGGTGTTCAGGACTCGAAGAGGTGTAGTATACGAATTTCTAAAGAAATTTTAATTCTACTAGAATTTGTACTTTTTGGAATATAATTTTCTATTTTTTGGAGGAAAACTAAGGGAACTATGTAAACCTAAGGGACAGCCATGGAGAACCCAAGCCAAAAAGAAAGAAACAAGCCAAACAAGAGGAACTCACCTAAAGTAGAGAGCACACTAGAGGATTAGAGACTAGGTTATTGTTTCATGCTAGATTCTTGTGTAGGGTAAGAATCCGAGGTTCATAAAAGATTCTATAGGGTTGTGAGAGAGTGGCAATCCCTTATACTCTTTTGATGTTATGTTTAAAGAATTTGCGGTCAGTTTCACTAAATCTTTCTCTCTCATTGTGGTTGCCTTGACGTCATTTTTTCTCTCTCTATGATATTCATCTACTTCATTCTTGATACCGTACACACTTATGCCATATCTCATAAACACTAATCCGATCAGGGGGTTGCTACACTTAAGAAGGGGTATCAGAGTATAACAAGTGGTATCAGGGCCAAGGCTAGATTAATCTAGTTCATGAGAAGGTCGATAAATCATCAGCACAAAATCAAGATTGATGTCGATGATGTAGAATCAAGTAGAGAAATTAAACAGTAGAGAAAATTTCAGTATGTGGCAATACGTGGTGAAGGATGCCCTTATTCAGCAGAGGCTAATCGATGCACTTGAAGGGGATAAACTAGAAAAGACATCCGATGAAGACTGGAAGGTGATAGGGCGGAAGCTTGTTAGTATAATCTATCTATGTCTCTCTGATGAGGTAAAATACTCCGTGATTAAGGAGAATTCCCCAAAGAAATTACGAAAAGACTTAAGAACTATATATGGCGAAGTTACCGACAAACCGATGGGTTCTGAAGCAGTAACTATACAAGTTGCATGTGAAGGAAGGTATATGGTTTGTTGACCATCTCATTGTCCTCAATAAACTTATCACACAACTGACTAGTGTGGATAAGAAAATTGAGAAGAACAACAAAGTCATCATACTGGCATCATCTTTACCACTATCATGAGAGCAATTGTGATTAATATTCTCATTGAAAAAAGCACTTTCAACCTCAATGAGGCAGTTGCACATCTATTAGAGGCGGGTCCTTGAAGAAGTCATCGGAATCTTTACCCTGGGGTGATCAAGCATTGGTTACTATAGGTGTTGCAGGCAAAAGCAATAATCACAAAAAGAAGAAAGGCAAGAACAAGGACACATATGCATGCTATCTATGTGATGAAGAATGTCACATGATAAAAGATTGTTCGAGTTTGAAAAAAATGAAGGGTATATGCTTAGTGGCAGCAGCAAAAGATGATTTGGATGTACTTATTGTTAGTAAATCAGATACTTCTTTTGGATGAATATTGAATCCAGGTTGTTGTTTCCATACATGTTCGGCGAGAGAGATGTTTGACAAAGGATCTCTATGCCTTGCAAATAAAACTGTTCACTTAGCGGGTTGTAAGGACTATGCAATTACTGAGGTGGAAACAGTTACATTGGAGACACATCGCACACTGACGGGAGTTTGGTATGTTCCTAACTTAAAAAAGAATCTAATATATGTGAGGTCGCTTGAGCTCAGAGCGTGTGAGGTATCACTTCGAGGTGGAGTCATACTAGTTACTTACAAAGGGCAGGCGATTATGAAAAGTATTTGGAGCAATGGAGAATATCGATTTATGGGTAAACATAAAGGAATGACAACATATGGGTGGTTTGAAAAAAAAATCCTAATCAAGAGAAGGAAACTATTTCATCAGTGGTAGATACTTAGATCTCATCTGTAGTTATGTGCAGAACTGTAAAAATGATTGCAAGCTCTAGTAATCTCAAAAGTGAAGGTACGAGCTGTTGGAAGAAGGAAGGCGTGGTAGGACCAACCACGCTATACCAACGAGCAAGTGGAGCTGGAAGGTGGTACAACCTATGGCATGGAGGGCTACATGAACAGGAGATATGGTTAACCAGACTACAAAAAGAAATGGTTCTCAGGTAGAGGGTCAGGGCAACCAAGCTCCCAAAGGTGAGAAAAAAGGGGGAGAAAAGGTAAAGCGGATTTGGAGCAAGTTTTTGGAGGAGCACAGTGACTTAAACGGATAAGAGTCAATATGGAGATTGTTGAGATATCGTGACTCATATCCAACCCCTTTAGGACTTGGAGATGTGGGCTATATGAATTCCTAGATGAATCCTAATCCTATTAGGATTTCTACTTTCTTTGAGAGTAGAATTTCTTATTCTCTTTGGAGGAGAACTAGGGAGACTATATAAGCCCAAGAGGTGGCCATGTAGAACCAAAGCCAGGAAGCATGAAGCAAGCCAAGCAAAAGAAAACTGAAAGCACACGCACTAACTGAAAACTTGACTCACCTAACAAACCTAACCAAGTCAGGATTACAGATAACACATTTTCATTTTGCCATGAGCCTGCACGGTCATGGATGATCGATGCTGTATAGAGCTAGCTCATGCGTGCATTCGGTCAAAATGAACACAAGGCCATACCAATCCATGCATCCATCGTCACATCAGGCTAGCTAGCTAGCTGTTTCATTCCCCCTCGCTCGCTAGCTCCTTGCACATCGCATCGCATTGCATTAAGGTTGCACTTGCACTCTGCTTCCGGCCGGCCTCCTTCCCTCGATCGATCTCTTCTAGTAGTCCACTGTAGCTTCCAAATGCGTAGCTCCACTGAGGGTTTACAAAATCTCTTCTTAATGTAAAGCTGTGAAAAAACTGATCATCACATACAAAATCTCTTCTTAATGTAAAGCTGGGAAGGGCGCGCCGTTGTCGCAGTCTAGCTCGTCGGTGGCGGAGGGCCGCGTCAGCATTCTGGGAAGGAAACGCAGCCGCGGGCTTCCTCCTTTCAGTCAGCCCTCTGCTGCCATACGAATTAACAAGGTAGCTGGGCTGTTCTTGGTCCGTCCCATATCAGCTTGCCCAACAGCATCTGCCAGTAGCTTTGATACATCACGCAATCCAGCCCAAGAAACACAGCAAGCATCTTCACTGCAACACAAAATATGTATCTATCTATCTTGCGCACAACCTTTTTGATTTCGTAAATCTGCTGGACTCTTGAGAATTGGGATCATCGATCGATCGAGGCACACAAATCTCAACTAGTACTTATATATTGCTTCATCTGAAAATGCGTGCTTGAAAACGATAACAACACCGTACTAGCTAGCTGCAAATCACCCGGCTGCTTCGAGGAAGAGGATACATCGTAATTGATTAAACGCCCGGCTGCATTTGTTTAACGGAAGTGCTATAGCACCTATTTTTGAGTTTAAATCAGTTGATTTTTTTGTTATATATGTAATATTTTTTGTTCATATTTATAACATTTTTTTATCCATACATTACAATATTTTAACACGTCTACAACATTTTTTCGATACATACATGTTAAAATGTTATATAAATAAATAAAAAATGTTATATACAAAGATAAAATAACTTATTTGAGCTAAAAGAAGAGCCGAATGTGCCTACAGCCCTTTGATTAGTCCTGCATTTGCCTGCAATCATGCAAGGTAATCTCGAAATATGCACTGCCGGCTAATTAATCGTCTCGAAGCAAAATGAAGCGAAGTACCGACATCGATCAATTCGGTTGCAGATGTCTCCCTAAGTTAAGTATCTGCGGCGATCGATCGCCAGCAATAGTATATGCACGGTGTGACACCATTGGTGTCCCTATCCTGTCACCACGTACAAATACTAGTATATAACAATGTATCATCGCCAAAATCAAAACCTCAGCGAATCAAACAGCTGGCTTGTGTTAGTCCTCCAGATCCAATCAATGAGTTACTACTAATTAATTTGTGTCGATCGTAGTATTAATTCTGCCATGCATAATTAACTAGTATTAGTCGTACGCATAGACTATTGCCTAAACCGCGACTCCAAGTACGTATAATAATTTTTTTGGTCGTGCAGTTTGCTATCTAGTACTGCTAATAATAATGCGTCATTGGATTTAACTATCTCGACCCTCACATGGCACAATGTACTCTACGTACTGGCCGGCCTTATACTATTGCTCAAGGTAGTTTCGCTATATATTACTAATTGTTATTGTTGCTGTTTACTAGATTAGATGCATCGTATGATCTAGAGTAAATTTGGTCAGTGCCATTGGAAAGATTGGTGTTATGGCTATTGACCAAATAGTAAAGAGGGGGACTCATGCGAGAGGAAGAGGAGAGCCAGATCTGTGGGATAGTTGGTAACAATGAGAGGATGTCCCTCCTCCTGCCCCTCCTAGGGGTTTATATACATGAGTGGGGTAGAATGGGAAATCCCCATTCTACCCCTCAGTATTTACAAAGGATGAGGGTACATTGGTATATTCCTCTACACTATCGGACCTATTACGTATTAGGTCAGTTGCAAGGCCCAGTTGCGGGAGGTTGGGCTACCCCCACAACAGTACTCCCTCGACAGCAAGCGCAGAGGTCCCGATGGGCGAGCTGACGTGATCAACTATCCCAGCCCCCCGTTCCCCGACAGCAAGCGCGAGGGTGCCAAGTGGTGAGCCGATGCAACTGGTAGCTTATAGACCCCAAAGGCAACGCCTACAAAGAGATCAGTGAACTCCTGCGCTGAAGTCTGAGTCGTCCCGCCGAGGCGATACCTACAAGGCGGACGGTGAAATCCTGCACCGAAGCTATGCCGCCCGCCGAGGCGATGCCTACAAGGCGGACGGCGGAGTCGAGCGTCGAAGACGTGCCGTCCCGCCGAGACGATGCCTACAAGGCGGGCGGCGGAGTCCTGCGCCGGAGCCATGCCGTCTCGTCGAAGCGATGCCTACAAGGCGGGCGGCGGAGTCTTGCGTCGGAGCTGTGCCGTCTCGTTGAAGTGATGCTTATAAGGCAGATGGCAGAGTCGAGCGCGAAAGACATGCCGTCCCACTGAGACGATACCTACAAGGCGAACAATGCAGTCGAGCGCCGATCCAGAATGATCGATGGCATTCGTGTAGGAATTGAAGATGATGCAGCCCAAGCTAGCTTCTGGCGATCACATGCATGCATGCAGGGAGGTCAGGTCATTATTTGCGTTATGACCGTGTGCCTCATCATTCCTTCTGGCACCGTACACGTTCTTGTGTTTCATGGATCACAACTGAACCAAGCTATATATATATATATATATATATATATATATATATATATATATATATATATATATATATATATATATATATATATATATATATATATATATATATATATATATATATATATGTTTCATGCACCATGGTGCCTAGGCACCAATATCAATACCCGTTGATTTGCTTTGAGATTCGCAATGTTTGATGTGGGTATCTTCATATACCCATAAAAAAGTATATTTGAGATGTCAAACTCCGAAAAAAATTAAATTCAACTTCAGTTTAATTAGTTTGAACTATTTTTATGGTATATACTCACTGTAGTCGCATTAAACTCAAAAGTAGTTCAAACTAGTTTGAACTGAGTTCAAAACTTACTTACCATAAATATATCAAGGGTATAAAACATTTTCATACCTAAACTCAAAAAAATATATCAATAATACACGTGTATCGGATGTGGGTGCCTAGGCACCATGGTGCCTTACGTAATTTTCCTATATATATATATATATATATATATATATATATATATATATATATATATATATATATATATATATATATATATATATATATATATATATATATATATATATGTATATAGGAAAGGAAGCCTCTTTTCTACTCCCGGGTGTAACTACACCCTATATCGTATCTTATAATATAGGGAGTATCTCGCGTAACGGATGGTATGTACGTGTAGTATACGAGTATTTAAGACCATCTAGGTGGTATGAATAATTTTTCAGAGGTGGCATGTATATTTTTTTGACATACTCCTTTTTATGTGCGTGTATGAAGGTATTTATAAAATACACTAAAAACTATGAACTCCCTTACAAGTTTTTCATGTGGTTCACATTGGAGTATCTTATAATTAGTATACAAGTATAACTAAAGTGATAAAGGAGCATTTCAAGTTTATTTAGGTGGTATATTAGATGTGGGTGTAATTACACCCGAGTGTAAAAGGTATTATATAGGAAAAATACCTATATAATACCCAGCCACGGAACATTTTGGAGCGAAGTAGCTTTCCCTTTCGCAACTTTGCTGACATGCAAGTATGCAACAACCGTTTGCAATGACAATGGTGAAGATTTTGTGCCAGCGATTAAATAAGGAAAAGTGAGATCTTACTAACTTATTGCATGTATGGCACATTGGCACGTCGTTTTGGTACTTGGGTTAGTATTTGGTATGGAGAAGAAACCACACGACCAACTGCGACGAAAAGATGCACGGGAGCAACGATACGGTTTACGAAAAAGCTAGCTGCGTGCCAACTACTGTACAAGACTAGCTCGTACGAATCATACATGTACACATGTACTAGCTAAGGAGCGAAGATGTCACCGGTTGGTCTTGTTGATTGGAAGGAATTGTAGCTAGCGCCAACAAATTCAACGCTCGATCTCCTGTATATGCATGGTCTCTAGTTAACCAGTGAGCGGTCGAGCTTAACATGCACTTTGGTGGCTTTGTGCGTTACAATAAGTCGAACTGAAAAGAAAGGAGAGGGCTTAAACTTGTTAACATACAGAAATAGTTTCCAGGTTGACTAATACGAAGCCCACTTGAGTACGTTTAACAAGGTAGCACAGCAGTCCTAAGGAGTAGAAAAGCCTTGCAGCCTTTTACGGCAGCTGAAACCACAAACTGTTGGGTTAATAGAAAACGTGCAAACCAAGCGTGGACAGACAAGCTGCTCATGTGGGCGTTTTTTTCTTTTCTTATTTTGCATTGTAACTGTCGGTAGATTTTTAGTATAATTAAATTTAAAAATAATAACTTAATAAATTAGTCCATCACGGTAATACAAACGAATACCAAAAAAAAAGCAAAAAGCTTAAAAATATTTTTAAAATAAAATTAAAGAATAGTGAACTAAAAGCTAAAAACCATAGGTTAAAGCTGGAACGGGAAAAGTCACGCAGAGGAAGAAAGAAAGGCAATTGCTCGAGTGCTACTAAGAGCAAGTCCAATAATAGAGCCAAGTGTTTGGCTATAAGTCAAGTTATAAGAGCCAAGTTATACAATAATTTGTCTTCTATTTGTCTACAAAAGGTTTTTTATTATTATGTGGTACAGCACATTCTCTTTCCTATTCCTCCTCACATACATTTATTATCTGAGCCCACCACTGTATAGGCTCCAGTGCCCAGCTTTTGCTTGCATGAGAGCCAAGCTCTCATTTCTCCTCTCTTCTCTCCTCCACATCAGCAAAAATGTTGACTAGCTTGGCTATAAGACCATTAGAGCATCTCCAATAGTGACTTATGAGCTAACTCTAAGCATATTATTTCATATTTTAATAGAAGAGAGAGAAAAACTAGCTCTTGATCAAAAGCTAGGCTCATACACACATTCCAAGATTATGTGAGAGTGATATGTGAGGTTATTTATGTTATGAGCTATGTGCTAAAAGTTAGTACTATTAGAGAAGTTATCTTAGAGCTAGTAACTAGCTCATACTATTGGAGATACTCGGACTTGCTCTAATACGGTACGGTTTTTACTATCATCGAGAGGTAGCAAAAGGTATGGGTGTCACTCCACTAAATTACTATTACGAAGAAAAAGGTGAGAGAAAGGTAAATGCTCAATTGATACAAATACAATAGAGTTTTTGCCGTCATACCGATACTTTTTGATCGGATTATCCTTCATCCTTTCGAACACTTGGTAATTTAATGTTTGGTACTTTTCAAAGATGTTGAGAAATGTCGGTGCAGTAAGTACATACGGGTCGATGGGAGCCGGGAAGGAGGAAGCAGTGGAGGCCAGAGACCGACTGAGAAGAGAGCTCTCTCTCTCTCTCTCTCTCTCTCTAGCCCACTTTACCACCTTTTTCATGTTGCATGCTACCATTCATTTCGAGACCAAGACACCGCCGGACCGGGCCTGACCTGGCCGGAGGAATCCCCGTTCCCCAAAAAAAAAACGATGGGTTCTTATTTCTAAAAACCAAAAACTTTTTTCTTTACATTATTCATAAAGATGTAGTAGTAGTAGTATTTTTTTTATTTTTTAAATTAAATATCTCAAAAAAACTAACCGCCGCGTATCACTTTATTTCAGCTAAAACTAGAAAACACAGCACTGTACACACAATTGGCAATAGCTACACAAGTAGACGGGACACGCGAAAGATAAATTACCCACGCGGCAGCTAGTAAGGTCGCACGCACGCTAGAGAGGAGAAGAGAAGATTGTCTTGTCCTGTCCTGTCCTGTCCTGTCCTGTCTTGATCGGCCCTAGCTAATGACTTCCCTGTTAATATAATAGCTTCCATGAAGAGGTAAGTTTTGATGCAAACAACGGAGCCGGCAGCAGGATCGGAAGCCGTCCGCGCAAAAGAACCAAGGAAAGCAAACAACCACAAACGCAACAGATCGATCGATTGCTAGTATTGTATTCCTCAAGCTGCTCACCCTTCGTCTTCCTCTTCTCGCTCCTGCTGCTGCTGCTGCTGCTGCTGCTGCTGCGAGGATCCATGATGAGGTGAGTCTGCCGTGTTTGGAAGAGAGGGATGCCCCTCACTGGAGAGGGGAAGGCCGCCCGGGACACTGCTGCTGCTGCTCGTCCACGGCCAAGCACCACCAGGTCCAGGATCAGCTCCGCTGCGGCTTCTCCTTCTGGGATCCCACGTCCGTGCTCGACCACCGCCCCAGCCCATCCGCGAGCCCGCCCGCCTCGGCTTCCACACTGTCTTCGCCCCTGGGCGCGGCCGCCGACGTGGCGGCCCTCGCCGGCGCCAACTCCAAGAACGTCTCCCCGCCCCCGCCGGCATGGGAGGACGACGCCAGCTCCAAGGACGACTGGGTCCACCCGCTCCCGCCCCTCGACATGGCGCTCAGCGCCGCCGACAGCTGGGAGCCCCCCGGCACCGTGCTGCCGGAGGCGGTCCAGCACCCGCCGGCCCTCTCGCACGACAACACCTTCCTGCGCTGGATCATAGGCGGGGACGACGCTTCGCCGGCCGCCATGGAGCACCCGGTTCTTGACCTCGACCACATCCCCTCCATGCTCCCGCAGCCGCCGATGGTGGGCCCCAACCTCCCGTTTCCGACGGCCGTGGAAGACACAAAGCCGCCGCCTTTCGGTCCCCCGTCGGGCCACCACCATCCGCACGCGCCGTTCAACGGCGCGTTCCCGTCCTTCGACACGCCGCCGCCGCCGAAGCGGAAGCACCCAATGGCCGGCTCGTCACCTCCAAAGCTGCCTCCTTTCGCCGGCCCCGCTGCGGCTGCAGGTGGGTTCGTGCCCACCCTGAAGCCCAACGCGGAGGCCGCGAGCGACGACACTGCCGCGGCGGTGGACCAGCTCGCCGAGGCGGCCAAACTTGCCGAGGCCGGCGACGCCTTCGGCGCCCGCGAGATATTGGCGCGGCTCAATTACCGGCTCCCCGCCTGTCCCACGGCCGGGACGCCACTACTCCGCTCTGCCTTCTATTTCAAGGAGGCTTTGCGTGTTGCCCTCTCCACCACCGGCGACGCCTTCTCGGCGTCCGCGGCGTCCACGCCGGTCGACGTGCTCCTCAAGCTCGGCGCCTACAAGGCCTTCTCCGAGGTCTCCCCGGTGCTCCAGTTCGCGCACTTCACCTGCGTCCAGGCCGTGCTCGACGAGCTCGGTGGCGCCGGCTGCATCCACGTGGTCGACTTCGACATCGGCGTCGGCGAGCAGTGGGCATCGCTGATGCAGGAACTGGCTCAACGCCGCCCTGGCGCGGCGCTCAAGGTCACCGCATTGGTGTCGACGGCGTCGCACCACCCGCTCGAGCTGCAGCTCATCCACGAGAACCTCTCAAACTTCGCCACCGAGCTCGGCGTCCCGTTCCAATTTGCCGTCTATAACCTTGGCACCATGGACACCACAGAGCGTCTCGCCGTTGCTGGCGGCGACGCCATTGCCGTCCACCTTCCTGTTGGCTCGGTTCACGCTCCCGCGGTGCCGTCCGTCCTTCACCTGGTCAGGCGGCTTGGTGCGAAGCTTGTTATCTCGGTCGACCGCAGCAGTGACCGCAGTGAACTGCCATTTGCCGCGCACTTGTTCGGGGCATTCCAGTCATGTGTGTTCCTGCTCGAGTCCCTGGACGCCGTGGGCACGGGCTCGGATGTGGCAAGCAAGATCGAGCGCTTCTTGATTCAGCCAAAGATCGAGAGTTGCGTGGTCAGGAGGCACCGAGCCGCCGCCGCGGGGGACAAGATGCTGCCATGGCGGACGATGTTCGCATCGGCTGGGTTCGTGCCGGTGCAGATAAGCAGCGTCGCGGAGGCGCAGGCGGATTCACTCCTGAAGAAGGTGCCCGTGAGGGGTTTCCGCGTGGAGAAGCGCGCCGGATCGCTCCTCCTGCATTGGCAACGCGGAGAGCTGGTGTCCGTGTCGGCATGGAGATGCTGAAGTCAAGTCCGCCATCACCAGGAGCAACCATGGAAACATGTTACTCCAGTAGGCTAGTTAGGGCTAATGATCCTAACAATATTATTCTCTGCTGCAATCATCAAATTACTTCTCATGTATGCATGTCACCTTGCTGCAGGTTGTTCTGCTGACCTGCCACGTCACTCGTTTTAAGTAGACTGATTGTCTGGCAGACTGCGAGGTCTGGTATAGTGCCAGTGTATTTTAGTACTCATGTTACTCTACTCCTGTGAAATCAATGGCTATGGTTGTTGTGGTGTGGTTTTTTTTTTTTTGAAGGGATGGTTATGGCGCTTGAAGAAATGCTCCATTGGAGCTGCCATTCAGGCATGTATTTTGCTATTGGCCGTTTTCAGCCTGTTATTGGTAGACGATAAAGTTTTAAAACTTCAGGATCATAACCTTGGTTGCTTTGCAGTTTTTTCTTTAGATCAGAATTATGTTGCTCAATCTCCATAATCTTCATTTTCCAGAAATGTATGCATATATTAATAGACAAATTGTGAATGGATTCAAAAACTAAAATTTTCAGAAAACGACGCTGAGCTTCGCTGGCGGTGTGGACTGCTACAATTATGTCAGGATTTCCCTTGTTAACCACAATTCTACCTTTTGAATGAGTTGAGAAGAACAGTACTTGGGCTTTCAATCTTCTAGGTTGTGTCAAATTGTCATCTGAAATGATCAACTCCTGTGAACTTGCATAAAAAGGTTCTTAAAGGTTAGAACTCAGAAGCGATTTAAAAGTACTGCCCTATCTCTGCAAACACGCAGAATATAAATGATTGGTGCGTTGTACTATTTGTCCATTGAACTTACGAAAATTATTGTTCTAACTGGTACATGAACTCTTACTTTCCACGTTTGCTTTCTGTGACTAACACCATCTGACTGCATTATCTGTGAAGATATTTACTAAAAACAAATTCAAACGTGATCAAGTGCTTTATTTCACAATGTGTCCTTTTCTCGCTGGTTGGAGGAACTTCTGAAACTAGAAGAAACACTTGGTTGTGGCCAAACTTTGTCTATGGCCCAGATCAATGCAGAAGTTGATCTGACATTTTGGTCAGTTTAATTAAAATCATCGCAAACCTGGCAAATTGATGGTACATAAACTAAGGTACAAAAATTGATGACCTTTTTTATACACTCTATAATTTTGGGAAAACATTACGTAGGATCGATTACTGCAATCATAGGGGGTGAATTATTGTTACCGCTTTTTCAAAGTCTCTAGACGATCGAGGATGCTTTTGACTGCTCAAAGATCAATCGCCTGATCAGATGCTCAGTGTACGACCGCTTGATCAACCGATCTATTCGACCTCTTCGCTCAATCAACCGATCTGTTCAAACACTTCGCCCGATCGCTTCCTCGTCGTCGTATGATCCAAACCATCAGCAATCGTGTACTTTATACAAATCAAGAACCAGATTGATTCAAGACTATTTTTATTGCTGCCATTTTGTGGATTTATAAAGTGTCATCGCAAGCACCCCTAAAAACCTTCTCAACGAAAGCTCTACCAAAATCGCACTAAAAACTTTGTCAAAAGCCAAAGCTAAACGCTTAGCCTCTACCGTTCTTTTATATGCTAGAGCCCTAAACTGTATTCACCTCAAACACGGACATCTCAAACCGTGTCTTTAACAATCTGGACATGCAACCCTATCTCTTCCGAAAATCAAGGGACCCAAAACCCTTTCAAACACGGGTTTTTTCAATATCTCTAATCTTTTCCGTTACGAACTCCTTCCATAACATATCCAATCTCACCACGTGACAAAGCCTCCAGGACAATACCTCCTATATATTCATCACGCATCATAGGCAAGGCATTGTAGCTACGTCCATCGACAAAAAGCACTGTAGCTACAACCATCAAATAGTATTGTAGATTACCATTGTCGATCAGGTATGGTCGTTCTGCTGTAGTCGATGTTTCGTGGTCGAAATGTCATGATCGAAGAATGATGAGGTCGAAATACCATGGTCGGATTATCGTGATCGAAGCCGAATTTGGTCGAAGCCAACGTGGTCGTTTTGCCATCATGAAAACTCAAGCACAGAAACGCATCAACCAGAACTTCCATAAATACAAATTCCAATAAAAACCAATTATCAATTATTTATTATCAATAAAAATATATGACCATCACATAGCCTCACACATTCATAAAATTTTGTCTGGTGTATGAGCGGTGAGGTACAGTGAGAACATTACTTAAAGTTGTGTTTAGCACGCAATTCCGTGATCGGATATCTTGGAATGCTTTCTCCTTAACGATCCTTCAAACCCCTGGAAAGCAGAATTACACGAGAAACGCATGTGTTAAGAATAATGATAGCCTTTTTGATATTGCACGTCGAGAGAACATTTCCAAGTTGACAATTGTGGAATGCAACGGGTTGGGAATAAAGTGCCGCTGGATGTGAAGAGGCAAACATAAACCAGCAGAAATTTTTTGGTTTGTGAGTGGGATTCTGATTCGCATTATATTGTCACCGAAAGTGTGGCTAGACTGTTAGTATTTAGCTGTTGGCAAAGTTCTGCATCTGCATATATTATTTGCTATCCGTTACTACTCTTTGATCAGATTTGCGAGGTATACCTTGTATGGTTGTATAGTATATGCTATCACTCCTATTCTCTGGAGTCATAGCTTAGCAATTTGGTATCTGTTACTACCTTCGTTAACCCAAATATCACCTTTGTTTTTGTTGCTTCGTATTGTCAGGTGAAAATGAAAAACATCAGTCTTATAGGTAGTAGTGTTCTATTAGTAAGGATTGATCCCTAGTAATCAATCTCTGACCATTTGGGAAGTTCTGAAATTCTGAATATGTACTAGGGTCGACACGGACCACAGGTCTATCATCCAAGCTCAAATATGCATGACAGCTTCAAGTACTAGTAATCTTTATCTGAGGAATTCCTCAGGGAGGAAGAAGTGATAGATTTCGTCATGTTGGAATCTTCTTTTGAGCAGATAAGTGAGCTCGTTCCTGCTGTCGTTTGCACAAGACTAGCTATGGCGCGCGTGTACTTGTTTTTATCATGAGGCGATTTCTCTCTGCAAGTAGCATGAACCGAATCGTGTGTTTGCTCTGATGGGGATGCGATCAGAGTTGGCAATCGCAACGTGAAGTGCCCGTGCTTTACCTCAATGGCGGCAAGCATCTATCGACCTCTTGTCATCAGCATTTGTACTGCTAATTGGAGTACCAAAGTCGTCCACGTTGATACCGTGTGGTGAGAGCACAGTCCAATATGCTATGCTGCTGCTGCTGCCCCCTGATGCTACTTCAGGATTGGGTGAATTAATATTTCTCTGAGCTGCCGAGCTCCCTCATTCAGATTTGCTCGCTATTTTGAGATTTGCACATGGCCAGACAAGAATGTACAGCAATAGGAAGGCATTATATACATATTCTGGTATCCGAGATGAGAAAACATAAAGTTAGAGCCTGTTTGGAACGCAGGAAACTCAAAACACAGGAATAGAAAAAAAAACGTAGGAATTGAATGTTATGTCGCCCTAAATCCTACGGGAACTAAAAACTTAGGAAAGCTTCAAAAAAGATGTTGGATACAGCACAGGGAAAACAAAGGATTGCAAGGGGCAAAGGAAAGAAAACATAAGGTAGGACCTCATGGAAATTGTACTCCAAAATCCCTATGGAATAATCCACTCCGTAGGAATTTCAAAGGAATACATGGGGTTCAATCCTTTGTTCTAAAGGCCTTCGTAGGAATTTTACATATAAGATTCTAATCCTCTAAAATTTCTATATTTTTTCTTCATTCCAAAGAGGCCCTTAATTGGTACCCCAAATGATGAGCAAATAAAGATTATATGGACAAGTCAAGACAGGCTTGTAGGATTGTTGATCAAGATCATGGATGCATGCACGGATGAGAGGATTAATTAGGACCATGCATGCAGGTATTCCACCACACTTCATGAACGATGAGACGAGCGTACCCGTGATCTAGCTGATGGCCTGTCCAGACTGCTAGATCTGCAATATTCTGCTCTGCTCTGCTCTGCATGCATCGTATGATGTCAGTCGTCAACCCATGCCGATCGATCGAATTCATTCAAGCGCCATTCTTTCTGTCCATCTATTCCCCACATGCAGCCATGACCGACGGGCTCTTGATTCCTAGCTTGCCTGTATGTGCCTGCATTAATTAATTCTCACTGTTGTAGTAGTAATCTTGATCCGCGCATTTCAGCATTTGCGGAAACTTAACACTGGAAACTCCAAAGTTAACTTGAAGCTAGGTTCAGATATTGTTAATTTCATGAGTAAATTAAGGTCTCCCACAAAAATGGTTGATGCATCTACGGTAATTCTAATACTGTGCTAGCTAGCTAGCTGGGAAAAGGTAACATTAATTGTTTAGCTGAACAAGCATGAGCACTGACTGATTTTTTTTTTTGAAACAGAGGTCAAGCCTGTTGATTTGTGATCCAAATTCTATACATTAGGCCAGCTTCTGGACGGAGCGTAGCGGAGGCCCGTCGCCGGAGGCTTAGGGCCGAGCGGAGCGAGTCCTGGCGGCCATTGTGCAAGGCCTGCACCCGTGGGCGCTGGGGTGCGGGGCTTGGTATGGATTCTAGTCGAATTAGGGTTTCCCTGTTATATATATTCCCCGTAAGCCGCTTTGGGATATGAGATTAGAGTTGTAAATCCCGGCATTGTAACCTCACCCGATATAGTGAAGATTGTTGTTGGCCGGCGCCGTGGTTTTTTCCTCTCGCATTGGGAGGGTTTTCCACGTTAAAATCTCGTGTCTCTCGTGATTGATCTTGTTTACTTCGCCGCTCCTCCGCCGTCGCGTGTAACAAGTGGTATCGAGCCCAGGTCTTTCGGATCGGCATCGCGATGGCGTCGGTGAAGTTTGATCTATCGCTACTCGACTACAAGACGAGATTCTCGCTGTGGCAAGTGAAGATGAGGGCGATACTCGCCCAATCACAGGATCTGGATGAGGCTCTAGAGTGCTTCGGGAAGAAGGAGAAGGATCAATGGACTCCTGAGGAGAAACGTAAAGATCGTAAGGCTCTTTCGCTCATTCAACTTCATCTTTCTAATGATATTTTGCAAGAAGTGCTGCAGTGAAAATCGCGCAGAACTTTGGGTGAAATCGAATCGATCTGCATGTCAAAAGATCTCACCAAGAAGATGCACATGAAGATGAAGTTGTTCTCGCACGTTACGGGAGGGAGGATCGGTGTTGAACCACATATCGGTCTTTAAGGAGATCGTGGCCGATCTGCTATCCATGGAGGTAAAATTTGATGATGAGGATTTATGTCTTCGTTACTATGCTCACCGCCTAGTTCACATTCAAATTTCCGTGACACCATATTGTTAAGCCGTGATGAACTAACCTAGCGGAGGTTTATGAGGCGCCCGCAGTAAGGAGAAGATGAAAGGTATGGTGCAGGTGAGTCGTCGTCCTTCAAGGGCGAGGCGTTGCGTGTCCGTGGCGATCCGAGCGAAGTCCTATGATAACAACAATCGCGACAAGAGCCGCATGGTAGAGGACGCTCAAAGTCCAAGGATAAGAAGTTCTACAAGCACTCGCAAGAAAACGAACCACTTCATCGAGGATTGCTATAAGTTAAAGAATAAGGAGAAGAGGAATGCCGCACACCAACGTAAAAATAAATCAAGGTAATGCCTCTGTTGTCTCGGTCGATAGTAATGATTCGGAGATTGCCTTGTCGCTTTTGGCCGTTGTGTTGCTGGTCATGATGGATGGTTACTCGATTCTGCATGTTCGTTTCATATCTGCATTAACAGAGAATGGTTTAGTTCTTATAAGCCTGTGCAGAGTGGAGATGTCGTTCGCATGGGAGATGACAACCCATGTGAGATCGTGGGCATTGGATCTGTTCGGATCGGGACACATGATGGCATGGTTCGCATTAACCGGACAATGTGCGACATATACCAAGGATGGCAAGAAATCTCATCTCCTCAAGACACTCGATGATGAAGGGTACAAGTACTCCGCCTGTGGAGTTTTAAAGGTATCAAGAGGTTCTCTCATTTACATGATTGGTGATATGAATTACGCCAAGTTATATGTGCTTAGAGGAAGTGCATTGCGTGTTTCGCCACGGCTGCCATCGCTCGATAATAATACTAACCTCCGCATAAGCGTCTTGGACACATGAGTGAACTTGGTATGGCGTAACCGATGAAGAGGAACTCGCTGGATGGCTGCACTCGAGTAAGATGAACTTCGTGAGCACCGCATTTTTGGTAAGCACAAGAGAGTAAAGTTCAATGCCTCAGACATCGCTCCAAAGGTATACTTGAGTATGTACATGCTGATTTGTGGGGCCTTCTCGTAAGACCTCGTATGGTGGTGCAAATTATATGCTTACTATCATTAATGATTACTCTAGAAGAGTGTGGCCTTATTTTCTGAAAGGTAAAGATGATACATTTGTCGCTTTTAGAGATTGGAAAGTAATGATAGAAAGGCAAACCGAGAAGAAGGTAAAGCCGCTTCAGATCGATAATGGTGGTGAATTTTGCTCACATGAGTTTAATTATTATTGCAGAAAGGAAGGCATTGTGAGGCATCATACCATCCCGTACACTCCGCAGCAGAATGGTGTGGCTGAGCGCATGAACAGAACCATCATATCAAAGGCTCGTTGCATGTTGTCCAACGCAAAGATGAGCAAGCGTTTTTAGGCGAGGCCGCCAACACCGCATGCTATTTGATTAACAGGTCGCCTTCTATTCCACTCAACAAGAAAACTCCCATTGAGGTATGGTCCGTACACTGCCGATTATTCACACTGAAAGTTTTGGTTGCACCGCTTATGCTCATGTTGATAATGGAAAATTGGAGCCTAGAGCTATTAAGTGTCTGCTTTCTTGGTTATGGTTCGAGTAAAAGGATATAAGCTATGGAATCTCGATACAAGAAAGACTTTCATGAGCGTAGTGTTGTTTTTAATGAATCGTGATGTTTAATGACGCTTTACCCATAGATATTGTACCGCATGATCGATGATGAGCAAGAGAATATGAGCGCAGGTGGAGCACGTGGATGATCGGGAGATGAATTTATTGATGATACTATTGATACTGTTCAGCACTTATCTCTGTTTTGCAGCAAGACGATCACCTATTGCACTGCAGAGAAAAGAGGAGTTGTGCTCCTCGATCCCGATTAATTGAAGAGTGTAATTTGATTCATTATGCTCTTAGTTGTGCCGAACAGTGGAGAATACTCATGAGCCGTTCGTGCTCAAGCCATTGTTTCGGAGATCATGAGAAGTGGATCTCAGCTATGCAAGAAGAGATGCAGTCCCTGGAGAAAAATGGCACATGGGATGTGGTGCGCTTGCCTAAAAATAAGAAGACCGTGCGTTGCAAATGGATCTTCAAGAGGAAGGAGGGCCTATCTCCTAGTGAGCCTCCAAGATTTAAGGCAAGGTTAGTAGCTAAAGGTTTCATCGATTCGGTGTTGATTACAATGATGTGTTCTCCCGGTTGTGAAGCATAGCTCAATTCGTACATTCTTTAGTATTGTTGTTATGCGTGATCTTGAGCTTGAGCAGCTAGATGTGAAGACAACATTTTTGCATGGAGATCTTGAGGAGGAGATATACATGGACCACCGTAAGGGTTCATAGTGCACTGTAAGGAGGATCATGTTTGCAAATTGAAGAAGTCCTTATATGGTTTGAAACAGTCTCTCGTCGGTGGTATAAGAAGTTTGATTCATTTATGTTATCAAATAACTTTAAAAGATCCGATTATGATAGCTGTGTCTACATTAAATTTGTTGATGGATCACCTATATACTTGCCGTTATATGTTGATGATATGCTGATTGCTACCAAGAGCAAGAAAGAAATCACTACATTGAAGTCTCGATTGAGCAAAGGCATTTGAGATGAAGGATCTTGGTGCTGCTAAGAAAATTCTAGGTATGGAAATTACTAGAGACCGTGCTTCGGTTTATTGTTTCTTAGTCAAGAAAATTATATTCGAAAGTGCTTCATCGTTTCAACATGCATGATTCAAAGCTCGTGAGTACTCCCATTGCACCTCACTTTAAATTGTCACTTCACAATGTCCTAGCACCGATGAGGAGGTTGAGTACATGTCCGAGTTCCGTATGCTAGTGCCGTAGGGTCTTTGATGTATGCCATGGTTTGCTCTCGTCCGTTTATCTTATGCTATGAGTTTGGTCGGTAGATATATGGCTAATCCCGGTAAAGAGCATTGGAAAGCCGTTCGATGGATTTTCAGGTACATGCAAGGCACATCGAATGCTTGTTTGAAGTTTGGCAGACTGAAAAGAACTCGTTGGCTATGTTGATTCGATTATGCTTGGTAATTTGGATAAGCGTAGGTCGCTCACAGGTTATGTATTTACCATTGGAGGTTGTGCCGTGAGTGGAAGGCACATTTGCGAGGATGTTGTTGCGCTGTCTACCACCAAGCGAATATATGGCTATGTGTGAAGCAAGTAAAGAGTCGGTTTGGTGAAAGGTTTGTTTGCTGAGCTTCTTGGAGTTGATTCTTGCATTAACTGCTTTGTGACAATCAGTGCAATTTATCTCACTAAAGATCGATGTTTCATGAGAGGACAAAGCACATTGAGATTAAATATAATTATGTCGAGATATTGTTGCAAAGGGTAAGCTAAAGGTATGCAAGATTAGCACTCATGAAAATCCTGCTGATATGTTGACAAAGCCAGTTCCTGTTGCTAAGTTTGAGCTTTGCTCAAGCTTAGTTGGTATTACAGCTTAGCCCAAGAGGCTGTGTGGCGCCGAAAGTATTTCTTTCTTTGTTGTGTTCAGGGTGAAGGATTGATTTATGCTACAGGAAGGAATTTGTCTCAAGGTGGAGTATGTTGATTTGTGATCCAAATTCTATACATTAGGCCAGCTTCTGGACGGAGCGTAGCGGAGGCCCGTCGCCGGAGGCTTAGGGCCGGAGCGGAGCGGAGTCCTGAAGCGGGCCATTGTGCAAGGCCCGTGCACCCAGGGACGCCTGGGGGGGTGCGGGGGGGGGGCTTGGTATGGATTCTAGTCGAATTAGGGTTTCCCTGTTATATATATTCCCTGTAAGCCGCCGTTTGGGATATGAGATTAGAGTTGTAAATCCCCGGCATTGTAACCTCACCCGATATAGTGAAGATTGTTGTTGGTCGGCGCCCGTGGTTTTTTCCCTCTCGCATTGGGAGGGTTTTCCACGTTAAAATCTCGTGTCTCTCTGCGATTGATCTTGTTTACTTTGTCGTTACTCCGCCGTCGCGTGTAACAAAGCCCCCAACACACACACGAGTCTCTTTTCTTTATGAACTGTTGTTTCTCAGCCATCCATCCATCCATCCATATTGCAACCATTACAAAACAACCTAACCGCGTGATTTTGCCCCTACCTATACCAATCACTTGCAAAGACAAGCACCTAGCTACTTTATTCCCCATCCATCTCCTAACATTATTTAAAATTTTAACCTGTATACTAACTTTTCCTTAGACCAAAGATCGATCAGGAGCGCTGTTAAAGTACCACGCATGAATGAATCACTAGATCACAAACAAAAAGGGGGGCAATTTTTATGTGCTACAGGACTCGAAAGTTCAAGACCCACGGAATGAGGGAATCCAATCCAACCGCACAAGAGATAATAAGAAAGGCAAGACCTTCAGATACCACACTCAGCTCCATAGATTGAGATCAAACTAGCTATGAAACGAAAGTAGTGAGCGATCGAGTAGTAGCAGTGCACCAAACAAGCTCGTGGGCACCAACACAACGTGCCAGCCGCCCTTGGAAATAGCTAAAGATACGCATTCGCACCTTTTTAAGCTAGCTATCTAGGGGAGAAAAGAAAAAGTGTAGGATTGATCACTGCAATCAAAGGGGGGAGAATGATTGTCATCGCTTCTGAAAGTCTCCTAATAGTCGATGAAGATTTTCGACTACTCGGTGATCAATCGTCCTACTCGACCGCCCGCTCGAACAACCAATCTATTCAACAGCTGCAGTTGATCGCCTTATTCAACTGCTTCTGCCGATTGCTTCGATCAACTTCGCCTGTTGTCGTAAGACCCAGACCACCAGCAATCAACAATGCATTTCAAGTAACTCAAGAAATAGATTGATTCAAAATTATCTTTATTGCTAGAACTTCATGCATTTACAAAGTGCCCTCATAAACACCTTAAAAACCTTCTCAACGAAAACCCTCTCAAAACCGCACTAAAACTTTCTCAGAAGCCCCTTATTAGCCCTTAGCCTTCCCTGCTCTTATAGGCTAATGTCTAAACCATGTCTGCCTCAAACACGAACACAAAACTATTTCAAGTAACGAGCTCTAGCCGAACCTCTTTCGGTCTTCTCAGTTATGGACTCTATCCACAACTGCTAACCTAACACACGACGAAGCCTCCAGGACAGCACCTCCTGTACCTTCATCACACACCATCATCGCTCATGTCGAAACCTCCTAGACCGCACTGCTCATAGTTTCTCCACGAATCACCACCTTTGATCTCCACGTGTTCCAGCGTGAGCCCGACCACCTCGCGTGACATCCTCGATCGCCTAGGCCTCAGACTTCCCCATCCTAGTCCCGATCCTACTCGTCACCGACCATGATCATCTCCACGTCCATCTACACATGCAAATACCAAAGAACGTTTTCCCAGTACAAGTTCTTCACAACCTAACCGACATCACCACACACACTCGAAGCACACCCTTGTCTATCCATACGCAAGAACTAAACCATCCATGACCACCAATCAGGTCATCCATGACCCAATGGAAACTGCTCGGACCGGACCAGAACCACTCGGAGCAGGCCAAAATCACTCGAATGTCGTCCGATCTTACTCAGAACCACTCGAACCGGTCCGCAAACACTCGAAAACTTATCAAAGCTACTCAAACTGGTCTGAAACTACTCGGAACTACTCGGACAAACGCAAATCCCAAAACAACCCAAATGTCAATTATTCATCATCACTAACCTTATGACTATCCACATGGTCTAACAAAAAGATATGTCATTCTGAAGACTCCTCGGAGACTGCGATTCGGTTCCAACCTCAAGCTCAATCAGGTTGTTGATGCATCATGGGGTCACAACATGCGATCGATGCATTGCCCAGCCTTAATTTTCTTCCTCTCTTTTTCTTTTTCTAAAACACTAGTGTTCTTTTTTGCCAAAGAAAAAGATGTGTAGAGCTGCCTGTTAATCCCTCAAAGCTAGTAATATCTTGTAACACCATCTTTCAGTTTCAGCTTGCGGAAGAAAGGAGAAGAGAAGAGCAGAGAGGAGCAAAGGATGACAGCAAAATATTTGACTGTTTAGAATCTATTCATATCCAGTCTTAAGACTCTCTGAATTGTATTCATCCCTAAGCAATCTATTCTCATGTTCTCTGAATGACAGCAAAACTACTACCGTGAGAGGTTATTGTTCCGACACTAAACTGAAACAAATGAAACGGTTAAGAATTGAAAGAAACAGAAACCAAGAAAAAATAACACAATTTTTCTTAGCCAAGCTGCTGCTTTTCTGAGTGAAAGCCAAGCCACTGTTAGTGGTCATTTGAAGCACGACACATCAACATATGGCATTGATTCTTCGATGGTGATGGAATTTTACTTTTAGGTAACACATCATTTCTCAAGTTAAACTCAGCCTCACAGGCAGCTGTCTGTGCACAACTGAAAGTATAACGGTTCCTTAGCCGATTTGACTATTACATTACCAACTTATGTGGGGTCAACTACAGAGTCATATTAGCTAAGTTTAAGTTGCACATGTACATCCAACGTAAGTCTATCAGAAAACACTGTGGAAGAGCACAGATGGACAGGACATGTCCAACAATTCTATCTCAAGCCTCGAACGGCATGGTTATTAACCCAACAGTCCTTTTTTTTTCTCTTACAGAAACAACATGAGTGAAATTGCGTGTACTGCTTGGCAAGAGACCTTTAGAAGAATCACTTACCAGGACAAGTTAAATTGGTCTGGATTGCCAAGTGGCATCGCAGAGAGACACTTGGCTGCTTTTGTTCCTCAGCTGACAAAAAATGGACGCATGTACGCTTCAGAGAAAAAAAAAATGACTTATTGGTTGGTTTGGTTGAATATACCTGAGAACAAACTTAGTTAAGCGAAGGCAGCTAGAACCTTCCTTAATTGTCATTAGTCTCATGCCAAGGACCAAGGATATTGTTTGTGATCATATCAATTACAAGGACCATAACCTACCTTGACATATGACGGAAGAGAACCAGCAACCAACATGATAAAACCACTCACTGTTCAGTGTACAATGGAATCAAAGATATTGTTCTCAGAATACTTCTCTGAGAACAGCAGATTTCTCAACCAGGAAGGCCCGTTTGTGTTTCCATGTTTCTCTAAAATATCATGTCCTGATTAAGCTAAACAATCAAATTCTTTTAGTTCTAACACCAGATGCATCGTGCCACTTTCCTATACCGTGATTGATGGGGAAAAAAATCAGCATTGCGATAATAACAGGTATTACAATTCCATAAAGCAGGAATATATCTCTGAATAATCACTAATGCGTCTACACCAAACCACATGTTTTCCATAAGGCATCTAGCAAATGAAAAGGAGATGCTCTTTTACCTTCACGAAGAAGGGTCCTCCAATTTTAAGAACAATATTTTTTATAGAGAATCCAAGACAAAAACTTTACATAATGGCTAAAGTAAGACATAATGCACCTGGAATGTTTATCTTGTTGATGGTCCAGATATGCTGAAAGAGGCTTAAATGCCTGATCATGCAGGCTCTGGAAATGCCAGAAATCAGAATATGAAAAATGACTACAGTATCAGCTAAATGTAGCAAGAAGGTAGAGGCAAGAATAATCAGCTACAGATATGATTAAAAAAAAGTAGGGGTTGCAACTCAAATCGTGGACAGACAAGAAGATTCACAAGATGTTCGTAAGCAGGAAGTTAAACATGGATAATGTTAACAGTCAAGGTGATAATTTTTTAAAAGGTAAAAGCAGGAGATTATGTAGACCAAGGTTGTTCTCTAAATTTTTTTATTAAAAAATAACACAAATATAACAGTTAGGAATGGAATAATGAGTATGCAGTGGATAATAGTGTTATGAATAGCGCTTGTATTCATATGAGGCCAATGGGCCGGTATATATACACAAAGTACATGTGACAAATATGCAAAGAACCCCTCATAACAATGGGGAATAACAACTATACATATATCTCTAACACCCCCCCTCAAACTCATGGTGGATCAACAACACTGAGTTTGGAGAGGTAGAAACCATGCTGTGCTCGAGTCTGGGCCTTCGTGAAGAAATCCGCTATTTGAAGCTCCGAAGGCACATACTGAAGAGTAATCACCTGATCATGCACACAAGTCCTCGTGAAAGAAGCATCAACACCAATGTGCTTGGTGAGCTCATGCTTCACGGGATCACGCACACCGATAGCACTGCATCGTCGACAAGAGAGGGGCTCGGTAGTGACGAAACACCAAAATCCTCAAGTAGCCACCGTAGCCAAGTAATCTCTGCTGTCAAGAGAGCCATAGCTCGCAACTCACCTCTGCACTCGAACGGGACACTGCACTGCTTTCTTCGTCTTCCGTGCAATAAGAGAACCACCAAGAAAAACACAGAAGCGAGATAGACCGCGATCGAGGGATCATCGCCCAAGTAGCATCCGAATAGGTCTGAAGTCAGAACGAATCGGACCGTGGAAAGAAGAGACGGCGAGAGATAGTCCCACGAAGGTATCGCAGAACTCAAGAAGGTGGTCAGAGTGAACTCGAGTGGGAGCTGAAACAAACCGACTCAAAATATGAACTGGATAAGTGATATCCGGACGAGTAACGACAAGATAGACAAGACTCCCAACAAGATGACGATAGCGAGTCGGATCGAAAGAGGCTCGCCATCGAGAGTCGGAGGTGAACATTGAGCTCCATAGGAGTCTCAACGATCTGATGTCGAGAGAGGCGCGATCAAGAAGATCCTGAATATATTTCTCTTGGGACATAAAGAAACCATCCGGAGTGGAAGTAACCTCAATCCCAAGGAAGTAACGAAGAGGACCAAGATCCGACATAAGGAATCGCTCACTAAGATGAGCCTTGACAAAGGCAATGTACTCAAATCATCTCCGTAATGATCATATCATCAACATACAGAGAAGAAGAGTCCACCACGAGACGAAGTGTGGACAAAGAGCGCAGGATCATGATCACTAGCTGAAAACCAGCACCAGTGACCACAGAGGAGAAGCGCTCAAACCAAGCACGAGGGCTTGCTTAAGGCCATAGAGAGAGCGACGAAGGCGGCGCACCATGCCCTCGAGAACAGAATACCTGGTGGCGGATGCATGTAGACCTCCTCACGCAACTCGCCATTAAGAAAGGCATTCTTGACATCAAGTGAGAAATGCACTGCCCGATGGCGATGACGCCACCGAAAGAAGAGTGCGAACAGTGGTCATGTGGGCCACAGGAGCAAAAGTCTCGTCGTAGTCAACACCATGCTCCTGCTGGAAGCCACGAGCAACAAGACGCGCCTTATAGCGCTCAAGAGAGCCATCAGAGCGAGTCTTAATCTTATAGACCCACTTACATGTGATGGGACGAGAATGAGATGGAAAAGGAACAAGATCCCAAGTACCAGTGCGCTCGAGGGCAGCAATCTCCTCGCCATCGCAAGCTGCCACTCGGGGTGAGTAACAACATCCCGTGAGGAGACAAAGCTCACGAGTAGCTGCGCCAAAGAAAGGCAAAACGCAGGCAGAGGCCGAATCGATCGACGATCGCGGAGAGCGTAGCGAGGAGAAGATGACCCATCAGGGGAAGATGGAGCATCAGAAGAAGATGGAACATCAGGAGAAGATGGCTCATCTGGAAGATCCTCAATACGAGGTCGACGAGTGTAGAAGAGAAGGGGAGAAGGTACTGTAGTGGGAGGAGCCTGCGGAGTCGTAGGAGACGACACAGGCGGCGACAACGGCGGAGAGGCCACAGGGGGAATATGTGGAGACTCAGTGGGACAGGTGGACGAGGGCAAAACAGATATAGGTGTATCTGGAAAGGTCAAGAAAGATAGAGACTCCACAGAGGAAGCCAAGGAGAGGCAGACGTGGGTAGAATGGACGAGACT
Source organism: Dendrocalamus sinicus (assembly GCA_036346575.1). Taxonomy (NCBI): domain Eukaryota; kingdom Viridiplantae; phylum Streptophyta; class Magnoliopsida; order Poales; family Poaceae; genus Dendrocalamus; species Dendrocalamus sinicus. The sequence continues at coordinate 53,170,928 of CM070648.1, read as the reverse complement.
CGCCGAAAGTCACATCCCGAGAAACCCGCATCCGACGACCAACAGGATCCCAAAGACCGATAACCCTTGTGCTCGGCATCAGATCCCGAAAAGACACACTCAACAGATCGAGCGGTCGGTTTGGTGCGTTCTCGAGGCGAGGAGAACGTAGCAAACGCAGCCAAACATATGAAGGGTAGAGTAGTCGAAGAAGACCACGAGAGACGCTCAACAGGATCGCTCCCAAGAGCGTAAGAGGACTGGATGTTGACGAGATAGGTGGCGGTGGAAACAACCTCGGCCCAAAAGTGAGGTGGAATAGAGGGCGATCATCGAGCACGAGCCGCCTCAAGGAGGTGACGATACTTGCGCCAAAGAACACCATTCGAGCATGAGCACCGGACAAGAGAATCGAAGCGAGAGTGCCCCGCTCGGCAAGGAAGCTGCGCAGTAACGAGAGAGGTACTCGCCAGCAGAATCAGCACGAAAGACACGAATAGGAGTGGAGAACTGTGTGTGAATCATAGTGGCAAATTGTTTATAGATAGACAAGACCTCACTACGAGAAGACATGAAGTATATCCAAGTGTGGCGAGAGAAATCATCTATAAATATGATATAATAACGATGACCCCTTTCAAACGAAGGAGCCGGACCCCAAACATCCGAATGAACAAGATCGAAAGGACGCTGAGACACAGACTCACTATGAGGATAAGGAAGCTGGATCTGTTTACCTAACTTACAGCCCTGACAATCTAAAGACACGTCTCCTGAGACAGACCCCAGAAGACCACGACGAACTAAGGACGACAGACGAGATCCACACGATGGCCAAGACGGTGATGCCACCGCTGGAAAGAGCCGGTAGACGGCGACGTAGCGAGAGACGGCGGCGGTGGTGGCAGCGAAGGAAGGTGAAGCGCCAAGCTCCCAGAGCCGCCGTGAGTCACGGCGCCGAGGCCGAACCAACCGAGCTCCGTGTGGCGATCCCGAACACAACAAGAGTCGAGTCGAGAATGACCCGATAACCAAGGTCGAATCGCCCAGCAGAAAGAAGTCAGAAGGTAAGGCGAGGAGCATGAGCAATGAAGGAACATGAAAGGATGAGTTGCTAAGAGATCCTCGACCGAGAGACAGAAGAGATGTACCATCGCAGTAAGAACACCGATAGGAGAATCAAGAGGTGTAAAGAAGACAGAGTGGAAGGATCGGAGTCATGTGAAAAGATGCTCCGAATCAAGAATCCACGGGAGGTGCTGATCGTGTAGGAGGTGGTCTCTCGGTTCAAGAGTCGATGAGCGTAACTCGCAGAACTCGCCGAGGAGAACCCGGCGACAAGTAGGCGTCGAAGTCCGGCTATCTCCCGCCGGTGAGAGAAGTCTGAAGAAGTCGAGGCGACGCCGTCGTAGAAGCACTAGTGCCGTGAGAAGAACGGCGTGAAAGATGCCTCTTCTTCTTGTAGCACCGGGACGCAGATGTGGCCATCCTTGTCGCAGAGGAATAGTGAGGACGGCCACCTCCAGACGGAGGACGCCACCACCACCGTGGTAGCCGCGGAGGAGGCAGTAGCAAAGCGACGAGCGGCGAGCACGAGGGGAGTGGCATCGCACCAGCACCACTCAAACGAGTCTCCTCTGCGCGTAACTCGTAGCGCCGACGAAGATGAGTCCACATCCAAAAGCCGAAGAGTCCCACAACCTCGTAAGAAAATCGAGGCCGACATCGCGATGAAGACAGCGAAGAGCCCGAGCGCCGTCATCGTACCACCGAGTGTAGACGGTCGACGATCCTTGTAGAAATCGAGCCTCGTGGTAGGCGAGGCGCTTCATCATCGCCTAGGCGAAGGCCTCGCAGCAGCCTTATCGGTTGTCGAAGGCAATGCCACAGCGAGGCTCCGTCGGAGGAATAGGGCAAGCGGGCGGTGACATCGCCGAGAGGACGCCCGAGACGAAGACCACGCATGTGGATGCGCATGTGAGACACGAAGTCGGTGTAATTAACACCATCAAAGATCACTGGGCAGCGAGGGAGGGAAACGGTGCCCATTGGTAGGCGGCGCTGGACGGCGCGGCGACCAAGGCAACGAAGTCTAACAGGCGGCGCTGGACGGCGCAGCGGTTAGAACGACGTTTTTTTTGCTTTTTTTTTGCTTTTTGCTTTTTTGCTTTTCTTCCGAGTCGGTTAGAAAACCGACCGAGCCCCCCCCCCCCGACCGAGCCGCGTTCTAGGGTTTTTGCCCTAGAACAGGAGGCGGCTGTAGCACCCGTAAAAAAAAACTCTCTCTCTCTCTCTCCATAACCACCCCCGTGTAACTCTCCCTCTTTCCTGTTATACTCCCCCAATCTCTCTCCTTTAATCTCTCTCTCAATCTCTCTCTCTCCCGTTTAAACCTCATCCAATCTCTCCATCTCTCCCGTTATTTCCTTGTATCCTTTCCAACGTCTCTCTCTCTCCTAGATTTCTAATCTCTCTCTCTTCCTCTCCCGTGCATGCGCCGCATGGCTCGGCAGCGGCGGCGCACGGCCGGATCAGCACGCGACGGGCGCGCGCGCTGCCGCATGCATCTTCAAGGCGCGCGCGCAGCGCAGCGGCGATCGACGACGATCGGCAGCAGGGCGGCGGCGGCGGCCGCCAAGACGCAGCGGCGCCGCGACGGCGCGCAGATCGCCGCCACAGACGCACGCGCGCGCGGCGCGCGCAGCGGCAGCGCTGGCGGCATGAGGAGTGCCGGCGGCGATGGCGGCGAGGCGCGACGCATGCGCGCGCAAGCCGTCAGCAGCGGCGGCGCAGACTGCATGCTCGCGTGGCGGTGGCACGCAACGCCACCCGGCGGCGCAATGCACGGCGACGACCCGGTGGTAAGGCGCACGGCGGTGGCTCGGCACCATGGGCGACGTCGCTGGCGCAATGCGGCGGCTCGGTGCGAGGCGCGATGGCGCATCTCCGGCCGGCTATGGCGGGTCGGCCGAGGCGTTATCTGCCAATGGTGGCGGCGGCTGCCTCGGCGCAGGTGCGCATGTGACAGAGGGCGACGCGGTGGCGCGCTAGGCAGCGACTCGTGTAGACCGGGCGGCAGCGACAGGCGACGCCGGCGGGTGAGCGAGCACGTGGCGGCGTGGAGGCACTGCGCAGGCGGTGGCCGACGGCGTCAGCGGCCGACGGTGGTGGCCGGAGTGGCCAACCTCCACAGGCTTATTATTCTGTTGGCCGGGGAGCACGGCTGAATGGTGTTTCACGCAGAGTTTCTTTGGGCCATGTAGCAAGATCTCATGCGGCTGTTGAAGAAGCGTTCGTGAAGTTATGCACTCCAGATCCTTCGGGCAGCGTGTCCGTCGAGTGTGCTCAAGGCAAGTACCTCGCGGCCGTAACCTCTGCATTTCATATTTTACATCTCCCATGATTGCTTGTTACCGTTGCTATTGAGTACCATTACCATATTGCTAAAGCCGGTCTGTCTATTGTCATATCACCCAACGCTCACCTATCCACTATCGGTCACTAAAGTGTACTGCTTTACGATCGTATCACCAAAACTTACCGAGCTTTTATTATATCACTAATGTTACGTGATTAATACCATACCCCAAAGTTACCCGCTTGTTATCATATTACTAATGCTTGCCCGATTGTTGTCACATGTAAATGATTGTTGGTTATGTACTTTTAATATTGTATTCATACCATGAGGTTCTAAGTTATCTTATTTTCCATGCCTTATGTTAATTAGTACATTAGACACTTAGATGTATTGAAGTGCTATGGTTAATGTCTAAGTTGCAAGCTTTAATTATTATTTATAATTGTTGTTTATATTGTGGTTGGGGTAGTATAGGAGTGACTTCAACTTAAGGTTAACCACTAGTAATCTTTAGCTTCGAATGATATATTTAATTACGGTTCCTGATTCATTACTTGTATGTTAGTGCTTGATTGTTTCGATGGAATTATGTATGACATTGTTAACTGACTAATACCAACTTATCACGTAATAAAATCTAGTTGTTTGACAACCCCTTTGTGTGAGTTAAGTTGTAATGCTGGGTGAGAATCATTCATGGATCCCTACCATCATCGTATTATCCTTCATCTTCCATCTGATTTTATCTCTCGTCTTCAACCTCAGCAATACTTTTTACTCCTTGTAATCGTGCATGAACTTATCTCCAATTATCTTAATTCCACATTCACATCTTTCATGATTACTTGTTACCATTGTTATTGAGTACAATTATCATATCAATGAATTACCTGGTTCTTATCATATCACTGAATTTACCTGGCTAATATCCTATCACCAAGTTACCGGTTATTATCATCTCTCTAGTATCTGCCTGGTTGTTATAATAGTATTCATGCTTGCTTGTTTATTATTATACTTGCCTAGTTATGATCATATTGTTAATGCTGGTCTAGTTCTTATCAAATTGTTAATGCTTGCTTGATTATTGTTAATGCTTGCTGGTTATATACCCTTAGTATTGTATTCCGGCCATGATGTTCTAGATTACCTTATTTCACATGCCTTTAGGTTTATCATAATACTCAGTTATTAATGTTATAAGATTCATGTTTTTAATTAATGTGTAGAGTTCATGCTTAAAGCTGTTAATGGGGTAGCGGTGATCATGTTGTAGACATAGGTTAAAATCACTAGCGATCCTTTAAATATCACGCTCCTGTGTTTAATCATCTCGATATCATGATGTATTGCCGGTACAGTTCCTTATGTGAGTCATGATCGTTATACCTTAATAAATGTTAATTTGACTAATAATCACTTATCACCTAATAAAACTTGATTGGTTGATAAACTTGTGTGAGCTACATTGTAACACCTCTTTAGGTTGATTACTACATCACTATCATCTTATCATTATTCCACATTGCCTTATTATCAGAAACTATGTCTTTCCATTTTCAACCCTAGCACATCGTTTCATTTCTCATCACTTTATTACAGCCTTATCCTCGCCATCTCTTAGTTACCCTAATTTTGTTCTATTTAATCTGTCCATGATGCATCGATTACTTTATCACTTAGTTTCACCAATCATGTCTTTTGGGTCTCATTGGATTAAATCATTACTCTCATAACTTTATCTTAATTCAATCACAACTCTCTAATTATAACATGGATAACTCGCTAAATAACAAACTAAGGGTTATCACGCCGGGCCGCCACATATAGGGTCATTTCCACCCAACTCGTAACGCACGGGGCCGTACATTCTCGTTACGTGATATTACACCCGTCTGTCGGTTATACAATCGAGGACAAGGTTGTGCTCGCTATTCTCGTATAACCGGTATGTGGGATAAGGTCGCCGCACCCTTGCTATAACTTGCTATAACTTGCTATAACTAGCTATAACTTGTCACATAACAAATATCTTTAATACACGTTCTCATAATATCCGTCTCCTAATCATGACAAGATCTTTGATATCGCTTGCGTTAGTTGCCTTTTGTCCATTTACTTATCATGCTTGCCTTTATTTCATATGGTTGCATCGTCTGCCTTACTTTTGTGTTGCGGCCGTAGTTGGGTACTTGCTGAGATTTTCAAATCTCACGCTTGCTCTTTCAGTCTCAGGTAAAAGGCCAGTGGAGTGATAGCATCTTGCATGGGTGGGAGCACTCGAGTTTTCAGCACCGTGGTTTGCCACCGTTTTGTTATTTCGTTCGTTCTTTATTTGATTAGAAGTGGACCGGTCCCATGTTTTAAATATTTATTCCACTTAGTTGATTCTCTATTAAAGTGTTAATGAAGTTTTAAACTCTTTGCGATTTCTTTTATTGTACTTATTTATTCTTCACTTTGGCGATGACGCCCATAGTAATATCCCATATGGTTACGTGGGGTGTTATAGTTGGTATCGAGCTCAGTCGTAGTTTCGGAAAAAATGTTTTGCACGTATACGGGCTTCGGTTGATTCATTCATGCATGCATATCCAATCATCGGCATATTACCATGAATTCTCATCTAATCACCGTCTCTTTTGTTCTATTACTATCCCGTGACATTGTTTCAATCCTATGCTTCCCAATTCTGATTCCATTCCCTATTGATATCCATCTTATCACTTACCTTTCCTTTATCCTTTGACTTTTAGGGTATTGTTATCTTGGATTGACGCTTTACCTCCCCATTCTTACCCATCTTTCCCTTTTCTTCTCCTCGCTTCCTAACCTTTTAGATTTGGTCATCTTGAGTTTACGCCCTGCTCTTGCATTGTTGACTCGGGAGCTAGTTCCTTCCTTTGGCATCTCGCTTCTTTCAGCGACATTCTATATCAGCTAGTACCTTGGTGATCCCGGTGGTTGTGACCACTGCAAATGGATCTCTTGCTAGCAATCTTACTTGTCTCAATGTGCCTGGAGTTGAAGCGTCAGTTGGACGACCTGGAGGTTAAAGGCTTCATCTGGTGCAGTACTTCAGAGTGGGCTGCTCCAATTAACTTTGTGGAAAGGAAGGATAAGAGTCTGCATATGTGCATCGACTATCGCACTCTCAACGTAGTGACCCCCAAGAACCGCTATCCTTGTCTCATATTGTTGATCTCTTCATTCAATTCAAGGGTGCCAAGTCCTTCTCCAAGCTAGATCTGCGGTCTGGCTATCACCAAGTTCGAATCAAGACTTCTGGTAATTCGAAGACAGCCTTTTGCACTTGTTGTGGCCTCTTCGAGTTCCTAGTTGTGCCCTTTGGGCTGACCCTTGCTCCGATGGTATTCTTGGATCTGTAACACTGGGTATTTGACGAGTACCTGGATCAATCTGTCATCATCTTTATCGATACCTTCTAGCACTGTAGAGGAGCACGAGCGACATTTCCGTATTATGCTTAATCTCCTTCAGAACGTTAACTCCTTGCTAAATTAAATAAATGCGCTTTTTGGCTTTCTTCTGTCAGTTTCTTGGGGCATGTCATTTGTGATTGGGGACTTTCCGTGCTTCCTTCCAAGATTGCTGCAATGGTAGACTGGCCGAGACCTGGTAATGTTGTAGAGATCCGCAGTTTCCTTGGGTTTGGCCGGGTTGTACCGCCGTTTTGTTCAAGGATTTCCCCTCTATTCCTAAGCCTCTGATCAAGTTTCCTTAGAAGGATGAACAATTCATTTGGACGTAAGATTGGAGTCCGGCTTTGTAACTCGATGGGCGTCTGTTTCGCTCCCATTCTTGCTTTGCCTAAGGGCGTGGTTCGTTTTGGGGGTTTCAAAGGATGTACTGTCATGGCACGGCCAGTTTGTACCCTGCAGCGTTCGGAGCGTCAATTGCGACACCGAACCACTTCTTATATCAAGGTTGTGTGGTCTTATCAGACTGAGCATGAAGCTACCTGGGTGCTGGAAATCCCAGATGTGCGAGGCTTGCCCCCAATCTCTTTACCTCAGACTAACTTCTTAGGATTCTCTCCATCTAATCAATCTACTCTTTCCGTTTTGTTTTACCTTCTAAAGCTAGTCGATTCGAGGCCGAATCTTCTTTTTAGGGGGGGAGAGCTGTAGCACCCGTAAAAAAAATGCTCTCTCTCTCTCTCTCTCCATAACCACCCCCGTGTAACTCTCCCTCTTTCCTGTTATACTCCCCCAATCTCTCTCCTTTAATCTCTCTCTCAATCTCTCTCTCCCGTTTAAACCTCATCCAATCTCTCCATCTCTCCCGTTATTTCCTTGTATCCTTTCCAACGTCTCTCTCTCTCCTAGATTTCTAATCTCTCTCTCTTCCTCTCCCGTGCATGCGGCTGCATGGCTCCGGCAGCGGCGGCGCTAATGGCGGCGGCCGGCGACGGAGGCGGCGCGCGCACGGCCGGATCTGCCTGCGCACGGCGCGCGCGCCGCATGCATCTTCAAGGCGCGGCGCGCGCGCAGCGCGCGATCGACGACGATCGGCAGCAGAGGCGGCGGTTGGCGGCCGCCGCAAGACGCAGCCGCGCCGCGGCGGCGCCGCGATCGGCCGCCAGACGCGCGCTGGCCGGCGCGCGCGCTGCGGCAGCGGCCGGCGGCATGAGGAGTGCCGCGCGCGATGGCGGCGAGGCGTGACGCATGCGCGCGCAAGGCCGTCGCGGCAGCGGCGGCGGCAGACCGCATGCTCGCGTGGCGGTGGCACGCAACGCCACCCGCGGCGCAATGCACGGCGACGACCGGTGGTAAGCGCCGGCGGTGGCTTCGGCACCATGGCGACGTCGCTGGCGCAATCGCGGCGCTCGGTGCGATGCAGCGATGGCGCATCTCCGGTCGGCTATGGCGGGTCGGTGGAGGCGTTATCGGCCAATGGTGGCGGCGGCCGCCGCAGCGCAGTGCGCATGTGACAGAGGCGACGCGGTGGCGCGCTAGGCGGCGACTCGTGTAGACCGGCGGCGGCGACGAGCGACGCCGGCGGTGAGCGAGCACGTGGCGGCGTGGAGGCACTGCGCGGCGGTGGCCGACGGCGTCGGCGGCCGACGGTGGTGGCGGAGTGGCCAACCTCCACAGCTTATTATTCGTTGGCGGGAGCACGGTGAATGGTGTTTCACGCGAGTTTCTTTGGGCCATGTAGCAAGATCTCATGCGGCCGTTGAAGAAGCGTTCGTGAAGTTATGCACTCCAGATCCTTCGGCAGCGTGTCCGTCGAGTGTGCTCAAGGCAAGTACCTCGCGGCCGTAACCTCTGCATTTCATATTTTACATCTCCCATGATTGCTTGTTACCGTTGCTATTGAGTACCATTACCATATTGCTAAAGTCGGTCTGTCTATTGTCATATCACCCAACGCTCACCTATCCACTATCAGGTCACTAAAGTGTACCTGTTTACGATCGTATCACCAAAACTTACCGAGCTTTTATTATATCACTAATGTTACATGATTAATACCATACCCTGAAAGTTACCTGCTTGTTATCATATTACTAATGCTTGCCCGATTGTTGTCACATGTCAATGATTGTTGGTTATGTACTTTTAATATTGTATTCATACCATGAGGTTCTAAGTTATCTTATTTTCCATGCCTTATGTTAATTAGTACATTAGACACTTAGATGTATTGAAGTGCTATGGTTAATGTCTAAGTTGCAAGCTTTAATTATTATTTATAATTGTTGTTTATATTGTGGTTGGGGTAGTATAGGAGTGACTTCAACTTAAGGTTAACCACTAGTAATCTTTAGCTTCGGAATGATATATTTAATTACCGGTTCCCTGATTCATTACTTGTATGTTAGTGCTTGATTGTTTCGATGGAATTATGTATGACATTGTTAACCTGACTAATACCAACTTATCACGTAATAAAATCTAGTTGTTTGACAACCCCTTTGTGTGAGTTAAGTTGTAATGTTTGGTGAGAATCATTCATGGATCCCTACCATCATCGTATTATCCTTCATCTTCCATCTGATTTTATCTCTCGTCTTCAACCTCAGCAATACTTTTTACTCCTTGTAATCGTGCATGAACTTATCTCCAATTATCTTAATTCCACATTCACATCTTTCATGATTACTTGTTACCATTGTTATTGAGTACAATTATCATATCAATGAATTACCTGGTTCTTATCATATCACTGAATTTACCTGGCTAATATCCTATCACCAAGTTACCGGTTATTATCATCTCTCTAGTATCTGCCTGGTTGTTATAATAGTATTCATGCTTGCTTGTTTATTATTATACTTGCCTAGTTATGATCATATTGTTAATGCTGGTCTAGTTCTTATCAAATTGTTAATGCTTGCTTGATTATTGTTAATGCTTGCTGGTTATATACCCTTAGTATTGTATTCCGGCCATGATGTTCTAGATTACCTTATTTCACATGCCTTTAGGTTTATCATAATACTCAGTTATTAATGTTATAAGATTCATGTTTTTAATTAATGTGTAGAGTTCATGCTTAAACTGTTAATGGGGTAGCGGTGATCATGTTGTAGACATAGGTTAAAATCACTAGCATCCTTTAAATATCACGCTCGTGTTTAATCATCTCGATATCATGATGTATTGCCGAGCAGTTCCTTATGTGAGTCATGATCGTTATACCTTAATAAATGTTAATTTGACTAATAATCACTTATCACCTAATAAAACTTGATTGGTTGATAAACTTGTGTGAGCTACATTGTAACACCTCTTTAGGTTGATTACTACATCACTATCATCTTATCATTATTCCACATTGCCTTATTATCAGAAACTATGTCTTTCCATTTTCAACCCTAGCACATCGTTTCATTTCTCATCACTTTATTACAGCCTTATCCTCGCCATCTCTTAGTTACCCTAATTTTGTTCTATTTAATCTGTCCATGATGCATCGATTACTTTATCACTTAGTTTCACCAATCATGTCTTTTGGGTCTCATTGGATTAAATCATTACTCTCATAACTTTATCTTAATTCAATCACAACTCTCTAATTATATCATGGATAACTCGCTAAATAACAAACTAAGGGTTATCACGCCGGGGCTGCCCACATATAGGGGTCATTTCCACCCAACTGGTAACGTACGGGGGGCCGTACATTCTCGTTACACAGGATATTACACCCCGTCTGCGGTTATACTGATCGAGGACAAGGTTGTGTCCGCTATTCTCGTATAACCGGTATGTGGGATAAGGTCGCCGCACCCTTGCTATAACTTGCTATAACTAGCTATAACTTGTCACATAACAAATATCTTTAATACACGCTTCTCATAATATCCGTCTCCTAATCATGACAAGATCTTTGATATCGCTTGCCGTTAGTTGCCTTTTGTCCATTTACTTATCATGCTTGCCTTTATTTCATATGGTTGCATCGTCATCTTACTTTTGTGTTGCGTCGTAGTTGGGTACTTGCCGAGATTTTCAAATCTCACGCTTGCTCTTCGATCTCGGGTAAAAGGCGGTGGAGTGATAGCATCTTGCATGGGTGGGAGCACTCGAGTTTTCAAACCGTGGTTTGCCACCGCTTTGTTATTTCGTTCGTTCTTTATTTGATTAGAAGTGGACCGGTCCCATGTTTTAAATATTTATTCCAGCTTCCGTTGATTCTCTATTAAAGTGTTAATGAAGTTTTAAACTCTTTGCGATTTCTTTTATTGTACTTATTTATTCTTCACTTTGGCGATGACGTTCCATAGTAATATCCCATATGGTTACGTGGGGTGTTACTGCGGCGGCGCGCGGCCTCTTGCAAGGCGGCGGCGGCGCGCCCCGGCGGGAGGCGGGCGGCGTCGGCCACCAGCGGAGTCGGCGACGACGACGGCGCCTCGGCGGAAGCGGCGGGCCGGACGGGCGGCGCCGGCGGAGGCGGAGTCGGCGCGGAGCGGCGGCACGGAGCGGCCGCGCGCGGCGCGAGCGGCGGCGCAGAGCGGCGCGCGGCGGGACGGCGAGCGCCGCGAGCGAGAGCGGAGCGTCGCGTCGGCCGGCGCGGAGGGAGCAGGAGTCGGCGACGGCGCACGGGAGTCGGCGACAGCAGCGGAGAGTCGGCGACGGCGCGCGGAACCCTAGGTAAGCCAAAACCCTAGTTTTGGCTCTGATACCATGTTATGAATAGCGCTTGTATTCATATGAGGCCAATGGGCCGGTATATATACACAAAGTACATATGACAAATATGCAAAGAACCCCTCATAACAATGGGGAATAACAACTATACATATATCTCTAACAAATAGTACCCTCAGTATGAGGTCTGGCTCCACCAGTGTGTGCAAGTGTACATCACCAATCTTGCAGGAAACAAGCACTAACACAAAACAGAGCAGGTTCTTCAGAATCTCAAGATATGAAAACCACTGATTGTTGCCCATATCTGAAGACAAACATAAAGTAGAAAACATACCCAAAAAATGATGTTCTATACATTCTATAACACCATGTTCAAATTTTAACCCCCCACGGAGACTAGACGATTTAGATGTTCTCAGTCAGAAGACACAAGAAGAGGGGCTCTTACCTATTAAGGCCCTTCCATGCAGCTGCTTCTGAACATTAAACATTGCCACCTCTGAACGGAGACACCACTTCTTTCTCTGAAGAAATGCAGCAAACGCAGTAAGATACGTAATAAGATATACCAAAGATACATAATAGATACCTAAACACAGCTACTCAAGTAAATGAGCCCAAAGATTGTGCGATGTTTTTCTTCTTATTTTCTGAAGGTGTTACAGACAGGAGAGATTGTAGTGTGCACAAACAAAATAAGATACATGATCAGGCAATGACACCATATAACTGCACGAATGATATTGCAAGATATATGAGTATATGACCCTTAGACATGTGGCTCTGCATCACCAAGTTAAACAAGTCCCGTTTGCCACATGATTGGCAGTTTGCCACCACATTCAAACATGCCATGGTTTGCTTTGCTTCTCAAAAGTCAGGTTAGTGAAGAAAACAGACCATGGTTTCAAGAGATTTTTACCATCAGTTTTGCATGTTCAAAGCATGCCAGCATTTGTACATATTTCCAGCTTAATATGTTCTCAGGGCACCTATTAAATTGTTGATGTTTTGTGATTGGGCTATGCAAACCCATTTCTGGACCAATTAGCATACATCGGAACACACTATGGCAATGCAAGCACTAGCTAGTGAAAAATGACAGATGATATTACGAATAAAAACAAAATATCTTTCTGGTCAAAGCAATTCTGCCTCCTAACTTTTAAAAAAAATGCATATGTAGTAATAGTATTCCTCAAATTACCAATTTCAACTCACATATTATTATATTCTAAGGCAACCAAGTACACCCATTGGTACAAGCTGGGTTCAAAAAACCGGCAGTAACCGCCGGTTACCAAAAATACCCGGTTTTCCTAGCGGTTTTGCCGGTTTTTGACCGGTTACTGGTTTCAAACTGTCCAAATTCGAATTTCGAATCACAAAATTCATCCGGTTTTTTTCCGGGATTTCCGGTAACCGGCCGATTACCGTTACCAGCCGTTGGCCGGGATTACCCCAGTTCTGGGTTTTGGAACCTTGGGTACAAGTACTCGTCGCAAGAGCATAAGTTAATACCCATGACAGTTTATACTGCAACAATTACTAGGGACAGATCCACATCCAACATGAAGATGACAAGGTCATGGGGAATTTGAAGACAACAAAGACTTGTAGGCAGTACATATTGGAGTACAACATGTAGCGTTCACTTCAGGAGGGTTTTCACAATGGATTTCTCATTGAGCTTCTTGACGTCAGTGTAAGACTGACCACATCCAACAAACATGACTGGAACTCCAGATATGTAAACCTTGGAAAGTGTGGCTGCAACCTACATGCTTTACAAAAAAAAACATCAAAATACATTAAAAGGGAGGTTATAGTAACTAATCAAGTATAAATTTTGTACAAGTTCGTACCTTGCCGTCAATGGTGTCAAGGAGCCGCACTTTGTTGTCTTCAAAGAGCGCCACAAGCCATATGTCATTGTTTTTGTTGGAAGTCACTAGAAGTTTTGTTTTGTGTGCGGGACGGGCGCCTGGGGCACAAAGGAAAACTAAACCCACAGATGGGAGCTGGAGTTTCAACAGGTAATAATTTGTTTACTAGATGCAAACAAGGTCCAGAGAATGCAAGCTACTGCTATATAACTACTCTTTCATGATTAGGAACTTTATCCTATTTCAAACAAACCCAATGGCCAAAAAAAATGATGTCATTGTAGCAAAACTGGGTGCCTACGATTGCTGTGTTGTTCAAAAGGAGTTAGGTCACTACCTGAAGCCGGCGAGCATGAGTGCGCATCTGCTCAATAGCACCAGATCTAAAGGTATCACATGCTGCCAGCATTACACTGAGGTTATGCTGAAGAGGGCAATAAGCAACCTGTGAAGTTATAAGACCGGATGAAGTGAGCATATTTCCAAGGAACTACTGTTTTTTCATGGATGGTTGAAAAGATATGTATACCTTTGCAAGTTTCATAGATTTGACAACTCCATTCACTCCAATAAAAATAATGACATATGGCTTCGCGCGCTCCTTGGCAGCATGTACATCCCTCAGTATGTCAATAGATCGCCTTGGAGTTAACATAGGAAGAAGGGCCTCCTCCATAGCTGTCTGCAGTAGTGACCATCAAATGACGTGTATTAGGAAGCTACATAGAATGTATGCGGGAAGTTAAAATGTGCAATAAATTTGGAGAGGGGTGTGCTACAAACCTGAACAGTAGAGGATATTCTTGTGAAGGATCAAGGATCCTAGCCTTTTGCCCTCAAGACTAGCTGCTACTGATTCAGAAAGCTTTTCTGCAATTTCTTCAGCCTACATAAACATGGCCAATCTTCTTTACCCGGACAGATAAAGAACCAAAAGACAAAAGAGCCAGTCTAGTAAGCTTATCAAATATCAAATAAGTAATTTGAAGAAATGCATACCACATCCTTTGTCATCAGTCTATCTTTAAGAGCTTTGAGTGCAGGTTGCAGATCAGATTTCTCAAGTACACTGTTACCTGTGATGCTTAGTACAGGAAAAATACAAAGTACTGCCCATTAGGTGAGATGTTTGTAGACTGAGAAATTGCAAGAGAAATCTAAAAAATCTGGAGATTACTAATACTTGAATGCAAGATCTTATAAGAAACAAAAGCCAGCAATTTCATTGTGTGTGGTCACATGGGAAAAAGTAAAAATGAGAGGCAACACAGATTACAGGCAGCAAAAGACTAGCCACCACCACAAACATCTATCACTGTATCATGGTTAATAAATTCAAGCTGTCATTCTACACTTCATCTCTTTTCTACGTTTTAATTAGGAGGCAATAATAACAACAAGGTGCATGAAGAACACAATAAATTTCTTGGAAAGTGGTTTTACTACTGCATCAGGTGTGCCCATGTCAAGTGAGTATATTCAGGTGGCAGGTGCCCTGGCAATTCTTCCCCAATGCAGTCAGCTAATAGTTTCCCTGGCAATTCTTCCCCAATGCAGTCAGCTAATAGTTTAGCTAACATATTTGGGTGAATTGAATACATGTGGTTTGGAATATGTGCATCTTTTTCCTCCACAAAAATGTGTCCTATATAGATACCAGTTTGATCAACGCGCTAATTATGGAGACCCAGACCACCAGAACTTATTTCAGACAACGGCCAGAGAAAGGCATTTTCGTCTGAAACATCGAGGAGAACCATCTTTCTTTTTTTGGCCAGTTTCAGCATTTTCGTCTCCATCCTCCTCTTGCTTCCTCATCATCGCTGCTCACAGCTTCATCCTTATCCATCATGCTTGCCCCCAGGTTGACGGCCTCCTGGTCTATCCCCTCTCTCATCAGCTGGGTCTGTGAAATCCAGCTTCTTGTTGTTGGTTGGTGCATCATCCCAAATCCTCATTTGCTTAACATTGTTTTTCGGCTCAGCTTCAGGCACCTTCTTAACACTAACATCAGCCTTCATCCCGCCCTTGTTGAGCAACTTGTGTAACGGGAGGCGGAGTCGTTACGGGAGGTGGAGTGGTTACAGGAGGCGGAGGGTGTGGGGGAAAGAAAAGAGGAGGAGTATGGCCCACGCGTCAGCCTGGCCTTTTTTACGAGGAACGGAAAAACTACCTATATGCGGCCTTTTCTACGAGACAGCTATCTCATGTAATTTAACAAGTTAATAAAGCTTATTATGTAATTGAAAATAAATATCTTGATGATTAACAATGTCCGTAATGCTATATATATTTTTTGTAATTTTCTACAAAATTTCCTTATCTTTCTATAATTTTTTGAATCTTTTCTTTTTTTCTCAGCTTAATGGGCCAACCGTGCCGTGCCTGAGCTCACACCTCGGCCCATGGGCCAGTATGGCACGGCCCGTTTCTCTGCCCTGCCTAAACGTACTGTGCCTGAACTAAGCCCGTGAGCCCGACACAGCCCATTGGACAGGTCTAGCAACTCATTCACCACAGTATTGGGCTGGACCTTCAAGGCGTCACCTCACTTAGCCTGATACGAGAAACGTCAGCCGGAATGGCCGGTTTTGAGGCTGGTACGAAATTGAGACCGTGATATGCCACCTCTTTGAGTGTGGATATGGCATGGTCCGGCTGCTGGTATCGAAATAGGATTGATGTCTTTGCTCCATAGTCGATACCGTCGGCACACCCAGCATCCAGGAGTAGTAGTAGATGGGCTGAAAAGCGATCGAGAGGCTGGCATCCGTGGTCTGGTCCTGTATGCAACACAACAACAACAACAACAACAACAACAACAACAACAGCGTCCAATCACAATATGGGCGGAGGCAGTTGTTGGACTGCGTCTCCATGCGTGCTTGCTACTGATGCGATTACTGGAGCAGCAGCATGCAAGAGCTAGCTAACCGACACGATCCAAGATCCCGGACCACGCACTCCATCCAATCCAACCCACTGCAGTACTAGCTCCTGTGCTAGCCAAGAGTGCTTATTCCAATGCTTAATTCAAGAAGTCGGGTATTCGTATTGATAAATATCTTTTCTAAGCAGAAGTAGAAACCAATACGAATATATAGGACCATAGCATTTAAACAAGACGCAGTTAATGAAAAAATTAGAATAAGAAAATCTAGATTTTCTTAGTGAACAGATACATTAAAACAAATTATCTCGAAAACATAAACAAATATAAGGGGCCATACCATAGGTTTTTTTAGAATATGTGTATGTATATACATCGGCTTTTAGAAACGTAGAGCGCCGTCCAGCCCAATCCAATGTCGACCGTTAGGAGGAGCCGCCCATCGAAAGTCGGAAGCGTCCAGAAAATTTCAAAATTCAAACTCCCGCCCAGCCGAGCCGAGCAGACGCCGTTAGCGTCGTCGCACACGCAACCCCCACCTTTCTATAAAAGGCGGCCCACTCCCACTCCTCCAAACCCTAACACTCCGCTAACGCCCCCAATCCCACTCGCCGCCGCCGCCGCTCGCGAGGACGAAGATGAGGGAGATCCTGCACATCCAGGGTGGCCAGTGCGGTAACCAGATCGGCGCCAAGTTCTGGGAGGTGGTCTGTGCCGAGCACGGCATCGACGCCACCGGCCGCTACGACGGCGACTCCGACCTCCAGCTCGAGCGCGTCAACGTCTACTACAACGAGGCCTCATGCGGCCGCTTCGTCCCGCGCGCCGTCCTCATGGACCTCGAGCCCGGCACCATGGACTCGGTGCGCTCCGGCCCCTACGGCCACATCTTCCGCCCCGACAACTTTGTCTTCGGCCAGTCCGGCGCCGGCAACAACTGGGCCAAGGGACACTACACCGAGGGCGCGGAGCTCATCGACTCCGTCCTCGACGTCGTCCGCAAGGAGGCCGAGAACTGCGACTGCCTTCAAGGTCTGTGTGCCTCTACTTTCTTCGTCTTCCCCTCGCTGGATCTGGAAAAAAAACACACACACACACAGCAGCAGCAGCAGCAGCAGCAGCAGCGAGATAAATCAGAACTCACAGATCTGTGTGATGGCGCGCAGGGTTCCAGGTTTGCCACTCGCTGGGTGGCGGCACGGGGTCGGGCATGGGGACGCTGCTCATCTCCAAGATCCGCGAGGAGTACCCGGACCGCATGATGCTCACCTTCTCCGTCTTCCCCTCGCCCAAGGTCTCCGACACGGTCGTCGAGCCCTACAACGCCACCCTCTCCGTCCACCAGCTCGTCGAGAACGCCGACGAGTGCATGGTGCTCGACAACGAGGCCCTCTACGACATCTGCTTCCGCACCCTCAAGCTCACCACGCCCAGCTGTGAGTATACATTTTCGTCTTGCCCTGCTGCTAGCTGTTCGTTCGATCGCTGACTTGACGTCGCAAATGTAGTCGGTGACCTGAACCACCTCATCTCGGCCACCATGAGCGGCGTCACCTGCTGCCTCCGCTTCCCGGGGCAGCTCAACTCCGACCTCCGCAAGCTCGCCGTCAACCTCATCCCCTTCCCAAGGCTCCACTTCTTCATGGTCGGCTTCGCGCCGCTGACCTCGCGCGGTTCGCAGCAGTACCGCGCGCTGACGGTGCCCGAGCTGACCCAGCAGATGTGGGACGCGAAGAACATGATGTGCGCGGCTGACCCGCGCCACGGCCGCTACCTGACGGCGTCGGCCATGTTCCGCGGCAAGATGAGCACCAAGGAGGTGGACGAGCAGATGCTCAACGTGCAGAACAAGAACTCGTCCTACTTCGTGGAGTGGATCCCCAACAACGTCAAGTCCACCGTATGCGACATCCCGCCCACCGGCCTCAAGATGGCGTCCACATTCATCGGCAACTCCACCTCCATCCAGGAGATGTTCCGCCGTGTCAGCGAGCAGTTCACGGCGATGTTCCGCAGGAAGGCTTTCTTGCACTGGTACACGGGCGAGGGCATGGACGAGATGGAGTTCACGGAGGCCGAGAGCAACATGAACGACCTCGTGTCGGAGTACCAGCAGTACCAGGACGCGACCGCCGACGAGGAGGAGGGCGAGTACGAGGACGACGAGGAAGCGGAGCTCCAGGACTAGGCAGGCGTCCACGGAATTGCTGCCTGCCTGCTCTTATCTTAGTGTGTGTGGTTGGTTAGGCTTTCTTTTCTTGTCTTGTTATGTTAGTGGATTGGGTTGAGTTGTTGGGTACTACTAAGCAGACAGACTCCTAGTCCTAGCTAGTGTCTCAAGGGGGGGTGGTTGATAACTAGATGTATTTTGGCACAACACCCTGTTGCCTGCGTTCTACTCGTACTGTTTCTCCTCGCTCGCTTCTCTCGTGTGCACCCTGTTGCTCCTCCTTTTATTTTTATTTTTTTTTTGTTTATCGTCTGTGTGGTGTGACATAATACTCTGGTAGTGTTGCTTGTTCCGTTCCCCTGTTGCAGAATGCTTCCTTTCTCCAATTCCAATGCAGTCGGTTTTAGAACGGTGGCTTTTAGAGAAAAGCTTGATGTTACAGCCTGACCATGCGAGCATTTGGTGACCTATCTTATCTAGGTGCAGTTTGGCTGGGCTAAAATAAGTTGATCTAGCCTATCATAAACATATTTGCAAAGGAAAAAAAAAAAACAAACGAAACCTGAGCTTAGATTGCTGGCCATCTTCTATTCATTCCCTTACGACGCAATGCTACATACATGTCGAGCCTGGATGCATGTGCAGCAGCAGCAGCACAGACGGTTATGCAACAGGCTTTGCTGGACAGCAAGTTGCTATCCGCATTCAGCGGTCAGTTTACAAACTCCTTGGGCAGCTGAATACGATATATATATATATATATATTGTTGCTCCTGCTACTGCACTGTCGTCGAACCATTACATTACCAGCTGTCCTACGTTTGACCGGTCTTATCTCAAGCTCTGAAGTGGCGCGTCATCATCTGGTTTTTTTACTGGTGTGGCTGCCATGTCACGTGCTGTCTCCCAGTTAATTCCATCAGTTTTCTGATTCTCCTTATCCGGTGTCGGTGTGCTCTCGGTTCATCTCCACACAAGAGGTAACAACACTCACCGCCTTCAAGGATCATGCAGCCTCTCAGGATTCTTCCTGGGGACTGTCAATGTCATTTCCATCTGTTCATCCAATCTGTACTCACCTACCTAATATCCACTGCGACGCGATGTAAAACTACCACTCATAGGTGATTGCTTACTTGAAGATGCACGAAACACGTTATTTCATTTGTACAGACATTTGGACAATGTATTTGCAACGTGTATACCTGCCGGATCCAAGCCCATGCTTATCGATCTACCTTATCTGTAGCGTCCTTCCTGCTGTGAAACAACAGGTAGGCTCATGAACTTGCAATTATGCCAGTGTAGATGACAGATGAAATTAATACAAGGCAGTTTCTGCTTCAAGTACCGTGACAAGAGCATATAGGAGGAGAAGAGGAGTGTAACGCCCTAGGGTCCAAACCGGCTCAGATCTAACCACATTCTGAATAGGTCACGCACACGTAGCAACCTGCTTGCACTTTCGTCCTCGCTTCGCGCAAAACGGTTAACCGGGGGGTGCTACCATTGGAACTCCTAGGTTTATATGTAAGTGCTTCTCAAGGTAAGCTAGTAAGGTGAGACTAACCCAGAAATTCATGTGTACATACATACATATGGGCCAATATGGGCCGGGGTGTCACAAGGAGAGGGAACCCTTGGATCCTTGATCAGATAGGGATCAATATGCTCGAGAGGGCAGGGGGTCTGGTCCACACCATAGGGAAGAGTACTTGCTGACCTGAATTCTCTGAAATCTGGCAAACCGAATGGTGTTTACAATTACTGCATTCGGCATGTCCGTCACCTGGCCAAACTGCCGCTGTGGTGTACCTCAACCTACATTTGGTCCTGTCCTTCCACAGCTGCAAGCTGGTCTACAAAACACTACTCTGGTCTGTTCACTATTGTGCAATTCGTTCTGTGCAAACGAGCCTATTTTACGGTGACTTGATCCCTGAAGATGCAGGACTTGTCAGGCAAAACTCAAAAACTTGTACGGGTGAGTACATTGAGAAACTCAGACGGAGTATGTACCTGACGATCAGTTCAGGCTTCAGGCTCCACACAATGATGTCTATCAGATCAGATGGTTTTGTCGGCAGAGGGAGACGCTGTGCTGCTGCAGAGGCTAGTCTAACCCAACGACAGCCTGCCCCTTCGTTGGTGGTCACTTGTGGCCCATCTACCCCGTCACTTGTCCTCCGGCGAGGCTCACCAGATTCTGATCATTTTGGGCAGCTCTGCTTCCCTTCCAAGATTTGACAAAGCAAAACAATACTTACTTTCCAGAAATCAAATGGCATAAATAGGATTGGAGGGAACATATTTGCATACATGCTACTCATTCACCGACATTACCATTTTATCTTGAGAAAAGCTGACACACGCCCAGCTTTGCAACACTTACGAGATTTCAATTTACAGTTGCATTTCTGTCCAGCTGACCGGTACAAAGTGAAACAACGGAAAAGAATGACAATGAGTAACTCTGTTACATCTTACATCATCACAATTCAAAGGCATGGTGCCACCTTTAGCGACATCATTTGTACACGGAGATCTTTGCAAAATGCAAAGTGTACAGCATCGAGCAAATTCATCATGGGGTCAAGTTTCAAGCGCTAGCGAACCTTGATGCTTAGTGCTCATGGTGATATTTCCAAGTATCCACCAACACCTGCCCTCCAAATCATGCAAGTGCATGATTCAGCTGGAGAATACACACCCTTTCCCAAAATTTCGATACAGACAACAGATTGATCAGAAGATATCTAGTGCCATTAGCACTGGAGCTATATGCCACTGCCCACATAATTTCCAACAGGAAAACCCCAAGGGTACAATGTTCCATCTATAAAGGACTGCTTTCCGACTAAAGCTACAACTCAAGAGTTATTTTGGTGATTCAGAAAAGCCGAACTATCTAATGCATCTACTTCTGTATCACCTTTGGAGGTAAATATATCTCCGGTTGAGTTAAATCACCTACAGCGATGCTAAGTTAAGCCACACCAAGTGAGGGCTTGACATCAATCTCACTTGATTCATTCTGTTCCACTCTAGTGCAAGATGCATATTCTGGATTGGAATGCTCACTGGATGGAGTGCTGCCATTGCCGACAGTAAGCTGAGAATTAGGATAACTTGCAATAACCTTATGTTTGGCCAGTATGTGAAAGCTTCGAACAGTTGCCTGCAAGAAGTATATTAACTGATTAATCGAACTGTTGCCTGCTGTTGTTACCTGTATGTTTCATGTAGGCATAGAACAAAACACACAAATAGAAGAACACAACAACTTATATAGACTACAAACAAGCAACTATTATAGCAGATACTCTCACTCATTAACATGTTTTTCCCACAATAAACATGTAAAAAGCTTGAACACTAATATAACTGTTTGCAGTGAGATGTGGTATTAAAATGGATTCAAAAGCTTCACATATTCCAACATCTGAAGCTACCTGAACAGTTGTTGCAGCTATGAGAGGTCCAGCTATAACCACCACCGACCACAGAGCTATCGGTAGAAGCAAGGATCGCACGTAAGCATCCATGGACATTAAATTTCAAAATGGATCCGAGCAAGCGAATGATTTCTAAAGGGCCCTGCAAAAAAGGAATTAAGAGTTGTGATAACCAATTTTTTGCTGGAAGAACTTAGCTGATCAAACAACTGCATCACTACAGGGAAGATATCCCACTATAATAACAGATGACTACCACAAGAACTGGAACATCCCCACACGGCTTATTCAGGTAATTTGACACCTTGATGTCTATTTGTTAAAAAAAAATCAATCGTACCCACATTTCTATCTTTGGAGTTTCATGCTAGCTATGCTCTTTCCGATGTGAATAAACATTGTAACGAAAAAAGGGGTTAAATCTTGTGCATGCATTTTGTTTTGAACGAACTAAGGTTAAACCTGGTGATTCAAAATGACACCAGATGACTGGAGTAGAGTGCTTCCTTAACAGCCCCGAGCACTGAAAGAACACATATGGCCTTCCCATTTATCTGAGAGACCGCCATAATCCTTGATATGATATCCTGCACAATCATTTTCAGATAGTCCGATTTCTTGCCACGTTTTGGCAAAGAAAATATAGTAAGTAATCGATCATCAGCCCTCTATCATAAGATCCATTCCATCCAGATGGTAAAAGCTTGTGTAAACCATGCATATACAGAAACAGGTTCATGCAGGGCGGTACACAGCACAGGGAAACCCATGGGCCGGGCGTACGCATGTTGCATAACGTGAGCAGGCTGCCGCTGTTCAGGGTACTATCAGTATCAGCCTGTGGCAAGGCCCGTGTAAGGATTGCATTTGCGCCTTGCATATATGTACGTAGATTTTACATCTAAAACGCTCTTCTTTTGTAGTCCTTAGCTCCTGTACTTGTATGGTTCTGTGAAACCATGATACTGTTAAAAAGGAGAACTCATGGACTAGCTTAATGTTCTCCTTTTGTTGTCCTTAACTCGTGAAACTTGTATGAACCATGACGCCAAGAAAACTAGCATGAGCTGCGATACAAATGAACTCCGGAAGTAATATATGAAGTTCTGAACCTTGTCTTTTGAGATGAAGATTGGAATGCTGGCATGCTGTTGCGCCGCAAACTACGATTTGTCACTAATCCCTATCTCACAATGGGTAGATAGAGAGAGAGAGGAGGGAGAGGGAGAGGTGTAGATGGGTTTGGACAGATATAAAGAGATAAAGATGGGAGAGATTAGATATAAGATGGATTCTTTGAGATGCAAATTTTTAGGGTGCTACAAGAGGGGGACGCGGAGGCGGGCAAGCGAGTGATTGAGGCGGTGGATGAAGTCGTCATAGCGGATGGTGACATCAGCGGCGATGTTGACCTCGCGGATCCACTTGTCAAACTCGTGCGGCTTGAGCTTCTCACCGATGGAGGGGAGGACGTGGCGGAGGTCGGCGACCCGAAGAGGCGTAGCGATGGCGACGATCGGCCTGACAAGGAAACAGATGGATTCAGCCAGTAAAACCTAGATCCAGTGCCGATGAGCCTTGATCTGTCGGCGATGAACGGCGATGGTGACGAGCACCGAGCAGGGAAAGACCGGGTCCGAGAGAGACGACGCGCATGAGCCAGATTCGGATTTGGTCCCGGTGGGACCTAGCGACAGTGAGAAGAACCCTTGCGGCAGTTGTTGCCCAAAGAAGAGGACAACGGTGGCAGAGATCTTGCTGGTGCAGGCGGGGACGCGGGAGAAGGAGGCGTTGGCCTTGGCAGCAGTGGGGATAGGGCTGGGGCGGTGGAGGGAGAAGACGCGGTGGAAATGGTGGCGGTGCGCGTGGAGCTCGTCCAATGGCGTGGTCTTCGGGATCTGGCAGTGGATGACAATGCGCCTATCTCTTTATCTTCGTGGCAACTACTAGAAACAGCGCCGCTGTCGCCTCTTGTTGCGCCTTCTTTTGATTCACGATCTTCTCCAAGATGGCATGCATGTTGAGGAAGATGTCCACCATCTTCTTGTCGATGTTGACCATCTTGATGGCGTTAGCCTTTATCATGGCTGTTAGAAATAATCTTGACTTTGAGTTTTAGACGTAGTAGAGTCCTTTCTCCGAGTATAACTTAAGTTGAAGTTGAGTCCAACTTGAAGTCCGAATCAGAATACGAGTAGGAGAGTATTAGCGTATATATTCAGGAGGCTTGTACTCAGTTTTGTATGCAAGCAAGGAAAGCAAAAGAAAAGCAAAGAAAGAGGGGGGAGCAAATAAGAGAATAAAGAAATTCAGAAATTTCTTCCATGTTCTCTTAGATTATTTGCAATGTGTCTGTTTTCTCTTGGATCAAAGTTGTAACAGTGGCCAACAACTCGGCAGCAGGAAACATGGTAGCAGAAGTCGTGGGAAGGGATCGGCTGCTCTGATACTAAATTGTCATGAACCTTAGTTCATAGGGGGTAAACACCAACGAGAGGATGATCGAGCGGCGTCAACGTAGAGGGAGTAAGAGACTATAGATGAGAGTGACTTTATTATTTCTTGCTTAGTTCCAATAGTATACAACAGCCACTTTATATAGATGGGCTCCCCCTAATAGATAAAATCTAATCTCAATCATATCTCTAACAAATATAGAAAGTAATATCATATCTCTAACAAAAGAAAATTAATCTCTAACTCGCTACTTTCTAATAATGAATCGGTTAGACCCAAGGCCCATGCCCATAACAATTACACATGTGCTTCTACTACTAGTCAGTACTGTAGTTTGAGTAGTATAGGAGAGTAAAGGAAAAAAGAGGAAAGCAAAAGTTATTTCGAAGATACTAAGCATAGCTCGATATATGTGCAACCGAAATATCTTTTACTGACAAAGCTCCAACTTCCAGGTCCCAGTCAGCCAAGATTTTGAAAACTTTTCAGTCAACTCGTAGGATTCTGCAATGCAACAAACATATATGAACATCCAAGATCCCGACAACAGTTTGCACTGCCTTAACTCCTAGCTCGTGGCCTACTCCATTTCAACATTGTTAAACGCCAACCACTATACAAACTACAGTACTAGTAGTAGATGGTACTCCACACAAAACCACTACACATAATTGGAACGGGCGCTGCATTCCACAAAGCTTAAGAGTAGATTAGTAGATAGCACTGTCAGTTCCAAAGCGCCTTCAGTTCAAAACTTCAAAATGCAGTGTTCATGCTTAGACTTGCAGCGACGATGTAGCATTCAGAATTGCAATGCAGAATCAGAATGAACACTATGCTTTAGGAAAACTGAGTTTAGGTGATGTCATATACAGAAGCAATGGCCAGCTGTTTTTATTTGTATTCTTTCTGTTGGAACATGGAACTGCCTTCTACAAACTACAAACTTTCTTCTTTTTGGCATTTCAACAAATAAATTATGGCCTTGCTGATTCGCCAAAAGCTTAAGACTAGAAACTACATGCAGCCTCCATTTTTATAAACAAGATAAAATTACCCTTTTTTATCACAAAAAATATGAACATGAAGCCAAATCATGACCGACAATGTTACACACAGTGAGAACCACAAGGGTTTTTTTTTATCATCTTTTCGCCACGGTTCTTCATCCATCAAATTGTTCAGTCCCTATACTCGTCCCATGGGAGAAAAGGGCGGGTCAAGTACAACAGATGGAGGTGCCTTTTCTCTCCTCGTCTTCGGCTGCTGCTTCTCTTCTGCTGTGACTGCCTCAATCAGGTGCATCACTTCCTTCTCAAGGAGCATCTTGAGTGAGCTGGAGTAGAGCTTGTGCTTCCCCTTCTCAATACTGATGGCCATCGAATCTTCAGAATAGTGCAACAGAGAAATACAGACTGAGAATGCTTGTAATGCTGATAACCGAGCATGGAAATCCACCAATAACTGTCCTTTCCCATTGGCCTTCATGGAAAGGGCAGGGAGCTCTTCTTTGCTACCCTGTTTGAACAACGGGTGCACATGACAACTACTCTTGTTTGGAGTAAGATCAATTATGGATGAATACAGCTGATTTAAGCAATTGATCTACCGCATAATCTTAGACTTGTTACTAAAATAAGTTCGCATGGGTCTAAATTATTGAATTTCTATGCTATATGGCCAATAAACGAACCTATAAGTATGCCTGTGCTAGGTCATATGGTTAAGAAAATGTTGTGTAGCTAGAGAGAAGTACCACAAAAATCAAGTGGATCTGAGGATAGTTGCCATGAGGAGCAAAGCTAATTAATTGCTGCTTCTACAAGACATTTTAATCAGTTTTGGGTTATCGTTGGGGGCAAGAAACAAGTACGAAACCCAGTATCCTCATAAACTAGACACACGCATAGTCCTAAGTAAGTAAATAAACAAGTATACATCAAGATAGGGAATGTATGGCACACCTGAACAAGGAGCTCCATAGGATGCTTGCTTCCCTTTGTTACAGAATCGGACCAGTTATTATCATATGCATTGCCAAGGACAACAATCGGACAGGCCATGTCCCATCCGCCACAATCACAGCCACCGCCATACCTCCATCTATCTAGCAAGGGTGATGGGCTGGCTTCATTATCGCTTGGCAACCCATGCAGCCCACTCGGTGTAACCACGTTGATGGTACCAGGAGATGAAGCATCCTTCAGTTCTTTATTAAATGGAATCCGGATCACAGTTGCAGCAACCTCCAAATGAGGATAAAGATCCCCTTCAGGCCATGGGCAAGATGTTGATACCTCTGAGTTATTTCTTGCATAGTTTGGCTGGTCCATCAGATTCATCCGGTGTGGAGAGTCACCAGAGATTGATTTATCAGCAACACTGCGCGATGCCGGTTGAGTGGTATCTGTACACTGTGTCCTCTCCTCGACAGCAAAACTCCGTCTTGCATGAGCAATATCGTACAAAACAGACTCGGTGATGACTGAGTTATTCAGAATACCATCTTTTCCAACTTCAGAGCATAAATAGGAAGAAACCTGCATCTGGCCTACAATTGGAGGTAAACACCAACGTCCGTCTTTGGAGGCCCTTCCAGCAGCGCTTGCTCGTTTACCACCACTATGGAAAGTGTAAATCCAGCCCAGTTCATTCCCAGTTTTCCAAGATCTAGCAGAGATGGACTCCTCAGGGCCCTCAACACAGAACTCAAAAACCGGAATGCCATTCCTGGAATCCAATTTAAGAACTGCCTGGAGATGAGCAGGTGACAAAGCGGCTGTCATACACTGGATTTCTCCGTTTGGCCGGCAATTAGATGCTTGGCTCTGTTCAGTCCCTGAGAAATCACCCAGCAACGATTTGCGGGATATACAATTTTTCCTGCTAACTGGCATACTAACAGAGTTGGAGTCTTCCTTTTCCATGAGAGATGGGCTTCGAAGAGGCTTGGACTTCATGATAGGGTCAAGAATCTTCTTGAAGGGGCTTGATCGAGGTTTAGTGCTATTCTCTACACCATGATGAACACCTTCTGATGGACGGGTACCGGCAGAGGGGCTCACCTTTGCCGACATGGACTCAGGCAAATTGCTCACTGAATCCCTCTCCCTCCCACCACAATTACTCTCGCTGGGGCATACACTGATCTTCCGCTGGCAATTTGCTTCTGCAACTTTACCCAACTCTCCATCTAGCAAGTGAGCAGCTGCATTTCCGCAGGGGCCTTTTGTGATCTCTTCATCAAGAGAAATCTCCAAGAAATCATCACCAGCATTATTTTTCCACAGGGTGCAGTCCAAGCGCGGTCGGTCAGGCTTGAAATTCTCGTCAGGAAGTTCACGGAACGATAGATCTAGAAAGTCCCTCGACGCTCGATGAATTCTACGAGGTTCCACAGAAGACTTGGCCTCGGACCACCGATTCTGGTGGGAAAACAGGTAAGCTCCACTTGTGCTAGGATGAGAGGACGAGTCCACAACCTCAAAGGACAGAAATGCATCCCCATCAAATGCAGCAGAATCTATTTTCCTTCTGCCCTCCTGGAGTTTTTTTATCCTGCTAATTTCACTAGAGCTCTGGTACATAGAACCACGTTTTCCCACAACACTATCCGCTGCATTTGTGTTGCGGCTTCTCGTAGGCAAGCTCTTACAGTGGAAATTCGGAAATTTCGACTGATGGTAGTATCTTCTGTCCTGACTGTCGCTTTCTCCGTTCATACGGCAAGCGGATTGCAAGATTTCAGCATTTGCTCTCAATCCAGAACGACTCTCGCATTTCAAGCCAACATCTTGCCCCATAGATGAAACCTGACATGTGGACACAAGATGTGAGATTAGGCTCCACAGAATTTTTCACGTAATACGATTACTGCTCCTCTCTCTGCAGCAACTAATTCTTTTCGTGTGATGCAGAGCATTGCCACTAGAGGGATGCAATATGCGAATTCCTCAAAAAGCTACACACCGTAAGCATAAGAGTAGTAGTAAAATTTAAGAACACTCGACATAAAATGAAAGAAAGAAATGTATTCCTACGAGATCCAGAAAAAGGAAGCAATTGCAATCGATATATGCATCAAAATAGACAGAAAGAAAGTAAAGAAGGGGAAGCAAGCAGCATATATCACATCCTTGCTCACTCGAAAGGCAAAAGGGAAAGAAAGGGCGAACGAAATGATGAGCTCCACATGCCAAATGCTACCAATGTGCTCCAGATTGGAGTTTTGCTTCCCCTTCTGACGAAAAAAAAATCAGGCAATGTCCACCAGATCTCTCCAAATAAGCTTAAAAAAAATACCTACTAGAATGCTTAAAACAAGCTGAAAGCCAAATTTTGATGTTGAGAGAAACTCTCCTTTTAATCTCCGGAGGGACTTGTACTACGAATATGCCAAATGAATCGCCATTTTGTACCCAGGATGAACTAGCAACATTCAGGAAAAAAACGCATTTTCCATACTTAAAAATCTCAGCATTCAGGCAGCACATCTGCAGCACCTGGCAGGCACACACCAAAACCCGACCTTTCCTGCAGAGAAACAGCCCCCGAATCCCACTTCCCCAAATCTCCAACCAAACACTTCGCGCACGCATGCCAAAGAAGAAAATTTTCGCAGCAACTAAGGCCACTCCGAAACTAGAGTCGAGAACCTCCATTACCTGGGCAAAACTTGCCGAGAACGAGCTAGAACCAGATCAACACGCCAAATGGAGACAGAAATGAGTATCTTTCCTCTTTCCGCTCACCTCCCTCAAGGAGCAAAAGGACATTGGAGGCAAAGCGAGTGTGGATGCTCTCACTACCACTGCTGTTGGCGGCTGCTGAGGTACACCAATGATCTCGCTCTCTCCCCCCCTCTGCACTTTTGGTTGAGGCGAAAGTGAAGGGGGAGAGAGAGAGGGAGGGAGGGAAGCATAAAATATTTGGGGCTAGTAGCATTTGGGAAGATTAATTAGTGGTGTAGGGCTTAGCTTTAGCGACCCTTTGTCTCGAGGGATCTCCTGCTCCCGCTGCTAATTGTCTGCGACCACCACCAAATTATTTTTTACTGTTATATATATATATATATATATAGTCGGAGCCTTGGAGGACGGAGGTATTGGCAAGGTTGATCGGATCAAATTTTTAATAGCGTACATAGTTTTATATAAAAATTAAATTATATTTTTAAATATACAAGTGTATAAGTAGATTTTTTTGAATTTAATGCTGTAATTTGAGTACACTTATTCATATTATATTAAATTACGATCAATTTTTGAGACTTATTTAATTATTTTTAATAAACTAATAATCTAAAATGCAATATGTCAAAGATAATACTTTTTTTTTACCTTAGAACAATGTGTAAACAATGAAACAAAGCAAATTAAACTAGTGCGACTTAAACTAGTAATAGATAATATTAAATTTTATATTCTAATATAGTTTGTTGTCAGGATCACGATCCCACTGCGATTCTACGAGTCGGATCGCAATCCAACTGCGATACTACCTGATTCCAATCTATATTGCGATTCGTATTATTTATCTCCGGTAGGATCGTACGATACGTGTCACGATACTGACAACCTTGGGTATTGGTGCATACATAATTACTACGTTTTTACTGCCCGGTATTTGAACGGTGATTTGACGCGAGCGAGAAGATTTACCATTTTACCCTCTTAGGTCATTTGGGTTTTCATGGCTTATAAACCTAGGTTAATTAGATATATGCCACTGTAAAGTTATCACTTTTGAAATATACCACTGTGAAATTCAAAATTGAACACACGCCACTCCAAAGTATGAATTCTTTTAAATATACCATTATGAATACTTTTGCACCTAAATACCCCTCGTACCTCCTTCCTCCTACCCTCATCAGTTTTTCCCGATCCCCTTCCTTCTCTCTATCCTCCCTGTTGTCTCGCCTTTCGCCATCCCAAGCACCACCACCATACTCCACCATACCACCATAGATCTGCCGCCATCCACATCCTATGCCACCTCGTTGCCGCCAACATCTCGTGCCATCCACATCCCAAGCAGAGTTCAATGAGGCGGCGGCCTATGGCAAGCAGCGGCAGTCGAAGAGCTCCGGGAGGTGGCTGGCCATGGCAAGCAGCGGTGGTTGGAGAGATCGAGGAGGCGGTTAGCCATGGTAACAATGAGGAGCGGCAACGGGTAGAGCTCGGCGAGGCGACATCCAATGGTGAGCAGCAGCAGTCGGAGCTCGGTGATGCTGAGCAACAACAGGTGAGGAGGAGTGGCCGAATCTCGGTGGTGACGAGTAGCGGCGGCGGCTGTGAGTGAATTGGATAGGAGGATGAAGGTAGGGTGGAGGAAGGAGGAGGGGCAATCTGGTCCAGAAAAATTTATAATGGCATATCTCAAAAGCAATGCAACTCTAGAGTGGCATATTTTGAATTTCGAACTTTGCAATGGCGGATTTTAAAAACTTTCAAGCCTACATTGGTATGTATCTAATTAACCCTATAAACAACCGCAAAATTGGACAACGATATACTCTGCAGCAGAAATACCAAAGTTGGATTGGCATAGGTTATATGCATTGACGTCCGCAAAAAAAAAAGAGAAGAGATTATATGCACTGATAATTTTTGTTTTTCTTCTACGGTGGTAGTAGTTTTATCTAGATCTTGCAATCTACTAATATAGTTGGCAATCTTACAAGTGAGAGACCGTTATAGTTTATAGCATTATCATTTGGGATTAGATTTTTTATTGGGATTTGCTATCCGGACGTCGGAGCTGGATGTTAGCGTCGGACGCTTGGCTGCAATATTTTTCACGCATGATTGCAATATTTTTCGCTTATATTTACAACATTTTTCGCGTATGTTTTTGCTGTAAAATTTTTTATTTCGTGTATGCAATATCGAATTTTGTATCATACATTTTTGTTGCATATGGTAATTAAAATTGTTGCACACATTATCTAAGAATGTTGCATAGAAGTATGATGTGAATACTTACATTGTTCTTCTTTTTTTGTTTTTGTTTTATACATAGCCGAGAAATATTGCAGACATGAACGAGAAATACTGTAGATGGAAGTACTCATATAATTTTTTATTTATTTTTGTTGTATACATAAATAAAAAATATTGCAAATATATAAAAAAAAAAGTGTTAAAGCCGAGTGTACGGGGCTAGCGGCTAGATCGGGCTCCTTTTTTATTTAATAAAGCGTTGGCACGTGTTAGGGCACTCGTGGTATTGGTAATTAGTTTCCGGTGTGAAGCCATTTTCTTTGTATCCAAAGGATCATGAGGAGTACTAGTTTCCAAGCTACGATGTGTAGAATAGAATGCAAAAAAAAAAAAAAAGCGGTCTTTGTGACGAAGGTAAACAAGTGGCGGCGCACTGACAAAATGTGTGATACGTGGCATGACCGAGTTAACTGGTCATCCTCCGATGTACTCATGCGAAGGGTTTGCGTGATGCTCCGGAGGCAAAAGGCTGCATCTTTCTGCTGCTGCTGCTGCTGCTCCTGAACTCCATGGCCCCGGAAGATTGGTGTTAATTTTATGGCGAGCTTGCTTGGCAGGTGCGCAATGATATCACTTATGCGAGCAAGCCAATTTCTATTACCGATTCAGTCAAATTTTTACAGTACAAGCTACGTGGAGGCAGGGCGCGGACCTAGGGCTAAAATTGAGTGGGGGTATGTTGCTACGCGTAGCTGAGAAGGCACTGTCGGCCTGTCGTCCTGCCAGCTGCCGCACTGGGCCACTGGGGGCCTGCTGAGTTGTGGACTGGGGGCCCATATGAATTAAATCCAGGAGGTATACGTGATTAACAAAATTGAGTGGGGGCCAAGGCCCCCACTGCTCGAACTGTGCGTCCGCCCCTGCTGGAGGAAGGAACTGTTTCAGAAGGGAAAGAAGCCGGCCTGTTTCTGAAGCTGTTCGACTTCCTGATCTGAATATTGTCCGGGCATTCAGGGTGCCTATATACTTAACCTGTTGTCTTTACATTTAGTAGTCTATGTATAATTAGAAGTTGAACTAGGATGTTTACTTTTGACATTGTAGTATTTGAATCCTTATGGCATTGTATTAAATTTTAGCCCTGCGTGGCTATGTTCAGATAATGTTATGTTCTGTCTCTAATCATTGTTTTGTTGTAATACTCTGATGGATTTATTATTGTTAAAGCGGTATTTTACCGGATAAACGAACAATATTTACCTTCATCATCAGAGAAGTCTTGAAGCTCGCCGCACCGGTTGCTGGCATTCTCAGTCCGGCGTAATAAGAGAGAGCTAAATAGCGTTGCACATAAGCTTGCACAAATGGCGAAACACACAAAACATTGTGCAGTTTGGCGTGAGCAGTGTCCATCTTGGGGTTAAAATGGTGGCCCAATTTTTAGGGTGTAGCTAGAAGAAGCCAATTTGGGACCGTTTGTACTCCACATGGCAGAAGCCAATTAATAAGTGGTGTTGTTCTGAGTGACAAAAAGACGCGTTGTTGGCAGGCACTTGGGCATGCATGCATGTACAAATAAGATTCGTTGGTACCGGTACTAATAAGTTTTGTTGTTGTACTCCATTGACAAGCAGGAGCAGTATTACTCATGTGGCATGCTACAGTACCAGCTTCTCTGCTCCCTCTCACACCCGGTCGCGTTGCAAATCTCTTTAACACCAACGTTGCAAATCAACGCGTACACTAGAGGATGTCGCTCGCTATTTCCACACTTGTTTTCGCCTCCCTTTAGTTTGTCTCCCTCGTTTTCTTTAGTTGCTTTTGTTTCCTTGTTTTCCTTTTCGTGTTAGTTTTGCCGTGTCATTCCCCTTTTGTTTTGGTGCCGTACTCTTCTTCTTGTTATTATGTTATTCTTCAGCGGTAGTGCAGCAGCCATCCTAAGCGATGATTTTTTAAATAATACTTTTTTATTAATATTATATAAATATATCATCATTAAAAAATTGCATAAATAACATACAGCCACCATTCCAAATGACGACAAAGTTACATAACTCTATCACCATTTGAAATAACCACAATACTATGTAGAGTTTTGTGTAGCAGTATGGAGGTCCATATCACCAATCGACGGTAGGCATCAATTCAATTGGCAACAAAGTCCCCGTCATCAATTCAACTGGCGACAAAGTCCTCAGGTTACATTTTTTATTTTTGTAAATAATACATTTTTCCTTAATAAAAAGAATGTCAGCATGCTGTCACCTCGGTCTGAAACATGGATAGTTTGAGTAATGTTTCTTCAAGCTAAAAAAGGAGGCGGTATGATGTTGTCATTTCTAACAAAAGGCTATAGACTTGCCTTGTCATGATGTGTAGTATTACTATTACCCCTTCGTCGTGCTTCTGAGAAGGAAATGCTATCTCTAGTCATAGTAGAAATTATGCAATAGAACAACTTTACAAAAAGCCAGAACAAAGAGCATCATAACACCGCTAATATCATAGCATGTGGCAAACACATAGCAATATATTACAAGGACAAACTAACTGTAAGGAACCTATGTGCGGTTCCTCCTAGGCGCTATCCCACGAGTGGCCCTGGCCTTGGGCTAGTGCTGTGCACAACCTGATGGGTAAGTTTAGCTGTTTGGTGCTTCGAGATCTATCCGTTTCACCAAGACTTTAATCTGCTTGCCTTTATCTGCAATCCCCATGGGTTCCTGCTTCTCAGCTATAGGAAGGTTCTACAGTCTTAGCTTCAACTGAATCGGTACCACCTCTTTCTTCTTGCCTCAAATAGTATGACACACTTTGGTTGGACTGTCCAACTTATTCAACATTACCACCTATGGCATGTTTCTACGCCACATAACTTGGAGGGACTTCCACATAGGCTTGGTCTAGCAAGACTAGCGGTTATCCATGCTCCTTCGCTAATATCACGTATGAGCTCCATGAATTTCGCCTGGGGTAGCAACGCTATGCAAATTAATGTTAGCCAGACTTCTGGATAATATAAATCGCACCTAGGTTGTCCTGGTCGCTTGCCTATGGAGAGATGAGCCCCTCCCTTTTGCTTCCGTTATTAATGTATTTGTGTACTGAACTTATTTGGCCTGAAGGCCCCTTTTGTAACACTTGTCCTTATATGGGACATGTGCACTCTGGTATTGTAATAATATGGTCTGTACCGTGTATGAAATGATTCATCAATGTATCTGTGAGAACTATCTACAAATCTAGGGAATAATGCAGAATTATCACAGAGGGTTCTGGGTTGGTTCGAACCCAGGGTCCGACACCAGATCTTCCTCTCGAGACCGCCACTGCCTCACATGGACCGCGGCTCCGGTCGTCGGCTCTTCCTCCCGAGATCGCCGCCGCTTCACGTGGACCACCGCTTGCCAACAACCGTGGATCTCCTCCAGCCACCGTTGAGGTCGCCCGTCCACCCAACGTCACCTTCTTCTGGACCGCTGCTCGCTGGCTACCGTGGATCAACCACCGGTAAGGTCGTCCGTCAACCAAGCATCTCGATCGTTTTCTCCACACCGACGGCTTGTGAGTTATGACGCGTTTGTGTCTCGGTCACGTGTCTTGCTCGGTCATTTTCTTGACCGAGTAAATGTAAAAAAAGAAAAAGAGAGAGAGAATGTCGTCCTCTTTAGGCACCGTTTTTATCCCTCGTTGCCCGGTGATCTTCGATGGTCTCAATTATCGAGACTGATTTCAGCACACGCGCCTCTACATGCGTGGTGTTAATGCTTTCTATATGCGGACACAAGTACATGACCAGATTATTGTTCTTTAGTATGTACTTTTAGAACTTCAATTGGTAGATTTCTTCACAAAGGCACAGATTAGAGCCCGGCACAGTTTTTATCTCTCCAAACTTCATGTTGTTGATCCATCATAAGTTTGATGGGGTGTTGGATGTGTATTATACATGTGTATTTTTCATGTTGTATAAGAGGTCATCTGTATATATGCTATATCTGTACGTGTATATATACTGACTCTTTGGCCTCATGATGAATACAAGTGCTATTCATAACAATAATCACCAAAATATCGAATTTAATTTATATTCTGTGTTTCACTCCATGATCCATGGCTGAGAAATGTATGAGGCAAGATTCTGGGTCTCCGAGAAGAAAGCAGATCGATCTTGCTGGTTGCAGGGTGCATACGCATTAGTGACAAAGAATATGAGACCATCCGCTGCAAACTCAAATTCAGAGGTGAGGGTATAGTCGTATAGGCTTCATGAACTGAAGAACGGTGGCGCAACAGATTAATCCCAGGCTGTGATAATGCCGCCAGAAGCACCAGAGAAAAGAGCGCCCTTTAGCTGATGAGATATCCTGCAGTTTAGACTCCTGGAGACAAATGATTTGAAGAACCTCCGAGGACAGATTAGCCAAAACATCAACTTAAGAGGCGCCATAAAATGATAAGCAGACAGGAGCAGAGATTTATCTTCTTAAGAGGCGCCATAAAAGGATAAGCAGAGCAACAGTAAATACATAAAGCTAAGATCTGGCCATTGATAGGCTAAATAAGGTCCCAATAGAGAGCATTAGAGCAACTTGAAGAGTAAGTAGATAACCAACAGCAATCATAGCGAAGCCAACAAAAGAAGGGACAATACCGACAAAATAAGTTTCCCTTAGAATAGACAGACCGCTAGATAGACTGGCCAAAATAAGCCAAATATGGAAGTTTTCAGGTGTGGCCGTTAGCATTATGTTCTTTGGCTTACCGACAATAGGACCAGAGATGAGGGCCCTGGTGTCATCAACTTGGTCGAGATCAAGATCAGGGACCACTTGATCCCCCCGATCAAGAACTTGCAGGCTACCAAATTGACGTTGAGCTGAAGGGCTGGAGCTCTGCCACCCCCATCAGCAGGGGGCTACGGGTCATTTGATCTGCCTCCTCCATGGGGTGGGGATGAGGGACCGGGATCCACACTCCCCAGCGCCTGATTCTGTGAATCTGAATAAGCGTGCCCCAACCAAAAACATTCTTGAGGTGCAGCTCCTTGGGTATGTCAAAGTAAGATTCATACTTCACAACCAGGACCACAGCCGAGTAGTTAAGGTAGAGATCTTCGATCCTAGTGGTGTTGCCGACCACTCCCATGACAACTGCAATGTGAGAGCGGCACCAATGCTCAGCTGGAAAGTCTTCTAGGGAGAGCGTCGAATTGAAAGCGGTTTTCGGTGTCCTCGTGATGTTCGAATGCACTTCTTCGGTGAAGGGAGCATATCATCCACAGCACGCTCCCTGCTGTTGTGAGAGCAAAAAATTGTCACCTGGGCTCCTCTGGAAGAAGCTGCAAGAATGGCTTCGTTGCCCCGGGGAGCAGGGCGAAGAATAGCATTCCTGATGAACAACCCCAATGAAAGGCTCAATAAAGGCATAAGCATAGCTGTTGTACTAGCTAGTGCATATCTGGCTCGGGCATGAAAACCTCCTTCTAGTCTGGTCGGTAGGGCTCCTCTAGATCCTCCTCGCCTGTGCCAGGGCTGGCTGCATTGGCACGGGGAGGCTCCTGGTCTTGCTGAGGAGGCTGAGCAGGGGCTTGAGCAACCAAGTTGCATTCTGTTCACCGCCCTGCTCGATCGGCTGACACCCTAATTTGCTTGGAGGAAACACACGTGTAGATTTTTAACAGCAGACAGGTCCGGAACAAAAAAATATCAGCACCTGACCACTCCCAAATGTTTAGTGTTTGTTTTACAGGGTAGCTAGCTACTTCCACGAGCACAGCCACCATCTACCTAGCTTCAATGGGCCAAACAGCCTCAGGTACAGCTGGGGCGACTTGCACCAACCATTACATCAAAGAATATAGGTGCCACTCGGTTACATCTCCAACAGAACAAATACATGCCTTCCGGCTTATCAGCTACTGGATATCTTCCTGATTTCGAACAAGCTACAAAGGGCCATGCTTGATGAAGGAACGGATCAATAATGTTATATTATGTACACGATCGCACCCGCAGGTCCTAGGAACAAAACAGGGGCAGGGTTGGTGGTGTTCTACATGGAGCCCGCCCCTTAGGCCACAATTTCAGCTTTGTTGTACAACAACCCCTCAAAAGAATTATACAGCAGCGATGTTAACGCCCAAAACGCTGGCTGCCACCAATTGAGCCTGATCTCGTCTGAAACTGAGTCATCCCCACCATCAGTTCGCCGAAATAACTGTACATGCGTCAGCTATCATCATCAAGAGACCCAATGAAGGTCAGTTCTGTCCTCCTCACCCTCACAGCACCCTTGAGCCAGCTTTGTGCTTTTAGATTAGCATGATCACCAGCGATGCCACTGGTGCCATTGCTTCCTGATGATGCAGAGGGGCAACTCGTACCATCTTCGAGCAAGGTCCACGGATCTACCTCCATCTCAGGATCTTGTGAAGGCAATACTGCTTTGCTTCTGCTTGAGATATTATTAACCCAACTGAGAGAAGCATTTTTCTGTTGAGAACCTGCAGTAGATGTACTGCTCTGGAGCGGTGATAATGCAGCCAACGACAACTGAGGAGGTTGACATGGTATGGAAGGGTGGCGAGATGGTGGGAGAATTGGCATAGCAGCTTGGATCCTTCGCCTGATTGTTCCGGGCAACTCCATGCGATCCAATGCAGACTACCAAAGAAATTTAACACGAGTAAGAAAAAGAACCACACTGGAAGTTTATGTCAACCACTTGTAGCATATGATAATATATAAAGGAACATTTCTGCAGATGATGCAGAAGTTTTTTTCTTAACCCCAAAAAAAGTAGTGGCATTTATTAATTTAATGCACTGAACTGACCTGCAAGCCCTCAGCTGCTTCATTGTCAAATGCAGGGATATCAAGAGTTGTTCTACCAGTTGACTTATAGACTGACTTCAGCCAACTTGGTTTGCAGTTGCCAAGCAATGCATGGAGAACACATAAAAGCCTCTGAAAAAGACTTTCACCTGGGCGATCAAGCAGGACATCTAAGGGAGGTTCCAGCAAAGAATCCACTTCCCGCCTTAAAGCAGTTGGATTGGTAGGAAGAAGGGGCAAATCCGCATCTTCATAAATTATGCGAGTGGCAAGCAGACCAAGTATTGCAGAAGCAAGCGTATATCTCATGCTCCTATAATTTCCGTAGTCAGAACATATAAGTACAAGAGCATCATATTAATAGCAAAGGAAACTATCACAACTTTCAGTTGAGGGACAGCAATGCCCTAAAATATCAAAAGAAACAATCAATGAATTATCCGGAAAGGAAAGAGATAAAAAAAAAAAGATGTCAACACTATCTAAGCATACTAGTAATCTAGTAAATGAAATAATGTCAAGCAAAAATATTAACACTAACCATTGTCACATTCATTTTTTTATAAAGATCTATTATTCATTTGAAAAATAAAGTTTTGATTTATTTAGCTTGCTCACTTTATAAAAAATCAAATTTAATAAGCACTGCATTGTGCATTAAAGGTGTCTCACCAAAGCACATTTAATAAGTGAAAATTCAATACAAAGGCAGGATGATAGGCCCAACTTTTCAAGGCAGACCATTGGATCTGGTCCACCTGACGGTCAAGAATAATGTGTGTAAAACAATATGCGATGGGTATAGTAAAAAATGGAGATTGTATGCCGTGGTACTCGAACAAATCCCTACTTAATATAATAACATATGTGCAGATTGCATCTTGCATTTCGATAGGTAGAAAGCAATTTTTTTATCACAAGTATATTGTAGCTGTAAAGATTGCATGCTATATGCATGATTTTTGCCCAGCACTTCACAGGTGGTTTTATTGAAGTCGGAAAAGGTTCCCTAAAATTGCTCAAAATAATGGTTTCTCCTAACTTAGTTACTGCTAAGCCATGTTGATAACAGTGAAATATTTCACATGTGGAACACCAGAGAGAAGGTATTTTTGTGCACATTCTTGTTATGAGAAACAAACAACAATGCAACACAATACCACGAAGCTAGAGCATCTAGAATTAAGTATGATCTATGACAACCATATGTATAATGATTGAAAAACCAATATTAGGGACTATCATTAAGCACAATTTACTTCAAACAATATCGTTTTTTAATTTAATCTCACCTATCTGCCATGATGACTGGAAGCAACCTAATGATAAATTGGAGGCGCAGCCACACTATTGCCCGCAGAGCAAATGCTGAAGGAGGAGTTGGATCGTTACCAACTGGAGCTCGCCTGCCAATATTTGGACTTCCACCTCGAATTCCTTTACGACCACTGGATTTGTTTGATGAAACTTCATTTCCTGAGGGAACTAAACCAACCTGTTTAGTACCATTTCGTGCTATTGCTTTGATGTGTTCACTGATAGTCCCCATCTGTTTGATCAAATCACCAGCGAATATACTGCATAACTCAGCAGAACTTCTGTCAATGCATGGCAACATTAATTCAGCAAAGGCTTTCTCAGTTAAATATTTGTTAATAGATCTATTCCCTTCAAAGCTTCTATCCACATTATGTGACGCAGTTTTGCTAGGCCTTTTAGCATCAGCGGAGTCATCCACAACTTCTCCTTCCTCAACCGAAGTGACTTCCAATTTCCTCTTGGCACTTTTATTAGCTATTACATCACTAAGCAATCTGGACCATCCCCATGGTTTCCAAACCTGTGTCTTTGTTGGAAGTCCTTTTCGTTGAGCAATATGAACAAGCTGCTGTCTTGTGGATTTGCGCCCCAGAAGAGCGTCTTGCCCTTGTAGGATCCATTTGACATCCACGACAAGTGACTCCTGAAGCTTCCCAAGAAGGTGAACAACTTCTGAGTAGAGAGCAGCAGCATCAGGTCTGGCAAGTAATCTTGACAGGATGATTTCAGTAAATCCTTTCTCACTTTCAGAAAGGGAAAAGCTCTCAGCATTAGGGGACAGCGACCGAAGTGCTTCTACAAGTGAGGTCTTACCTGCTGCAACTTTTTCCATAAGAGCCTGTTCATCTAAAAGAAGCCGCAATTCAACCCATTGCCAATGGAACTTTGCAGGTTGGAGGGTATCTAGTAGTTGCATAAGCCTGTCAGAGAGTTTTACCTCATTCTCTTTTGCCTCACCAGGTTCTGAACCATCCCCCTGAATAACAGCTGGTGTTTTACAATCAACTAGAGCATTCAAAAAAAGCCGAGCACGGAGAGGTATAAATGGCACAGCTTTTGAATTCTTGTCTGAGCTATGCGTTTCAAGCATTGCAGCAAACTCTGAATCACCAACATCAGCTGCCAGAAGATCATACAACTGATGTGTATTACGAAAGCAGATATCTCGAAAAGGCTGATGTCTGGTGATATCGTTTATTGCGTTTGACAGAGACTGATAAACCTGCACATCTTCACGGCTAAAAATATACCGTCTCCAAAGGACCATGGCAAAAATTGAATAGGCTGGAGGAAAGATCACACTTAAAGGGAGCATCAGCTGGAACCTTGAGAGTGCAAGAACATAGGACTCACCAAGAATATCTGCAATAAGCCCATCATAGACAGTTCTGCAATTACCCAATAGGATCCTAAACCAATGCACCAAAACTTCTGTGGAATTGTCCATCTTGAAAGTTCCAGTAGAGCGGGATACACCATTTGTGCTTGTTCTCAAACCTCTTAGGAGCTGCAGAACATCCAAACCATCTTTTATTTTCAGGACAGCAATCATCCGCTCGAGACTAACAGCTCCATGAACAATAGCTCCCACGACAAGTGCAGAAATAGCTGCAGCTACTTTTGCAGTCCTCCCAACAAGGCCTTTCCCTGAGTTACTTAGAATTTCAGTTGTACGATTTCCATACACATCATGGGTCTCAGCGGATGGTTGAAACTGATTGGAGTACATCTTTGGAGAAGCAAATGCAGCTGTAACAGCTGAAGAAGCTTCAACAGCCAGAGCTATTTCAAATACACGACTGAAGCGAACCCCAAGAGCTTCTTTCAGTAAGCAAAGAGAATTTATGTGGATGTGCAAAGTGTGCCGAACAAAGCTTAATGAATTACCCACAGATGGAACACCTTGATAGTTACCCCCTGCAAAATCCAAATGTTTAGCTATGACATGCCCAGCATTGACAACAATTGCAGAAACAGCAGAAGCAACTATTGAAGGGTCTCCATCTGGACTTGCTCCCCCGTTTTGCCTAATACATTCTACTAAGCCCAAAACAATGTTATGTGCAATTTGATAACTATCTTCCTTCTCAAAACAGGAGGGACTCTTGGGAGCTGCAAGAATTTTCTTTTCCTTCAGATTGCGTTGAGCCTCCTCAGCTTGCCGCTGCATTATCTCCTTCATATTTGGAACAATTCTTGAACTCCTTCCATTCAATTTTTGACGGACCTGCTCATCAATATCTTCACCTGCTGAAACCCCCGAAGAAGAAACCAAATC
Source organism: Dendrocalamus sinicus (assembly GCA_036346575.1). Classification (NCBI taxonomy): domain Eukaryota; kingdom Viridiplantae; phylum Streptophyta; class Magnoliopsida; order Poales; family Poaceae; genus Dendrocalamus; species Dendrocalamus sinicus. The sequence goes on along the minus strand of CM070648.1, from coordinate 53,129,226 downwards.
ACCATCAATTGACCGTCCATTATCAAGCTCAGCTAACAGTCGCTGATCACATGTGGTCCTAAAACTCTTCTCCCACCTGGCCACACTAGCCACATCTCTGTATTTCTTCAAGAAATATCGGGTATAAGCAAAAGCTGCAGAAGCAGGATGTCTTGCAGTTGCTAACACAAAATTTCTGTTCATTGAAGCACTTAGAACTTCAGGCAAGAGATCAGTTGCAAGAAGTATGTTCTCATACCTGTGTGCATTACATACTAAAGCGATCAAGGTGAAGTCATGACGAAATATAACAAAGTTCAAGATGTTAGAAATAGGACCGCAATCATCACAGATGATGGATAATGTACTAAAGGCCTCTTTTAGTCGGTGACTAACAATCTCTCTTCACTACACTCTGATCAATATTCATTTTATTTCAAGTAATGCAAAAAATATTCTGATGGGAATCTGACAAATTTGCTTTGTTCGAAAACAAAGGTTTAACTGAACAATCACTTAACCAAGTACTTTCAATATAATCTGTACCGGGAAACATTAAAAAGTTAGCTATGTCTATGTATAAAACCAGAAACATAAAGTGGATATAGAAAATTGCAGAACATATCAACACAAACAAACAAAAAAGAATGCAATACATGTGTGTGGTGCTCTGATTGATAAGAGATAAACTCTGAATATTTAAGAGGGCAAACAGCAGAGATACCACAAATATTGCTCGTTTGTTATAAGCACTATTGTCAGGCATAAGTGAAGTCATACCACAATATGCACCATATTTTACATTGAAGCATACATGCAAAAATAAGAAAACAAAAGGTAGAAATATTATCCCACAGTGAAATTAAAAATATCATTATCTTCTTTAATTCCTTCGCCAGTTACCTGCTTCCCATTTATTTAAATAAAAATCATTGTATGAAATCTTTTTGAAATACAGATCAACATTAGGAGCAACGTACCTAAGCAAGGATGAGAACACAAGTGCCTCTCCGACCTGACAAACTTGGTTTTCTCTGTTTTTTGTATGCGTAGCACTTCTCCCGATTTGAGCTGAGGTAGCCATTCCACCACGAATTTTTGCGAGCAACCATACAAGGAACTTCACACCAGAGACTAAATCACAGCATATGTCCAGTACATAGAGAATTGACAATAGTTCTTCATCGCCTAGCCTCCATTTGGACACAGTTTTGTCATCAGGCTGTGAGGAAATGGAGCTTATGGAATTGCTAGCTTTAGAAGCTGGCATTTCATTTCCTTCGACAAGCTGTCTTACTGATTTCAACAACCACAGAGAAATGGATCGTCTTTCAAGCAATCTAAGTCTCTTCAACGACCTCCCAACTTCAGCCAGATTTGCCATCCTCATGTGATCAACATCTTTGACAATGTCACCATCACTGCTAGGTTTATGGTGGGGACAGCTCAGCTTGCTCTCACAAAGATGACTAGTAGATGCCCCCCGGCTGCCTTCAATTCTAGCAGCCGCAAGCTGTGCAAGACTTTGTGTTTTGCGGACCGCCTTTGCCCTACCTCTAGAGGTTTGTTTAATGGTCTTCTGTGCAGGTTCAACCTTAAAGGATTCATGTAGCTTTGTTCCTTTCCTCACCCACCAAATATCTTCCTCGTCTGATTGAATCAATGGAAGCCCATGGAAAGGAGAGGCACTGTCTTCCAATTTCTGTCTCTTGATCCTCATACAATCCTCACAGCCATTTTTTGCTTCTCCAGTATCAACATGTGAGAGCGTTGAAGCTGACGATCCTTGGAAGTTTGCTTTTATTTGACAATGTTCTGGTTCCACTGAGTGAGGATATGTAAAATGCAACAGACTTGACACCAGAGCTTTCACATCTTCTACTTGTTCTGGCACCCTGCCATGCTTATCACCTCCTGATGCAACTGAAAGATCCCTCTGCTTCCGAAGGGAAGAATTTGAAGTATACTCACCTCTGCTATTTGCATCAGATGACTGACCACTTGAAAGTTCAGAAAGAACAAGGCGACGCTCACTAGAATACGTTGACATCATCTCATACAATTGTTGCTCTTCAGCAATTCTAGCTTCCTCAAGAATATCCCATAAAGAAGACCCAGGAAGCTGCTTCAAAATTCTATGGTGCCTCCTTTTTCTTTCCATATCCAGCAGAGTATCATTCTCATCGGTTATTCCACTAATAATAAGCTGCCTGACATAAGCCTGAGGATAAAATATACCACTTCGGATAAGCTCTATGATGAGAACATCCATGCGTTTAAAACCTGCAGCACTGCTAACCTCATGCTGATCCAGCCAACACACAATGATGTCGTGTAGTGGACCAGGACTTTCAAAGATATCCTTCCTTTCCTTCTCATCCACATTCTTCGCATTACTTCTCAATCCAGAAGAATCGCCCACTGTAGCTGCTGCTAAAGAAGCATCATTCAACGAAGAACCTTTAACAATGTTATTCATTGCAATGCGACTGCTACTCTTAGAACGAGACAAGTTATTCATCTCATCCATTTTGTTCTTCAAGATAGACACTGCCACATGTATCTGAGACAAATCTCTTCTTCCTGTAAATTTTACATTCTGACAGGGAGATGTACGGCAATCACGATAATCACATGTTGCCCATTCACAAAGAAAAAATATAGAACAGATTAGGGATAACTCAACAGTCCCGATCCACATCAGAGAAGACTGCAAGCAAGGGCTGACTTCTTTAATCCATCTCTCTTCCATTAATGCATCACATAAATCGTTAAAGAGTGAAGAGTATGCCATTGTCAAATTTCCCGTGACAAGAGCCTTGTCCAAAGCTTGTACCACCTTCGCTGCACCACGGTCTTGAAGGTTAGGATTGGCAACAGTTGCAAGATCAGATGCACATTTCTGAATTGAACAAACAGCATAACCACATGACAAGTACCGGAACGCATCCTGCCTCTTAGAACTAGCAATACCACCACCACCAGTTATCTTCAGCAAAGCACCCCTACCATATACATCAGGGGCCACAAACGAAGGAAGAGGAAAGCAATCCAAAGAAACAAATGTATCCGGCACTGCAAGTACCATGTATCGCAGTAACTCGGCTATAAAAGAAGAAATAGATGACCTCCTTGGGTTATCGACAACAGGAGCATCACTCAGACGTCTAACCAGCATTTCCACGAACATGCGAACATATGTTTGTGAGAGAGTGATGGTGTCAATCAAACCAAGTACAATAGGCAAAAGAAACTCTAAAGCCTCAACTGAATCTCTCTCCTGAATAAAGGATAGAAGCAAATCATCAACAGTGACAAAAATGAATCAAGGGGACTGCAACATCATTAAAATATCATGAGTTACTCAGTAAATGCAACAAAAGTACCTGAAGTTGGTTATATAACCATTCAATAAGTACCGAGGGAACAAGCAATTCTTCTGTGAGATGCCATTGGATAAGACGAACCATATACCGCCATTTGAAGTGCACCAAGGGCTCTTCAGTGTCTCCACCAGCTGGGGATGCTTCGTTTTTCATTTTTACTTGAGTGGCTCCAGCAATAAGCCCTGGTGATGACTGTTCTCTAAAAGATGGAGGTACCTCTTTTAAACAAAATTCGTCCAAAAGTTGTTGTAAATATTCAACAACATCCTTCGTCCACTGCTTAGACCGATTATCAGAAGTGCCTGTTGAAATACTGTTGCATGTTGGTCGGACCTGTGGCTGTAATTGAATAGACTTTGTTACAATGATGCAGTGTGTCGTTTGGTAGTAAGCATGAGATAGGCTCAAAGACATTGCAAACCTGATTGAGGTATGTAACTTTCACAAACCATGTTGCCCTTAGTAACGGGACATTACATCGAGTGAGAACATCAAAAAGCGATTTCCTACGGTAACCATGAGGAACATGCTCAGATAATGAACGCAGTCGCTTGTTTGGCTGGGCAAGGGCCTGCAGAGTAGAAGGTAGAAGATTAAGTTAAAGTGAGCATGTTCATGACAGCAGCGATGTAACAAAAAACGAGGACCATAAGAACAATAAATCAAGTATCCCAAGTTGTTTGCCTTAGCACCCTTTCCACAGATACAATCTTCTTGATATTTGGTAAGGGAGGTCCATAAAGCTAACCCATCCCAAACAACACAATTGCCATTGGCCAACTTAAAACAATAATATACGGTTTGAAATGTCACAGCAACCCCAAGGCAAAGAAAGTTAGTTGGTCATTAACTGGTATGCAAAACCCATAGTTCCACAACAAAACTCCAACTGAACCAAAGCAGCTAAGCATCATGCAAAGACAAGCTTGAGATAAAGCAATTTGCAAATTTAAATAGCAATTCATAAAAGATTTGTCGACGGTCTCAATTTGTGAAAAGAAAATTATAATAACAAATGACAGGTGAGTCTGATCGACCTCAGCCCATTTTCTGCGGGTGTCCTCATTACATGGTCTTTGCTCCGGATAAACCCCAGGTTTTATCAACAGCAATCCAGAAAGAGGAACTCCATAAACTTGGCCAGCCTGTTAGAACAGGAAAACATCATTGGTTAAGAGAGATCAAAGTTTTATAGGCATCCACATGGAAGCAAATACAACAAATCAAGAGAAATGACACAAGCACCTTTCTCTTCTGAGCACGAGATTCATTAATGGCCCTCATCCGCTTCTTTAGTGCCTTCAGTGAACAATGAACAACAACAGAGTTAACTGTAGCCTTAGTTCTGTGTACCATACACCAACAAGAAAGAAAGAAAAGCGTGCAACCAAAGATATTGTTAGATGTTAATTTAAGGTTCCATCCACCAGTAAGAAATGCTTAACAATCACGCCCTAAAAAGGACATAACATATCTACCATCTTTCCCTGAGTGCTTCATATCACCACATTAAAGTCATACCCAGCAGACTATGCAGCTTGTCAATATTGAAACATGACAGATAAAAAAAAGTAAACTCCAAGAGACCTCCAATTCACATCAAATAAAAAAGAAAGACAACCCACTGTAATTCAGTATCATGCCTCCCTGCATTTACAAATCGAGGTGTCTAACGTTTCAAGCACTTCATCTTTAGCATAGCCACTTGCGACTATGCTAAAAACAAGAATGCTCCAAATAGAACACAAACAAACAACCCACATTGCCAAACCTCAGAGTAAATATTTCTTATCTACATATTTGTACTGATCATCAGCTGGTGCAAGCAAGCACTTTATTATTGATAAAAATTTACTAGCCATTAGATCATCCATGATAGCAGTCTGCTCTATGGCTGGTGAACTAAAACTAATAATAAAAAACAGCTGGATAATATTCTGAGATTCAGTCTTAGTAGTCATTCATGTTTTACAGCCAGAAAAATGTCATTTTAACCATCTATCAAGAGTATCAAATGGCACAAACGGTAAATCAACCGGTTATGCATTGATGTCGATTGATTTACACAAAGGGGAACATAAGTAGATAGGAGTGACAAATTTTCTGCTTCGCTACCATGAATCGTGTGACAACATTAACCAGTTATAAATTTTGATGTTGCCCATAAGTTTGTGTGCTGAATATTTTTGTCCTCACTGTTTTGAAAGTCGGTTCATTTCACCCAAAAAAATAATAGCAAAACAAGATGTCTCCACGGGCTAATTCAGCAAATATTGACCAAGTTTTCCTACCTCCTTGCATTTTACAACAATATCTGGCTTGCAGAAGTGCGGGATCTGGCTGAGCACAATCTCTCTGGCTTCCTATCGAGCCACAAAAAGAAGAATTTCAGTCAATCTACAAGATTGTTAGATTATGTCCAGTGTGTCAAAGCTAAGCACAGCTAGATACATTAATGAATTTATAATTGTGTATAAACCCTTGACAATATTCAACAAAAAAAGAAAAAAGATATTGCTACTGGAGGAAAAATAGTGTGATGGCCATAATGCATTGTATACAACTTTTGTTTCCAAACACACCTCAATTCCTTCAACAGTCTCTTTATACCCAGATTGTACATATTCTTTGGTTAATGTCTCTTCAGGACAGTTTGGTGTTTGAGGATAGAAGTCAGGTGGGCCAAGCCTACGAAAGAGCCATAGTGCAGAGGAAAACTGCATAAGCTCAAGTGAAATCATATCATAGGACAAAGCAGCTAGTATCTGTTGCAAAAGAACAATGGAAATGTGTTTTTATATGGAAACAACGTGTTAAAGCTGAAACCAAGGGCACACTCCAGCTCTCTCAGTGAACTGCCTTTGGTTCAGAAGTTTATACATACTTGCTGTTAAGTGGTTCTTTGTCACACTTCAGCCTGTAAGGAGCTGGCTGTTGTTGCCGCCTGAAAAACAGTAGTATTAAGAAGTAAAACAAATCACAATTTAGTACTGGTGATAAGGAAATGCACAAGGCAAATTTGAATAAGAGCAACTTACTTCAACAGAAATTTGATAATAAGAAAGTGATTGTGGCACGGGCATGCTTAGTTATAGTCTTCAAGAACCCTATACTCTAGTTATTAGATATTACGAATTTACAGTAGACATGAAAGGTTGACAGAACACGTATTTGTCATTCCTATTGAGTTCAACTATCAAATCTCTAATTCTGCAAATATTGTCATGTGGCAGGCAAAGCAGCTCCAATAAAGCTCCCAATAGTTTATTCATTTAACCATATAGCAAATAGAAGATGGCAGTTCCTCTCTCCGACCATAAAGATTGAAGTATGATGCCATATGACCCTATCATATTAGTGGTGAAGACTTGATGATCTGCGAGACTGCGACATGCTATTCAGATATTTCAAAGCACGATTCCGTAGATAATACATCCACATGTGGTGCATCATGGGATGGTGATAAGAAATAAACAACTAAGATTTTGTCACAAGTGTTATGCAAAAAAATGAACTAATTATTCGATCTTCAGGACGAACGATGATAATATACCTCCAATGGTGTAAACAGGATGGCTTAGCTTGCAGTTGCACACCATTTAATCAAAATATCTTTTGTTATAAAATATTTTCCATTATTTAGGAACAACACGCTATAACAGGTTGCTTGCTTGAGGCTGAATAACGGTTTGTATAAAGGTTATCTATGCATTCTGTTGGTAGGCGGAAAAGTATGTATAGCATGTGGCAAGTTTATTCTTGGAAGTTTGAGCACGCAAATAATAACGTAAAAAAAAGCAATTATTATGGCTCCAAAGAGATGCTATTGGCAAGTATTATGGCTCTAAAGAGATAATATTATTACGGTATTTGACATGTTAATGCCTACCCAGTAATTACACCATCAAAGACTCCTACCTAGTAAATACAAGCAGATTGGTGCAGTTCACTGTCACTGCGCAATAGTAGTTTACAAGGCTTAATCAAGTAAATACATTGCATGGACAAAAAAGGGAACAAGAGAGTGTCACCTCGAGTTCAGGGGGTAATTAGCGGAAGGGTAGGGTGATGCTTCCAGCCTCGTGTTCTCTCTTCCACCGGCCACCGGCCCACCACCGGTGGCGCCGCTAAACCCAGCGCTGTTGCTGGCACCCGCGTACCTTTGCATCTCCCCAAGCAAGTCAGTAGCATGCTGCACCCAACATCGACACGGATCAAGCCGCTATGCAACTCGGTAACCACTTGCAACCACCCAGCAGCAATCGCCAAGGCAAGCTTTTTCTCCCAGTACAAGCGATAACTCAAGCAGCTGGTGTTGCGGCACCTGCTCCAGACGAACTCGGTCCAAGCTAGATCACTGCACGCCGCACGCTTCGCAGATCAGCGGGGAAGCCAAAGCAAGCAGGTACTTTTGAAGGGAGAAAAAAACAGCGCGATAGGGGGCACACAGATCGCGCCCCAGGGAAACCCTAGAACGGGATCAGGGGCGCCGCCACCCCGCCGATTCGAGGGGATCCGCGCGCGAAGCACCCGGATTCGCGCGGCCCCCGATCGGAAGCTAGGGTTTTAGCCGCCGAAAAGAGGACGCCTTGAAAATCGCGAGCAAGCAAGCAAGCGCGGCATACCTTGGAGAGGAGCGCGAGGAGGAGGAGGAGCTAGGGTTACTTTGGGGAGGGCTAGAGCAGAGCAAGAGGGAGCAGGAGTGATCCGTACCGTAGCCGTGGATTGGGCGAGAGGAGCGGATTGGAGGCGGCGTCGGCCCTCTTCTCCTCTCTCTTCTCTCCTCTTCTCTTCTTCCGTGGTTGACTCCATTTTTAGCTTTCCCCGGCCCTCTTCTTTGCTGCTGCTGCTTTTTTTTTGCATGTCCTTTTGATCTTTGACTGGCTTTAGTTTTTATTGAGAAAAAGTAAAGTGTGGTGTAAATAAAATCGCTATAATATAATATGTATTATAATTAATTTATAGATTTTATAGTAAAATAATATTCTATTAAAAACTAGTTAAACTCAAAAATAGTTCTCAGATATAAAAAGAAAGCTCAGAGTATTGTCTCTCTGCTGCTCTCCCTACCACTTGTCTGCATCTTGGTCTGTTTGGTACCTGTCAACTGTTGTGACGATGATACAAACATGCATGCATGATCTACGAATTTTGGCTTCTCTCTTATCTCTTAAGAATGGAGACGAAGCTGAGGGAGGCCAACAAAGAACTGGTTTAGATTTATGTGGCTCGACTAGTCTTTGTACTACCTATGCCTACAAGAAAAATGTGAGAAAGTGAAATAGGTATTAGGCCCTTTTACTAAAAAAAAAGCCAAATATGATTATCTTTTTATTATATGACTTATTCTTTTCAGATTCTAAAAAATGTTTTTCGGTTTTTCTATAGTAAGTAATTTTTAAATGTAATATCTTTTTAAGATATGGTCTACTAGTTAATTGTAGTATATATTGTACTAACTTCATTTATATCGGTAAAAATAATATATAAGTTTTTGTTACTCTATAATCTCTCGCACGAACAATCCAAAAGATACAAACCGCAACTAAAAGTCATAAATTTCAGCCAAAAAAAAAGATTCATGTCCATCATATGAGCAAGTGGGACCAACAAGCTTTTACGCGCATCGTATCTCTAAAAGGAAATGCATTGCGTTGTAGCTACCTTTTGCGTTGTAGCTACCTTGTGCGATTAAGAACTGAGGGAAATTTCCAATTGTTACGGAAGGACGTTAAGAAATAATGTCATTTTACTATAGTATCGCATCGCGGGAAGTATCCGAGCACTGGGTCTATCTTTTTTTATCTAACTATTGTTTGTACATTTAAAAAAGTGTACATATATTGTTATAGCTTTGGACAGATCTAAATGTATGACATGACAGTATGCCGCACTACACTTCAATTTAGGGTGTGAGGGTTTTTACCGGTATAAAAACTAACAAAGATTAAGGGCATGTTCTTTACCTCATAAGTCGGCGGCTTTTGGCTTTTGCTACAGTACCTAACTTTCAAACAGAGTATTTTCTCAAGACGTGATCTACAAGTTAAACGATTTACACGTTAAAAGCCCAACATCTGTACCAGCCAAAATCGCAAGTGAGTATCTGTCTCTCCGTAATCTGTACCGTAAATAGCCAAAATTCAAAAATTTTAATCAAAAACCATAAACTGCAGCTGAAAAGAACAAACTCTAAGGCATAACCTTCCTCCTAGTTTAGACAGCAACAGTCTCCAGCCCTCCAGTCAACTCTTTTTAACACTTGGACTAGAAGCTTTTTCCAAAAAAAAAATCAGATATAATGTTACGATAGTAGTGCTTTGATAAACTATTCTAGCCACCATAGTTAATCAATGTTTACATAAATCTGGCAAGATTTAAAAAAAACCTTAGGCATTCCCTGACCTACCTGTTATCTACGGTGATGCTACCTGTTATCCTGACCTACCTTGCTTTGCTTTGCGCAGCGCAAGGTGAGGTGACCTGACCTACCTGAAGCAGGAGGCCTCACCTAGCTCGTGATCTCCGGCTAGGGCGTTTGCTCCCTCGTCAAGCACGGTGAGTCCATCGCTCCCGATTCCTCCAATCCATTCCTTCCCATCGCGTACCTCAATTTCTGTTCGAAATTTCGAGCCGATGCGGACTTTTGCGGTTAAAGGGCGATTCTAGTGTAAAGGACACATCAATGTGCAAATTTTAGGGTTTAACCGTTTACGTGGTGCTGTCTAGTTTAGTGCGAATTAAGAGGAGAGATTATAAAATTGGCGGATTAATTTAGTTGCTATATAGTGCGAGACACACTTGGACCTCGTGACGCATAGAAAAAACAAATTCAGAGTAGGAAGTGGATCAGATGCTGCTGGGAGCGAGTAGGCCCCAGGCACTCAGGCAGTACCATTTCTAAGTGCTGCACCTCGAATGATCGTGATGCATCAGCCATTCAGCTTCCATCACCGTTGAGACCAGTAGTGATTGAAGCACTTGATGCCTGCTCGCGGGAAGCATTATCTTTCGCCTTTTGTTTCGTGGAGATTTTGCTCTTTTCACTGAACTTGCATAAGGTGGCACAAGCTTAGTTACAATAAGCTGTAAGAGCCATACAAGTTATAAAACGCACGGCAAATATAGATGATCAAAACAACGGGATACAAGGATTTAACGTGAAAAACCCTCACGGGACGTACGAAGACGGAATTCACTATATGAGAAGATATTACAATGAAGCCCTTCCTCTTCCTGTGGATTACAGGGGTACATATATAGGGCGAGGAGAGAAGAGTCCCAAACGAAGAAGGAAACCGAATTAGAGTCGGATACGCTAGCCGATGCCACGTTTGACACGGCTTGGAGCATGCCCCACTCGCCGCCACATCTAGCACAGTGTTCAGCGTGAACATGGTGATTAATTCAGATCACATTTTAACAATCTCGACCTTGAGACGAATTCACACATGTAGCCAAAATGTCAAACCTCCTCAAAGTAAGTCTCATTACCAGACCTTGTGCCTCGAAAGTCCATCAGACTAATATTAATAAGAAAGACGGGAACAGTCTTATCCAAACTCTTCTCACGAAGCAAAATTGAGCAAATCACCAGCAGGTTCAAACACACAGCTATCAACAAAGCAGGCGAATAAATCTGGGTCTTCAACAATTCATAACCTCAGTAAAGTCTAAGTCTGTGCAACTGATCTCCTGAAACAAATGCTTAATCATTAAACGGCATAAGCCAAAAACATCACCTGTGGCGCTGGGTAGATAGCAAAGAACTCAGTTCATGGAATCTGTTAGACAGCTAGATCATAGGCGCATGGGCTTTTGGCCTGTTATGGCTAAGTATAGATTGATTGCTGTTATATTAGGCAAGGAGATCCCACGGTGGTCATGATTCTATAAACCAACCGGGTCCTCCTTGCCTATATATGTAACCCTGCCCTTTGGCCCCTAATCAATCTACAGATTTCCATAGCTTTCATGGTATCAGACGCCTAGGTTAACCTTCCGTTGCCTAGCTCTCGCGCCACGTGGTCGCGCACCACGCACGCTGCGCCTTCCAGTGCGCCTCCTCCCCGCGCCATGCCCGCTCTCTCCTCCGCTCCTCTCTGCTGCGCGTCGCGCCGCCGCCTGATGCCGCCGCCGCTGCAGCAGCAGCGCAGCGCAGGACCTCCGCCGCCAGCCAGAGGCCGCCGACGCCGCTCTTGCCAGCGCCAGCGCCGAGCAGAGGCCGCGGCCGCCGCCAGAGCGCGACGCCGCCGCCGCTCGAGCCCGTGGACGCGCCGCGCTCGCGCGCCGCGAAGCGGAAGCGCCGGCCGCGCCCACCCTAAGATGACACCGCCTACTGCAAGAACGACAAGAGCCGCTTCGACCCGCCGGGGCGCCTCTCGTCTCACGGCGCGCCATCATCAACCTCCACGCACAGGCCGTCGGGGTCCAGAACATACGCAGCCTCGTCCCCGCCATCCTCGACATGGAGTCCAACAACTACTCCCGCTGGCGCCACCAGATGCTTCTGGTCCTTGGGAAGTTCTCCCTCCAGCGCCATGTCCTCGCCGATGCCGCTGATCACACCTTCCCCGACTGGGAGTGCATGGACTGTGTCGTCATGACGTGGCTCAACGGCACCATCTCTCCCGATCTTGAGGAGATTGTCCGGGAAGACCACCCCACTGCCCGCTCCACATCTGGCTTGCCCTGGAACAGCAGTTCCTTGGCAATCGCGAGCAGCGAGCTCTCTACCTCGACGCCGCTATTCGCAACTTCGTCCAGGGCGATCTCTCCATCACCGACTACTGCCGCAAGTTCAAGTCCATGGCTGATGCCCTGGGCGACTTGGGGGTGGTTGTCACCGATCGTACACTCGTCCTCAACATCATCCGCGGCCTCAACGAGCGATTCGCCTCCATCGGCATGCATCTTCAGCGTGGGCGTCCGTTCCCTACCTTCCCGAGGCCGTCGACCTCCTCCTCGAGGAGCTCAATCGCCCATCGCCGACGCCGCCACCGCCTCGCCGCCTCGGTGCCGCGGATAGGTGAAAACGGGCGGTATTTCGCCGCCCGCCGCCGTATTAAAGCGGGTCAAATTCGTCAAATTCGGGTACCACAAACTTATACGGTATCGGATCTGAATACGGGTTTTTTGGCGGATACGGTATCGGGTTTGGGAGGTCGGATCCGACGGACACGGATTATCCGTATAAAATTCGGATATTACCCGCTTAACTATTCGGTATTACCGGATTACTTGCCATCAAACCCTAACCCTTCTCCACTGCAAATCAACGGCAAACGGTGAAGGTAAACCACAAAATACCTCAAACCTAGCATCCATTTCCTAGGAGCGAGCACTGCATAGCCAAAGCCAAGAAATCACCATTAGTTGTCACAAATATTACTAGGGCTACAAAGATCAATAGAGAGGGTGTCCATTGGGAGTCTGGGAGTAGTAGAAGAAACACTTCCATGATTACTACACCAAGCAAATCCCCTTTTAATCTAAGCAACATGGTCACCAAACCACACCAAAACAACTCAAATCGGAGGGGATTAAGGGGCAAAGCATCAGATCCGGGCCATGGGCCACGGATCTGACCGTGGTTCACCGGCACCAAGCGGCAAGGTGGGCGGCGCATCGCCACTGGAACCGGCGGCGCTTGGGGGCGGCGCAGTGGGGAGCCGGGACCCGGAGCGGAGGCGCTGAGACTCGGGGCGGCGGAGGAGCCGAGAGGAGCCGGACTCGGCGTGGAGGGAGACCGAGAGAGAGAGAGAGAGGGCGGAGTGCATGGGGAAAATGGGGAGATAAGGAGGCGTCGGGCCGTCGGGGTAGTGAGAGGAAGGAGAGGGGTCGGCTTCGGCCGACAGCAAGAAAAAGGGGGAGGCCGGATAGAAAGAAAGAGAGAGAAAGATAGGGGGAAAACAGGAAAAGTAGGTAGATAAAATAAAATGTGAAAAACTAGGGTTACTAATTTTAAGGGTTATAAATAAACCAAGCCATCAATGGATTAAAGCATGTACAGGAGTATATCAAAATTTGTGTATCTTCATTTAGACCATCTCATGGCATATTTAAATATGCAGAAGATGTTGTTGCTAGCATTCAAATTATAGAAATCCACGTCGATTAAACTTGTACATGTATTTAGTTCATCCCGTATAATTGAAAATTTGCTTGGAATTAATAAAACGCCGGGCATACCTACTAAATCCACTCTATCTCATGACGTTAGTGCGATGATGTCGAACGACGAGTAGTATACCGAAATCAAGTTCACAGATCTCTCTCTCTCTATCTCTTGGAGAAATCTTCACAGATATGCATCGACTTGATATCCGAATAAATATTCGTGACCGATAGTGTCTGTATCCGTCTTGGTACATATTTGTTCCATATTTGTACCCGACATTATCCGTGTTTGTATTCGTATTCGATACTATCCGTATTCGACCCGAATCCGATTAGAAAATATGGGTTAGGATATGGGAAAGGTGAGATCCGACCGTATCCGACCCGATTTCACCCCTACCGCCGGATCTGCTGGTCTTCATCAGCAACCCAGCAAGCCGGCCGCACCCCCACAGCCGCCTTCCAGTGGCTCCTCTGGCACCGGCAGTAACTCCAGGAACTCCGGCAAGGGCGACAAACGTGGCACCCGCGGCGGCAAAGGCAAGGGCGGCGATGCACACACCGCCTCGTTCGGCGCCCTCTGCAAGACCAGCAGTGGTCGCCCGGTGGCCCATGGCCCAGCTTCTACAGGCCGTGGTCAGGCTCCATCAGCATGTGGCCTGGGAATCGTCCTCCCCTGGCTCCAATCCCGCGCCCGTTCTCCATCGCCGGCCCTGCACCTCGACCCACAGCTTTGTGGCGGCGCCAGCACAGCTGGGCGCTCCTCCCGCGCCTGTGGGTCGGGCTGCTCCTCCCGCGCCTGTGGGTCGTGGGCTGCTCCTCCCGGCTACTACTACCCCACCGCCGGCACGCCGTCTTGGGATGCGCAGGGACTTGCTTCCTCCTTCAACACCGTGTCGCTGACCCCACCTCAGCAACACGATTGGATCTTCGACACCGGCGCCACCTCGCATATGACCTCCGACGCCGGTACACTCTCCACCTCTTCCTCGCGGTATCCTATTCCACCTTCAATTATTGTCGGTAACGGAGCCTTACTGCCCGTCACCTCCTCTGGCACAGCTCATCTTCCCGGTTCTTTATGCCTTAATAATGTCCTTGTTTCACCTGGGCTTATTAAGAATTTAATTTCCGTACGCCAATTCACTTCCGACAATAATTGTTCCGTCGAATTTGACCCCGCTGGTTGTTCTGTGAAGGATCTGCAGTCCCAGAGAGTGATCACCAGGTGCAATAGCTCCGGGCTGTTGTACCCTCTTCGCCCATCTGGCGCACCATCCCTCCTTGCTGCACACCTCGCCACTGCGTCCTCCGCGTCCACCCTATGGCACCGTCGTCTCGGTCATCCTGGATTCGAGACTCTATCCAAACTTATGGCTTGCAATAAAGAAATTAGACAATCTATATGTCATGCTTGTCAATTAGGACGTCATATACGTCTTCCTTTTCCTGTGTCAGCATCCCGTGCCTCATTTATTTTTGATCTTATACACTGTGATTTATGGACCTTGCCAGTTCCTAGTGTATCCGGTTTCAAATATTATTTGGTCCTTCTCGACGATTGCTCTCACTACATGTGGACATTTCCTTTACGGCTCAAGTCTGACACGTTCACCACCCTGTCTAATTTCTTTGCTCTTGTTTCCACATAGTTTGGATGCACCATCAAGTCTGTCCAATGCGACAATGGGCGCGAGTTTGACAACTCCAGCGCCCGCACCTTCTTCCTCACTCACGACACTCACCTTCGTATGTCGTGTCCTTACACGTCCGCTCAGAATGGGAAGGCTGAGCGGGCCATTCGCTCGCTCAACAATGTTGTTCGATCTCTTCTTTTCAGCCCGTCTTCCACCTCGCTACTGGGTAGAGGCCCTGAACACCGCCACCATGCTTCTCAACATCTTACCAACCAAGACGCTGCGCTCCCATACGCCACATGAAGCCTTATTTGGCTCTCCTCCAGCGTATGATCACCTGCGCGTCTTCGGTTGTCGCTGCTATCCCAACCTATCTGCCACAGCTGTCCACAAACTCGCTCCGCGCCCCACTTCGTGTGTTTTCCTTGGCTACTCTGCTCATCATAAAGGATACCGCTGCCTTGACACCGACTCCAACAAGATCATCATCTCTCGGCATGCGATCTTCGACGAGTCTTCTTTTCCTTTTGCCGAGCAGCCCACCACACCCTCTCCCTCGGAGTTTGAGTTCTTGGATACCTTCACTAACCCCGCTCCGGTGCCCATAGGCCCGACGCGGCTGTTATTACCTGCTACAGGAACCTCACTGGCTTCTCCGACGCCTCCTGCAGACTCCACGCTGCAGCCACCCGCACTGCCACGTGCGGCAGTGCCCTCTGGCGCTCTTCCTGCGGCGTCACCAGCTCCCTCGCCCGCACAGCCAAGTGCGGCGGCCTCGACGTCCTCGTCCTCTCCCGCACAGCCACGTGCGGCTGTCCAGCTCCCGCCGCGCCCTGCTATCACCAAGGTGTTTGGCCGGCGTCGCCCGCTCGCCGGCGCCCTCACCCGCCGCCGGCCGCTCCTGCACCCCTTCCGGAGGGTGCTATAGCCATTCCCCCGGTGGTCAATCAACATTCCATGACCACCAGGGCGAAATGCGGCATCCGACTTCCTGCGGTCTACCATACTGCACCATTGTCTCCTGTGCCGAAGACATATCGTGTTGCTCTTGCGACCGCAGATGGCGAGCCGCCATGCTTTGAGGAGCATCTCGCCTTCTCCACAACAAAGACAGGATCTAGTTCCACGCCCCCCCCCCCGGCGCAAATGTGGTCACCGGGAAATGGATCTTCAAACACAAGCTGAAGGCTGATGGCTCATTGGAACGCTATAAAGCTCGCTGGGTTCTTCACGGCTTCACCCAGCGCCCCGGAGTTGATTTTGCAGAAACCTTCAGCCCCGTCGTCAAACCGGCCACTGTACGGACTGTTCTATCTCTGGCTCTCTCTCGCAACTGGCCCGTTCGTCAGCTTGATGTGAAGAATGCGTTCCTACACGGCACTCTTTATGAGACAGTGTATTGTGTTCAGCCCTCCGGATTTGAGGATTCCAGTCATCCGGACTACGTCTGCCGTCTGAACCGTTCTCTCTACGGTCTCAAGCAGGCGCCTCGGGCATGGTACAACCGCTTTGCAGCCTACCTGGTCTCTCTCGGGTTTGTGGAAGCCAAGTCTGACACCTCGCTCTTCGTGTTCCGCCGCGGTGCTGACACTATTTACCTGCTGCTCTACGTGGATGACATCGTCCTCACTGCTTCGTCGACTGCGCTCCTCCAACGTACTGTTTGTGCCCTCCAGCAGGAGTTTTCGATGAAGGACTTGGGTGATCTTCATCACTTTCTCGGGATGCAGGTTCAGCGCCGGCCTGATGGTCTCTTTCTCTCGCAGCGACAGTACATGCAGGAGATTCTCGACCGTGCGGGCATGGCTGAGTGTAAGCCCTGCTCCACCCCGGTGGATACTTGCTCGAAGGTCTCGGGCCTGGATGGTGCTCCTGTCAGTGACGCCACGGATTTTCGGAGTCTGGCTGGTGCCTTGCAGTACCTCACCTTCACTCATCCAGACATGTCCTACGCCGTACAGCAGGTCTGCCTCCACATGCATGACCCTCGGGAGCCTCACCTTGCAGCTCTGAAGCGCATCCTGCGGTACATACGTGGTACTCTTCACCTCGGGCTGCTCATTCGACCCTCAGCACAGTTTGATCTGGTGGTCTACTCCGACGCCGACTGGGCCGGCTGTCCTGACACACGCAAGTCCACCTCGGGCTATGCCGTGTTTCTCGGGGATAGCCTCGTCTCCTGGTCCTCCAAGCGCCACAACACTGTCTCCAGATCCAGCGCCGAAGCCAAGTATCGTGGAGTCGCCAATGCCGTAGCTGAGGCATCCTGGCTGCGCCAACTTCTATGTGAGCTCCACTCCCCACCCAGCAAGGCTACCTTGGTTTATTGCGACAACATCAGCGCCGTCTACATGTCTTCCAACCCGGTTCAGCACCAACGCACCAAACACATTGAGATTGATCTTCATTTTGTTCGGGAGTGTCGCCATTGGTGCTGTCCGTGTTCTTCACGTGCCGACGTCGTCCCAGTATGCCGACATCTTCACCAAGGGCCTGCCATCGACAGTCTTCCAGGAGTTCCGATCCAGTCTGAACGTTCGTGCAGACGCTCCGACTGCGGGGGGGTGTTAGACAGCTAGATCATAGGCGCATGGGCTTTTGGCCTGTTATGGCTAAGTATAGATTGATTGCTGTTATATTAGGCAAGGAGATCCCACGGTGGTCATGATTCTATAAACCAACTGGGTCCTCCTTGCCTATATATGTAACCCTGCCCTTTGGCCCCTAATCAATCTACAGATTTCCATAGCTTTCAGAATCTAACATGCTCCACCTGGAACAAAAAACTCGGCAAACAACATGCATTGAAAGAGAAACTTGCACCTATGACATCACGTACATCATAATGTCGGCTTTAAAGGTAATTAAATTCTATGACAAGGTTGAAATTGCTTCTGTAAAATTGATCGGATGAAAGGAACTCTTATGTCGTCAATAGAGTATAAATTGCAGTAGACCCCTCGTATCGAGCTGCAACAACTGGACAAACGTTGTAGTATCTACGCAAAGACAAACTCCTTCTTGCATTTAAATCCTTCATCTCAAACCGAAATTGGAGCAAAGCATTCACTTTCAAACAGTAAAACTCCGATGAGCATCATGCTAGCTACCATCAGGCTGTTATCAAATGGTGAATCAGTTGTCCCCTATTTTTTTAAGTCTCCTTGATCAAGCACAGCCCAAACTAACTCGTTGTATTGAAAATATGTAACTCCACGTTAGACTCCTCATCTGCGGATCTTGCCGTAGTAACCTGTAGAAGATGATGGACCGTTGAAGAAATCGTCAATGATTAATCTCACATGGATGTCGCTAATAATAGACACAGTGACCTGAATTGCAATGAACTCCACCTCCAACAAAAAAGTATATAGATGACGATACAGTTTCTTGATGGGAGATGACGATCGACTGAGTCAGAAGATCGTTGATAGAGATGGTGTATTACGACGCCATGGCATGGCGATGGCGTTGAGTGACGCAGGCGATGATGTCGGTGGAATCAGCGCTGGAACAGTTGCCGGAGTAGAGCGCAAGTCAACGCTCAGTATGGAGTTGAGTAGCAGAACGGAGTTGAGGCGAGTTGAAATCGACGAGTTGAGGTTGCTGAAAAATCTCCTGGTACATATTCCTTGTGTGTACATACAGGGGCTTCGGAAACTCCTTGGTACACCTTCTCAGTGCATCTAGCAATGAGGAGAAAAACCTTCTGATAGCCTTTGGTTAGCAAAAGTTGCCTTTTCCTCTTTCCGTTGGTTGACTGCTTCTGGCACTCTTTTTCTTGTCTGCTCTCGGAACAGACGCTTGCTTCCACTCCTCATTTCTAGTGCTTGTCTTTCGCTTGGACCGTGGGACTAAAGAAACGCCTGCCTCTTGCTTCTCGGTTTCTTGCACTAGGACCGACTGTTGCTCTCGGTTGTCACCTCGATGTGATGCTTGCTGCTTTTCTTCACTCGGCTTTGGCTCATAGACGAAAAAACGAGCCCGGCTTGGATTCGACGATGAGGAAAACGTTTCTTGAGTTGGGACTGAAGCGTCTCTCCAGTCCTTCTCGATTGATGGATGCATCTCCTTGGTGTTATTTGTGTTAGGATCGAGGGACCGAAGGACCGAGGTTGCCGCGTAGGTGGCCGCTCCCAAGAGCACCTACTCCCGAGTGCAGTGTTTTGATTTGAAACCTAGAGCTGTAATACCACTTGTTATAAAACGCACAATAAATATAGATGATCAAAATAACAGGAGACAAGAATTTAACATGGAAAACCCTTACGAGAAAAACCACGGACGCACGAAGCCGAAATTCACTATATGAGGAGATATTACAATGAGACTCTTCTATGGACTACAGGGGTACATATATAGGACGAGAGAGACGAGTCCCAAACAGAGAAGGAAACCGAATCAGAGTCAGATGCGCTAGCTGTTGCCATGTCTAACACGGCTTGGTGTGTGCCCGGCATGGGTACGATAACAAATTCGGATCATACTTTAACAATACAAGCCATTCATCTGGTTAGTCTATCACCAACCTATCTTCAGGCATAGCTACCTATGTGTTTTTGGTACTGAATGTATACTTTGGGAATTATTTTGGCAAATCAGGACTTTGCGGTGCCTGCGGTTTTCTAACTTAAAGACTGTGTTAATGCCAGAATATACTCTTGCTCACAGGATCATTTGAGCTAAATTGTCCATTCTTTACGATTTAGTCATGAAAGAACATAGAAGTTGAGAACTATAGGAGATTTATCGATGTGCCATTTTGGACAGTCCCTGAACAGTTCATTTCATATCATTTCGATAGGGGATGAAAAATAATTGATAATTAGATCTATGTGTTGTAAATAAACATGATAATTTTAAATTTTGTGCAACTAAGTATCTCCATATACACCAACCATGACACTGTTGCAATCTAAGAAAAGCCAGTTTTAAATTGAATAGATTAGCCAGCATCGGATCTATCTGGGTAGAGCAGGGTGATCAAAGACTAGAGCTAAAGTTTATACACCTGCATGCAATATATTCTTTGAGTGGTTATATGAGTTAAGGATATAAGGGTATTTGTGATATTTTCTAGTTTCTAGGGTTTAGCCTTGTGTGTCCTATGTACTCTATATATATATAGCCCTTTGAGCTGAGATTAATACAACTAACCTTTATTCATTCATCCTTCCACGCATCTAACATGGTATCAGAGCCACCTGCTAGGGTTAGGGTTTCCCAAACCTAGCCGCCACTCATCGTGGGTTTCCCAAACCTAGCCGCCACTCATCGTCCGCTGCATCTGCCCTAGGAGGACCGTCTCCAGTCCTGGGGGTGGCCATCTCCTTGCCAGGTCGGATGCCACCAGATCCCACCGCTGTCGCCGCCAGGCCGACCGCCACCGGCTCCCGCCACGTCCTGCTCGGATCCGCCCGGATCAGGCCGCCATCGGATCCCAGCCGCATGGACATCTTCATCGCTGCCCGAATTTGGCCTCCATGATGACTCCTGCATCCCGGCCATCGTTATCTCTGGATCCGTCGCTGCCTTTGCCAACCACAGCCGCCCGAGCTCCCGTGTCACCTTGCACCAAGCGACTGGATCCAGCCTTAGCCATTTATTCCTCTCCTAGATCCGCCAAAGAATGTTGCCTTGCGCCGGCGTCACCTTGTCACCGTTGTGCCGCCGATCTCACCGCCACGCACACGCTCTCACCATCGCAACGCGTCGCCGCTCCATCTTGGAGGTGTCGACGCCTTCTCTGGCTTGTCGGTCTTCTCCTCGCCAGCCAACCTTTTTCTCCACCGGCTTCTTCTTGGCCTTGGGCGCCAGATTTTTTTGGGGTGGAGGCTCACTATGGTGGGGAACTTGCGCTCTTGCCTTCTTATTCGGGAAGGAGACGAAGAAGAAAACAAGAGGCGGAGGTATGCACAACACAACACGGGGATGAGAATCTTCACCACATTCGCTCTGTCTAGATTAATCTGTGCTTAGGGTGATGTGGATAGTGCTTTGGACAGGCTATGGCAGAAGAGGTTGGCTGAGGTGACGTTGGAGTGCTAGATCTTCTGTGTCGGTGTTGCTGCTGCAAATATTTGCAGCGTTTGTGTCTTTTTTCTTTGAGTCTTCCGTTGCGTCCATCCAAGTCCGTAGCCTATATCTTTCAGTTCGTCAAAGCCGTGTGAGTCCACAAATTTTCTGTGTCAGTTAGCCAATTGTGTTGCTAGCAACAGTCCATTCTCTTAGATCGAGTGTGGTCTTCCTCCGCTGTAGATCGTTGAAGTTTTAAGGCTGCTGCTTCTCTCTGAGCCGCCACTCCGAGTTTTTAAGGGCATCGTGCTTTCATTCCGCACCGCTATCGTCTTGGATTTTGATCTGCGCCACCATGCTTTATGGGCTGCCGCACAACCCCGGATAGAGATCTTCTGGCCTCGACACAATTTTTAAGAGCTGCACGCTACGACAATATCTTCAAGACTCGGATTTTGGATTTTTTTTATTTTAGTGTCAACCCTTTTAAATGCAATGCTATTACATACGTCTTGCATAAGAGAGGGGTGTTAAGGATATAAGGGTATTTTTGGTATTTTCTAGTTTCTAGGGCTTAGTTTTATGTGTCCTATGTACTTTATATATAGCCCTTGGGCTGAGATCAATACAACTAACCTTTATTTGTTCATCCTTCCACACATCTAACAATATATGCTAAGCACACACACATGCACACCTTGCTCTAAACTTTGCTGAAAAATGTATGCTTTGATCGTCATACATAACTTTTTTTTTGGAGAACCATTGTCATACATAACTGACATACAGTTACACACAGTAAAAAGAATACACACTGACACAAGGGACTATAAGAACATCACAAGATCCTTTAATCATCCGCACACTATTGTGCTTGTGCTGCAAGAAGAAGCACACCACACTGGCACCACTCTGTGCAGAACCCTCACCTTCCAAATCTGTTAGAAGTTAGTCTATATGCAGTGTTTATCACAGGAATTTGTTGCATAACTGTACTTGGGCTCCTAAGATGTACCACTCAAATTAACAAGCACACAATGCTTGTGTGGCCATCCTGATTCTGCCACACAAACAGCTTATTGTCAGCCAGATTCTATTTATGAGCCATGACTCTACTCAATATATATCCAGTCTACAGATGGTGGTGGGAAATGCCAACTGTGATGAGGAAACTGAAGCTTCAAATCCACAAATCATAAGCGACTTCCTCTAATAGTTCATCTAGTATGAATTCCCACATATCGACAACAATCTCTTCACTTTCCGATCGAAGATTCATCCAAGTGCCATCTTCCAGATCCATGTTAACTAGCTGGTGTAATGTGCTTGGAAATTGATGATAGAGATGACCCTCAATATGCTTATTTATTTCTGAGATCAGGTTCTGTCCCATTGGAGGTGCCTGTGTGTTATGCCTGAGAAAAGATAAGCAAGGAGGGTTTCTAAAATATGTCCCCTGGATTACTGTTATAGCTTCACGAATGCAGTCAAAAAGGAGCATTATATCATCTGTCTGATTGCCTTGATGTAGTTCTTCAAACAAGCAAGGGCTGATCAATTCATCATCTCGATACCACACCTCTAAATTCTGGTATGTGCATAATTCTGATAGCTCCAGCACCGTTTTTATGTATCCCAACCTCACATCCTTGTCCTCCCAGAAGATCCCTTGGTCCAATCCAGCATCTGGGGAGTAACCCCTCAAGATATCTTGATGCAACTCACCTGTAGATCATTGGAAGATAAAAAAAATCATTTAGATTTTTTTGAACACTTTATTTTTTCAAGGTCAATGGGAAATGTAAATCTGATTTTGTATCAATTGAATAATACATTTTATCAAGGTTTCTCTTTCAGAACTGTCAGCATCTTCATGGAAGAATGGATCAAGAACAGATACAGGACTGGGTTGCTCTTGCTTTTCATGGTTTCCCTCAGGAGAAATTTGTGATATCAGTTCAAGTGATGCACTTGATATGGGAGTTTTTGGCTCTTGGTGTTCTGGCTTCTCAACGACATTCTCAGGGGTGCATGGAAACATCCCAACATGCTCCTTCCCTGGTTCTTCTCCTTCCATTATTTCCTTCAAGATAGACATTCATAAATTCATTAAAACAAGAATAGCAATGGGAACAAGATGGAATAGCAAGAAGTATTGGCTTGAACATACTAGCGATGAGTTACATCTGCGTTGCTCTGCTGGGGTGCAACATGCATCACAAATTGTTTCAGAGCAATCTGGCTTGTCAATTTCTTCAATGCACACAATGTCAAGTTCAGCACCTGTAAATATTATATTCCATTTAGAGAATAACCATGCAGTATTTTATCATTTTAGTGTCTACTGTATTCTGTACTCACCATGATGTGTGGCTTCTTCTTTCACGAACTGCCTTTCCTGAACAGTCTGCTCATCCAGTGTTTCACTAGTACGACATGCAACACTCCCTGAATCTTCATCTGGTTTACTTCTTTCTTTTGCAGATTCTTCCCTCTCAGCCTTGTGTATGGCACAAATATTTCTCTCTTCAGGTGAAAGGTCAATGCGGTCTTCTACCCTCGGGCTATTCCTAGGTGATGATGTACTGCTTTGAGGGAGGGAAAGCATTCCTGCCAAGGACTTTGAGATCTGAACTGTTCGATACTTGGCAGTTTGACTTTTGTCCTGTAGAATTTCTGTTAAATGTTTTTTCGCTTCTTCATAGAAGATGAATGCATCCTTTGATGTAATTATGTTACTGTTGATTCCACCTAGTCCATCATTTCTTTGCTTTTGCTTACTACTGTTTAAAGGTCTAAAATTGTTGTTAGCAGTACTTGAAGCTTTCTGTGCCGAGGTCTGTCCAGAGACCTGTATAGAATCCCTTTTAATTGTAAAAGCTGAATCTTTCAGCCAACGTGGATCTCTTTGAAGGTCATCTCCATAAACTGAGGGTCTTCCTTTTCTAGTTTCGCCAGTCACGATTTTGAATCTCCTCCTGACTTCCTTGATAGAAAATTTTGAAATTTCAGTTGCACTGTATTCTGGGTCTTGAATTGTGCAAGATTGTTGCTGTACACATGTTGATGTAGTAGCTACAGCAGGATCAATCCACCTTCTTGGATTTGGCTTTAGTATAACTATTTTATTAACTGGCTGAGAACTATTAGTTCCTTCTGATGCATGCCTTCTGTTTGATTTATCTTTCTTCCAGAAAAAGATATGCCTGCTCTCTTTACTCTGTGTTTTGATGGCCAACTCATGCTGATTTGAGCTCTTAGTAT
Organism: Dendrocalamus sinicus; assembly: GCA_036346575.1. Classification (NCBI taxonomy): domain Eukaryota; kingdom Viridiplantae; phylum Streptophyta; class Magnoliopsida; order Poales; family Poaceae; genus Dendrocalamus; species Dendrocalamus sinicus. The sequence goes on along the minus strand of CM070648.1, from coordinate 53,104,826 downwards.
CTTCAACAATGTCAGATTTTTCATGCATATCCCTGTGCTCTAATTTGGTCCCCACATGTCTGTTTTGATGCTTTTGGATGTTCTCCAAAATATGTGAATTTGGTTTTTGAAGTGTCTTCAAGAAAAGTTCATTGTCCAAGCTTAGCATCTCTAATGTGTCTGTTAGTTTTTTAGATTGATCTGCCCTGCTGTTACAAAGATGTTTGTCATCAAGCAGCTCTTTTTCCTCACTCTCTGGAGTTTGCTCATAGGCAAGATCACAAGGAGGATTGTTTAACTCATTAAGCTTCGTATGGATAAGGGACTTCAGTTTAGGACAAGGTTCACTATTATTCTTGCAATCATCATGTGGCCATTCATCATGGTACCTATAGATTTGTCCCAGGAAATCTTCCAAATCATGCTCAAGGTCATCTTCTCCTGCCTGTTTCATGCACTTAGAACGACTGGGATCCAGTGATCCAGGTGGAGAACCCATGGTTATGCTTGTGTTGTGATTTTTGGCTCCCTTTGTTTTGCTGTTCTGCATTGAACTTTTGTCCAGACAGACATCATGTCCCAGGTCAGCTAATATTCTTTGAACCTCATCATTTGGAATTTTCTTCAACTGTTTTACCTTGCCCAGCTCGTCCTCCATAAGTCTTTTGACGGTTGGTTTCCTTGTACTGCATTCATCCATGTTCTGAGAAGTATAAGAGCAGTAAATCTATTTATTTTCAGGAAATAAGCTTTAATATGCAGCATAAATAATTAAACATTATGGAATATTGGATAGAATTGTATCACATGATGTTAAATAGAAACTTGATGGAAGCTAGATCATCTATACCATTTTGATGCTTCACCATGCTGGCATACACTTGAACTAAATCTGATCTTACGAGAACATTCATTTTGTGTGAACTTTTGTTGTTTCAGTTTGGAGGCAGCAATGTACAAGCCCAACAGGTCATCTAAAGAATCGATATTGTTATTTATCCACTGAAGTTCTTCTGCAGGTTAATGCAGATAAACACATCCATTTTTGATACAAACAATCGCAATGCTTAACCCAAGTCTCTTTTGCCTCAAGAAATCAAGAATGGAGATGGTTGTTCAATCCAAGTCCATACATGATAAGGAGGTATCCCTTCCACTGCTTTACATAAATGTATTTGTGGGACTTCTGCATTTTTTTTTACTAAGTTTATTGTTTCACAACTTGCATGAAACTACACTTTGTCTGAAGGAGTAATTGGTTGCTATTAATTTTAAGTTGACGCTTTCAATTCCACAAGTCAATGCAATTTTGATATGGAAGTAACTAATAGTCAAGCACAGTCACTATACATGTGTTGCATCTTTGTGGTGTTCATGATAGCATTAAATAGCCAACAGTAAGCAACAAATGCTTATGGTTTTTACACCTGAAACCACATCATGCTTATTTGATATTTAAAAAAAAACTTACATCCCTGTCTTCATCTATTTCCTCAAAGTCCCTGGATTTCTTCCTTGAGTGCCGTCGTCCTGCAAATATGCAGTCAAATAATAAAGTTTACAGCAAGCTCGCGTAATGTTTTTTCTTGAATGCCATAATTATTACCAGGTGGTTCTAGAATGTATATTAGAGGGATCTATTGATAGTTCGTAACATTAGAAAATTGTGAACCGAAGGACGAATATCAGAGAATTACCAGGAAACCCACTGAAAGTGTGCCTTCTGCTCCCTTGCTTCCTGTCCAACAGGAACTTGGCGTCACGTCGGAGATAGAACATGCGGATGAGACCCCACATGCAGCCTATGTTGTTCTCCTGGCGTCGTGTTGCCTGTCTTTGCCTACTCTTCCCCATTTTGGATGGTCTGTTCTCCCTGCACTCTGAAGTTGAAATATCCCTTGTTTTTTTCTTGACTGTTTAGTTCATCGGGCTAATCCTCTTGCAACAAGTGTGGTCGCTGAGAGAAACTCTGCAGTTAGATCAACAATTAGAGTTCATGCCAATGATCACACATGGCAAGTCTGGAGAATAGAGTAATTGAAATTTTGCAGGAGCAAGTCAAGGGGAAATGCGAACCGGTATCATGAACCGACCTGGTTGCATTGTTCTGTTCTTATTGATTTTAATATACTGTTGAACCAAGCAAAGCTACCAAAGGAACATACGCTCATAACTCCTCTAATTTTGACTTTAAGTACACAAAAGAAGCAGTGAAACCATTTCCACACTCTTTTTAGAGTCTTTATATTACAGTTTGCTTCCTCGGTTGCTCCAGTTAGTCAGCTCGGCAGCATTTGAGTTTATGAGCTCCACAAGTATGGAAGAACAACACAGATGTTGGTTTTTATCAGAAAAACAAACTTAATCACAGATAAATTCTAAGAGTGCAAATCAAGAGAGAAGCCCAGCATCAATGAGAACTTCATACAAAGCTCACTTACCTGATAATCGAGACCACAGGGAACTTCAACAATGGCCACTCTGAGCGGGGAAGCCACACACAGGAAGACATCCATGAGGACTCTTCAGGACATGTGATGAGATGCTAGGAGCTGCAGCCATGAGCTGTGCATCCTTTTGGCAACGAGGACGGAAGGAATCAGAAGCCTTCCTTGCACGAGCCTCGGTCAGTACTGTCTTTTCCTTTTTCTTTTTCTGTTCCTTGTAATTCTCCTCTCCGCCTTTGAAGAATCAATGGAGGCAACGCAAAGCAACTAGGCAAGGCAGCCGTGGCGCTGTAGCAGCCCAGCACATGCCATGCACAAGGCAAAATGGACTTTCGGCCGGTGTGCCGACCCCCCACGCACACTTTTCCCCACTTGCAGCAAAAAAAAGTGGCAGGCAATGGCTAGCTGCAAGCAAAAGCCGAACCAGAGCCTTTGATAATTGCGTGTTAAGCCTGTAGCAATGATAGAATCTTGTGGGTCGTGAGGTGTTTGTTGGTGCAGGCAAGGCAACCGGGTAAAAGCATCACATCAGATGAATATGAAAGATGGTGTTTTGGAGATAACATCCGTGTACGTTTTGTATGGTTCTGTTAGGAGGAGAAGCCAAAATGTTGAGATGGTGATGACATGGCGCTTTTCTCGGCTACGGACAGAAATTATTATACTCCACCAACAGAAAAGCTAGGAGTGGCATATCGAAATTCTGTCGATTTATTCAGTGTAGTGTGGAGACAACTGGGGTTCATCCAAAGTGCCTGCCATTTCTGAGAGGTATCTTTCCAGTTTTCAATTCATGTAACTTAGTGGACTAGCACTAGTTTCTTTAACCTGCTCACTGCACTAGAAGCTTGAACGGGGCCGAGTCCTATCCACGGAAGGGCGCGCTATCTATATGAGATGTGGATTACGTTGCGGCCGGCCGGGATTTGGACACATCTAACCCTCAGTCTGGTTGGCCTTCCCAACCAAACCACCAACTTTTTGGACGAAATCAACTGTCAAAATTATCTTAGGAGATGGAAATCATTACTTGCTAGCTTACGTACGCCATCTGTCTTGTGTTGGATACTTGGATTGGATGCTGGGTTGCGTTGTACCTGCACTGCAGGCCTAGTAAAGTAAGCCTCATTCTGGGTTGAGTCGTGTCTGTTCACTCTGTGTTTGTTTCTTGAGTCTGTGTAAAAGCCTCATTTATATTTGGTCCCCGTATGAGTGAGGATTCTGTTGGGGACCCCCTCTTTTTTCTTCCCCCTAATACAATGAAACGCAGCTCTCCTGCGTTTTCCAAAAAAAAAAAAGTAAAGTAAGCCTCAACTAAAACATTCTTTGTTCCCGTTGGACTTGAGTTTTTTTCTTCTTCCCTTGTAGTAATATTTGACTAGCCTCATAGGCGCGGCGGCACACCGCGCCAGCCACCGTATGTACCGAAGTAAAAGAGGCGAAAATTCGTAGGGTTTTTCCAAAAAAAGCGAGGGGCTTTTCGCAATAAAAGGAGATCAGAGGGGTTTTTTCGTAAAAATTAGGGGCTGTTTTGGAAGAACCGAGGGCTTGTACGTAATTTTGGAAACTGCGAATCGTTATCAACGAAAAATAAATATGTGCAGGGTCTTTTTTGAAAAATTCAAGGACCTTTTTGCGATAACCAAGGACCTTTATGTAATTTCAGGAAAACACAGGGTTTTTTTCGCAAAAATGCTCAGCCGACCGTACCGAAAATCCCCCGCCACGCGCCAGCGCGAGCGCGCGCAGGGGCGACGTGGCAGGGCTCTCCTGCGGGGAATCCCCCGGCTTTGTATAGGGGATGATTTGATTCGGTATAGGCCGATGCACCTATGAAACGTACGTAATATTCCTACCACTGTATCTGGATGGTCGGCATGTTTCTTTTTTTATATATAAGCTCTGTTAAACAGCTCTTGGCTTCTATTTTCAGAAGTCAAATATCGTTTGGAATACATTAGCTTTTTAACATGATTTTTTTTCTTTTTCGTTGTGAAGTGGAGATATAACAATGTTTTTCCTTTTCCCCCCTTTTTTATTGTTTTAATTGAATGCCTGAGAAATGTCTAACAGTTGTATTGTCATTTTAGCAAAAAACAACAACAGCAAAAAATCATGAGAAAAGGCTGAATTTTCATGTCGTTTACCCTTACCAGCATGGATGTCATTCTCTTATAGTAGCTCACTGTGTAGTACTCCAGTACTCCTGGGAAATTTGGACACTGTTGGACCCATAGCCCACCGAAATTCCATTTTTGGCCCCCTAAAGCAAAAAATTCCAAAAATGGACCCCATTTGAGCGCGCGTTCACGGGAGGCGCCACGTGGACATCGTTCATCCGGCCGTCGGTCGGCGATCGCGACGACGGCCGGGCGCTGGCGCCGAAGCGCTGCGATCGCCTCGCGCGCCTGGCAGCCGCCCCGCCAATGCCAAGGCGCCGCCTCAGCAGCGCGCGCGTCTGCCTCGCCAGCACGCGGCCGGCGGCCGGTAGCGCGACCGCCCGCCAGTAGCGTGTCTTGACGCCCGATCGCGCGAATCTTTGCCATTCGCGTCCGTCCTTTCGGCCAAAATGAAAAACACCGAATTTTTCTTGTACCCGCCGCACACGCGTCGAGCCCAAAACGACCCCTCAGAGCACACGCGCATGCGACTTAAAAGAGCAAGGAGAGGGAAGAAATACTTGGCGGCCAGAAGCTCAAGCACACCAAACGGCCGAGCGAGAGAGCGAGGAAGCGAAGGAAAGTGACGAGTGAAAACCCGTAGATTTGAGTTGTGTTTGTTCGAATCTGCGGTTTTGCAAATACAAAAGTTGTAGATCGTCCGTGTGCTTCAAGAAGAGGTAAGTCTTGTGCCCCGAAACTAAAATTTTATGTATGTGATTAGTCCATAATTAGTCGATTAGCACAAACCATCGTTTGGTAATGTTATTTTATGTGAATGTGTGATACGCGATGTCAATATTTGGTACGTTATGTATTTGTAGGTAATCTTTATGTGAACATATGTATTATAAGTCAATGTATCATACAAGGTGTGTATGTGTAGGTAAAAATCCACATATGATGCATGCTTTATTGTAGTGTAGATAATGTTGTATTTTATGTTGAAGTTACGTATTGTAATGTAGTTAGTTTTCTTTGAAGAAAAGAGAGGAGCAAAGCCTAAGAGTTGAATTGTTTTCGTTTGGAATCGGTGGACTTGGCAAGTAGAAAAGTTGTAGATCGTCTCGTGAGCATCAACAAGAGGTAAGTTTTGTGCCCATGCAACTATAATTTTATGTATGTCATTAGGCCTGAATTAACGAAACCATCTTGTGTTACTGTTATTTTATGTCAATATTTTATACGCTATGTATGTATAGCAAATCTTGCATATGTTTAGCATGATGTATTGTAGTGTATATAGGGTTTCATTTTTTGTGAACATACGTCTTGTAAAGTAGTTTCATTAGGTGGAAAATATGAAGTTGTAGTGTGTAGACGTTGAGAAAACACATATTTATGTTAGATTAAAATAAATTTGGTAGATTAGAAATAATGGAGGGTGAAAGGTGCATGTATGGTAACGAGCAAAGTAATGTATGGTGTGGGGAGGAGCAGTGAGGACTATGCAGTAAGTTTGCAAGTGGGAAGATCTTGGTCCGCGTGCTAGTGCACTTGTTGGTCATCTTGTATCGTATAGAATCGAGGTGGTGGAAGGAGAAAGAAATCAGAAATGGCATGGCACCCGCCACCACCTCTACTCTACTCTAGGCCAAGATCTTTTCGCTTGAACTTATCCCAAAATAAAAATCGAAATCGAGGTCGTTTGCTACATAGACTGCTTATGTCCATAGTTAGAAAAGATTGTAGTTTAAATAATGTGTATGTGTTGAAAAAGTAAATATTTATGTTGGAGCATTTGTAGGTGGTAAATTTGTAGTAGTTAGATTAGAGACAATTTGTATAATTAGTATGCTTAGTGAATGACCGTAGTATGAAGGTCATTTGATGGAAAAAAAATGATAAGTATATTTAATTTGATGTATGGTACAATTTGAAAGTAAAATAGTTACAAATACATCGTAGATTTAGAAATACAAAACATATACTAATCAAAACTGTTAATTAGATGGTACGATTGTTACATGCTGTGTACTAAAATGGTTGATTATGCACTTATGTTAGGTACGCAATGGCTGGCATTGAACAATTGATGGTGTTTTATGGGACTGGTCTCGACGTGATGGGCGTATGGGGCGGACTGTCAAATTGCCAGTGACCGTGATCCGGGCACCGGCCCGAGCGCCATGAGCTTGTCCGAGCTACGGAGGTGTGTCCGTTCGGCGTTCGATCGGCGCACCGCAAGAAATAAGTTACGGATCGGCGCGCTATGCCTCAATGGTGGATGACGGAAGGGGAGCATATGGCAACTTCGAAGGTGACCAATGACGCCTCATGGGCGAACTACATGGAGGTCGTGGCGCAACCACGATGCTGCGATATATGGGAGGCCAATGGTGTATGTCGAGTTCGTGGAGAGGCGTAATCATCGGGCATGGTTGGTTTAGATGCGGTGGTGGAGATGAAGTGGCGGCGGTCATGAAGACCCTTCGGGGAGAACATGTGGGCGAGGAAGTGGGTGATGAAGACGGCGGAGGCGTCGCGAGAATTTCCAGCCCAACGAAGGTGTGCACGACAGTGGTGGGCGCCGTATTGATCGCATGAGTATCTTGGGGCCGGGTGGAAGAAGAGGACAGCGAGGAGGATGAGGAGGTTGAGACAGCAGCTCGGAGAGGACGAGGACGGCGAAGGTGCAACCGGAGGGGTGGTAGGTCGTGTTGTGACCACGGACGGTGCGTGGCACGTGTCGTCCGCATCGACGACATCGCGGCGGCAGCCTAGTTCTCGCCACGCGAGCGGAGGAGGGAGAATGGGGTTCAGCGAGGCGCACTCTTTCGGGCGATGCTTCCGTAATAAGAGTGCTGTCCAAAGAGCTATTGCTAGACATGCCGTCAACATAAGCCGGGCGTGTCGGGTCCACAAGTCAAAGCCGACACGTGCGTTGTGAAGTGTGTGGGCGGGTCGTGTGGTAGCAAAGTCCGTGCACAACGGTACAAGGGCGTTGGCACGGAGTTCGGATAACGGTGCCGCAAGATCACGATTGCGAGCTTGCGGGGCGATACATAGACACCGCAACATGACATCACGTTATGTTGCGGAGGTGGTCACGCACCTCGTCCCAGCGGATGTGTCAATTACCCGAAGGTTATGATGGCGGCATGGCGAACGAGGCGGGCTACGGTGAGCTACAAGAAGGTGTGGCGCGGCGGCGAAAGGTCTTTGCGGTATGTATGGGACGTACGAGGAGGCGTACGACTGGTCCCAAGAATGCTGGATCAAATTGCACAATCAAACCCAGGCACTTACATAAACAGGCAGGAGAGGGTCCATCCTACGGAGGGCCCGAACTGTTTCATTCTTGACAGAGTGTTCTGGGCCTTCCATCAGGCGATACAAGGGTTCAGGTGGTGCCGTCTAGTGCTAACCGTAGATGGGACGTTCCTATCCGGCAAGTACAAGGGCACTATCCTTACCGCAGTTGCAGCCGATGCAAATGACCAGCTACTCCCAGTGGCATTTGCAATTGTGGAGAGCGAGAATACAGATAGCTGGCTTTGGTTTCTTTGCAATTTGAAGAATGCCGTAGTGCAAGACAGGCCCGAAGTGTGCCTTATCTCCGACCGCAATGCAGGCTTGATGTCTGCGTTGCGAACGTTGCAGGATGGGACGCAGGCCCCCGTCCCGTGGACTGATGTGAAGAACCGCTGGTGCATGAGGCATATTGCAGCGAACTTCCACGAAGGTTCCGTAGCAAGGACCTCATGAAGATGTTCAAGAAGCTATGCATGCAGAACTGAGGCGCGAAGTTCGACGCCTTGCGAGGCAAATCGATCAGAGGCTACGAAGCATGTGCATGCAGCGGCGAGGGCCGTGGAGGGCTCCACAAGAGTCGGGTATTCTCACAATGGGTTCATCCAATGCACCGACTTGGAAATGTGGTCTTTGTTGCACGACACCGGTGGGGCGGTATGGGATCATGACAACCAACATGTCCGAGGTTTACAATGGTGTATTGAAGGCGTCGATCCCCGCCGATCACGGCAATTGTGGCGAGAGACAGGAACCGCACTGCCGTCGGTACTTTGTGAATAGAGCCGAGGATGGCGCGAGAAGCACGTTGAGGAAAACAAGCAATACTCGAGGTCATGCGGGCCTTCATGGACGGGAAGATGGAGAAGGCTCGAACCCACATTGCTCGGCCATTGATGGCTTAAGGAGGAAGTTTGAGGTCCGCCTAAGGCGTAAGTATGTCATGGGTCAAATTAGAGGAGCGCAAGCGGTATGCACGATTGGTGATGAAGCATCTTGCACCGCAACAAGCCCGGCTTACGCACAAGCCATGCTCCCATGTGTACGCGGCATGCGTTGTATGGAACCAAAGCGTCGACACAAGGTACATCTCCAAGTACTACGACATGCAAGACTTGTATGCAACCCGGAGTGCAGAGTTCCATTCCTACGGGTAGACATGCACTACAGGGAATTATGGCGGGAGATAAAGTGGGTGCCCAATGATGCACTGAAGCATGTCGGGCGTGGAAGACGACAAAGCCGTCGCATCCGCAACGACATGGATGAGAGCCAGCGAGGGGATCGTGTTCGGCGCCCGAAGTGTAGGCTATGCAAGACCTTTGGCCACTCCTCGCCGAGTGCCCAAACAGGCCGGCATCAAGCAACGCTCCGTAGTACCAACCACAATCCATATGTAATGTGTTATTCAGGAGGTGTACGCTTAATTGTTGGCTCGATGGTGTAGCTATGTATTGCACATTACCATGTTATGTATATTTTCGCACATTCCATATGTTTCCTTGTCGTGTGGGTCATATTGGTGTGCACATTTTACGTATATTTTTGTACATTGATGCGTTTCCTGTCATAACATTTGTTGTGAGTTATGTTGTTATTTGTTGCACATTTTGTTGTAATGTACACTAACTTGTTATCCTTCTTTGGCGAGACATGGCGTTCGAGTGCTAGAGCCCGTTGGGACGAGCACCACCGATGCCATGTGTGGTTGTCGGCACCGCACAGGGCCTCCTTGCTTCGTCCTTAGGGGCCCCGAGAGAATCGGCGTCTCGACCCTCGGTACATCCCACTCTGCGGGACACCGGCTGCGCCCATTGCCCGCATGTTGGATCTACCGCATGGGTTCGATGACGATGCGCCATCGTTGTCGACTCGTTGATCGATGGAGGCGGAGACTCACACCTTCCACTTCCGGTGGGGAGATGACGATTCTGTTGCAGACGTCCACGATGATTACGGTCTACCCCTCCGTGGTGCCTTTGGTGCCACCCCGGCGGCAGATTGGAAGGTCCGTCTGGTCACCGGTTCGGTCATGCGATCCGAGACAACGCACTGGGTGCCACATGGATGGCTTCGCCGCTTCATGACCGCCCCGCAGACGCAGATGAGGTCGCGGTGCGGGCGCGCCGTTGCATACCGCTATATCTGTTCGCACGTCTTGTTCCCTAGCACGATCGAGACTCCGTGCGGCCTAGCTACATACCGCTAGCGAGTCCTTGGCGGATGGTCGGCCCGGTCGCGACCACGTATAGCCGGGATCGCGATCCTTAGCTCCACATACCGAGGCTTGTGTGACGCCTCGCGCATCGCGCCGGCGAGCCGATCCTAGCCGCCTGCTACCTTCTCCTTCAGTTGTGGTCATGGGAACACTTACCCGTTGGCAGGCCTGACTTTGGTCGTCGTGTGCACCCTTATGACCTCATCCCGCAGTTGTATGGTGGTGACGACCCCATTGATGCGCCCACAATGGGTACACGTTGGGCGCATGGTCGATTGAGGTGGGCGAGGAGAGACCGAGACGTGCGTACTCGGATTTCCACCAGAGGTTCGAGCTTCTGGCGTTTGCCGACGTAGACTGGTGGCCATGGTCTCCACAGTTAATTGCGAACACGGCCCCCCACGGGTTGTCATACCGGTCGCGGCGAGATCGAGGTACCGGATGACGACCGCCACTTGGTGTTCGCGCCTTCGCGTCGAGCCGTCAGCCCACACCGAGTCATGAGACGATTCGGGCCGTATCAAAGATGTCCTCCCATGCCAGACGCCCTCTTGCGGAGGAGTACCACCGTATGTCAAGACACCCCAAATTTAATTATCTGCATTAGTGTCAATGTCGATCTGCATCGATTGTGTAATGTCTCAATGGACTTGCAGCAATCGAGAGAGAGGCGAGCGATCAAGATCGGAGAGCCACACACGGCGGACGTGGGCGGACATGTGGTCCACCATGCGCATACGATGGTTGTGGATGAGACACGGCCGTGCGACCACGAGGACCCCGCGTCGCATGTGGCATACCTTGATCGGTACGCCGACGCACCGGCTGTAGGCTTACTACGGGGAGCCCCCACGCCTCCACCTCATGCGCCGTTCACGGCGGCTATACAGAAGGTCGCACCGTCATCTAGCGGCGCGGGTCGGCGAGGCGATGCGAGATCTTGTGTCATTACGCAATGCGGATTACATTTGAATCGATCGTTTGTTTCATCGCAGTGGACCGGATACATCGTATCGACATCGAGGCTAATGAGGCTATCGACATAGGAAGTCCAATACCGAATCTCGGTGGGTAAGCTATATCGCGCAGATCGTGAAATGGCAAGGGTGCGATACGGGGCTTGAGTTGTGGTCGCGAGATGACGTTGTTGCTACACGCGGTGGCGGGCGTGGCGAGGACCACCACCTCCTCCGCGCCTCCGTCGGCACCGGGATCGCACACGGCCATCCTCGGCCTCCACGCGCTTCGCCCGGTTCGACAATTGGCAACTATTTGTTTGTGCACTGAGTGGCATTTATGTCTAACCACATCTTCGTCTTGCAGCAATTGCGCCAGGATAGCACGCTGCTACGGAGGGCGACGTCATCACGGAGGTCGACATCGCCGCACGAACCAGAGAGGCCGTCCGAGAGTCGGCCAAGCTACGGCCGCTCGGCCTCCACGCGCTTGGCCGGCGGTTCGACAATCGCAACTATTTGTTCCTGCACTCATTTACCATTTATGTCACGCACATGTTCGACTTGCAGCAATTGCAACAGATAGCACGCACTACGGAGGGCGACGTCATCACGAGGTCGCCATCGCCGCGACGAACCGCAGGGGCTGTCGAGAGTCGCCAAGCTACGATCGCTCGACCTCCACGCGCCCGGCCGGCGGTTCGACAATTCGCAACTATCTGTTCATGCACTCATTTACCATTTATGTCTAACGACATGTTCGTCTTGCAGCAATTGCGGCGGGATAGCACGTCGCAACGGGCATCGTCATCACGGAGGCGGCGGACGGCGACCGCGCTCTCGGGGCAGACGACGGCCCACTCCGCACAATGGCGGTGACTCGCCGGACGAACGAGGGGCGATGCCCTCGTATCTCCGGGACAGTGCGACCAACCTATATGACCGGACAGTGGGTTGTGCCGACCTATCAAGGCATGACATCGCACGAGTACATGGGGACTTCCGTCGACATCCTCATTTCACCACCACATACCCGGTATGCACTAAACGTGTGTATTTCATTATGAACAATTTTCGTACTTTCCATTGTCTAATTCAGTTGTACCATCTAAGTAGGACGTAGGCACCTCCTCCGATTGGGTGAGCTCTATGCTTTATGACCACCGTCATAATCGTCTCTGAGTTGTACCCACCGCCGCCTCGGCCACACCCTCGCACTACGATCTTCGCGATGCACCCCGCTCCCTAGTAGGTTCACCTTCTCGAGGGATCATATGCGCTGCATTTAGGCGCGCGGCAGCGAGATGATGAATGAATTTTTAAATTGTGCTTTTGTAATATTTGTGATGTTTTTCAAGTGCTTCATGGTTTGATGTTCAAAGATGGTTTCAGTATAAAAGGGTTGCTCTAAGTTCTTTGATTTAGTACGCATACAACCAACGAGAGATGACAACACGGGTAGCGGGAGAAGACATAGCTTGACGACAAATTTTTGCCTTCGATAACAACTCCACGTACATAACAACCAATTCATCACATGCTTAACAACGTTGCACAAAATATGAAGGTCACAGAATTTATGGAAAGTTCTACACCCAAAACATCAACACAATGATCCCATCTTGCACAAAGATCAACACATTCGGTACCGTCGTGGCCTACATGCCAAACGAGCCTCGTGGCACCCACATGGAGAATCTGCGAGGGCCGCCTCGGACGGGCTGGCCATCGTGGTAGTGGCACGCACATATGCAGCTCGGGTTCGCGCGAGCAACATGTGGGATCATAAGAGCTTCCTATGTTGACAACCTCCTCGTTTCCCCTCTCGCGTTGCATCTGTTGGCGGAGCTCATTGTTCTCCTCATTGAGAGTCTCCATTCGGTACTCCAAGTCCATTATTCGGTCCCATAAAGTACCCACATAACGGTCAATATACCGCTCATGAGGAGGGTCGATCCAATGGGAGAAGTCGCATTTCGCCATCTGCGAAAAATGACGATAAACATGGAGGGTCCATAAGCAATAAAAAAGTACTATTAGTAATTTGTACCGGGCGTGGGCATCGGAAGAAACGGCGCCGCCATCGTTCGGCCCTTCCAGACTGCACGACCACGTACTCATTGTTATCGCATTTCGCCACGCCGGTTGCGCACGCCGCTTGGTAGCAAGCGATGCGTGGTCCGAACATCTCCCTCCTTTCCAAGGAAGGTCTTCCTTCGGTGACCCATATCCGATCGCCCCTCATCTTCCGCCATGGTATGTTCTTTGTTCGATTTACTGAGGTTTTCTCGCTACAACTTCATGGGACCTCTACCGTGCTATTTATATCGAATGGCGGGACAAAAGATGACCGCTTTGCCCAGAGACAAGACAAAAGCGCTCAGCTTTACTCGGTGAGATGACAACACATGCCGCCTTTACGCAGATGATATGACAAATCGGGCAGCTTTGCTCGGTGAGATGACAACACATGCCGGCTAAATCGCCTACATAAAGACTACGATCTGAAAAGCCTTCATACGAACATTTGTTGCTACTCAAAAGCCTACATAGGAACATTTATTGCTACTCAAAAGCCTATCGCTACGAAAACCAACAAAATGGGGCGTAGGTCGTGGCCTTTACTGATGAGTGTTCACGTCATAGGCATGTATCCTTTCCAGTGAGTTTTCATGTCACCTTTCCTTGTTGTTCACAAAATGTTACGGCGCTTGGGTGGGTTAGTCGCATATCATGCTATATGTTATGCATGTAATAAAATTGTATGAGATGTTATGAAGTTTATTTCTATTCACATAAGGTTATTATCTCGTGTGTTCGCATTGAATGATTCAGATAGCAAGTCATTTAACAATATTAACATACTCTTGGTAGCAACACGAACAACTCATACATTTCACGTACATGACATGTAGCAAGTAGTACAACCACCAACACACCAACGAACACAAGAACTAAAATACAACACAACCGTACATAAAACATTATCAAAAGAGCTTGACGACAAGATAGCATAAAACATTGCGAACATACACGAGGATAACCTCCAAGACTACAACTTGAGGATAACAATAAACACAAGAAACAAAATAGCACACAACATTAAATTTATCTTCCACTCTAGTGCAGCCGAAACGATCTCGCATCCCGACGGGTCGCAACCCCCACGACAACTCTCTCACGGCGAACACTTGTCATTCCTATTTCCCATTTCATCCTCCCACACCCGAATCGGCAACCACCATGAGCTTCTGCGATTCCATGACAAGAAGATTTTTAAACATACCACCACGATTTGAATGAACCCAAACAATATGACTCACCGAGTGATTGGGGCACTTGTAGTAGTGTCGCCGGGATTCTTGGCCGTCTGTGATGTCCTACGTCTAACCACCAAGTTGCAATTTGGGCACATCACCGTGGGTGCCCATGAAGACGTCTTGGTGACTCATTGCCTAGTCTTGGGAGTGAGCACGAAATAAAACTACACAGATTGTGAACAACTTACTCGGAGGTGACTGATAACATGGCCGGGAGTATGTGAGGATGGCTCCGTTTATAGGTCGTGTGGGGGTAGCCTCACGCACAAAGACCACAGACAACACAAATCTTGACCCCACACCATGCTCGGTGAGGAGACAAAACATGCCGGCTTTGCTCGGTGACATGACAAAGAGGTCGCTTTGCTCGATGACATGACAAAAGAGGTCGACTTTGCTCGATGACATGACAAAAGAGGTCGCTTTTGCTCGGTGACTAGACAAAACAAGTCGCCTTTTGCTCGGTGACTAGACAAAACGGGCTGCTGTTGAGCTACCGCCACCGAAATGCTTGATGACTCTGCCTGGCCATTACGACATATACATATTAGGCTAATACTTTAACTTGGCGTAATGACGTGTGGTACAATTTTCTACGCACACGTAAGAGAGTGAATGCACAAATTCCTGCGCAGTCTTTAGGGAGGAGCCTATCTCATCAAATGCATACAGGGACAGATGTACCTAATATTGACAATGAAATAAATTTTAATATTGGATCAAATAACACCTCTTACCGAATGAGGCCATCATCTTCGGTTCCCCGTGGCTTGAATAAGGAGAACATCATTTCTAGCTTAGGTGATTGGTGTGCACCGATGCTCTGTATTTAGAGATAAGAGGCCATTGGCGAGAGCTAAACACCTAAACAATGCCAAAAGGCATGAGTATAGCCAATTCGTGATTACTAAAGAGAGCAGTTGTCCTCAGTGGGATGCCAAAAGATGCCAGCTTTGGGCAGTGACATTACTAAACAGAGCAGTTGTCCTCAGTCAAATGACAAAAAGAGTCCAGCTTTGCTCAGTGAGATGACAAAACATGGCAGCTGTGCTCAGAGACATGACAAAACGGGCCAGCTTTGCTCAGTGAGATGACAACACATGCCAGCTTTGCGCAGTGACATGATAAAGCAGGCGGCTTTCCTCGAGAGACATGACAAAGCGAGGCGGCTTTGCTCGGTGAGATGACAACGGATGCCGGCTTTGCGCATGACATGATAAAGCAGGCAGCTTTGCTCGGTGATATGACATAACAGTCGGCTTTGCTCGGTGGGATGACAAAAGATGCCGGCTTTGGGTGGACAAGACTAAAGAGGGCAAATGTGCTCGGTGACATGACAACAAGAGGTCGACTTTGCTCGGTGGGATGACAAAAGATGCCGGCTTTGGGCGTGCCATAACTCCCATCTTTACTCACTACTACGACCACGCGGACCAACTTTACACGCACAGTAGAGACAAACCGCCCTATAAATTGGTATGCATTCCATTTCCCGGCGAACATTGCACATCCAAACCTCATACTCCATCGCGCTTCCCTCACCCAACCGGGATGGACAAAGGCAAGAAGAAGCAATGGGACAAGATGGTGAAGGATTGGGAGGAGACCCGTGACATAGCACGGTCACCGCAGCCGCGATGCCGCGCGATGAGAAAATAAGGGCGTCTGAGCCCGGTAGAACAAGCCCATCGTGCTACGATGAAAGGTCCCCCAGGCGCCGCGTAGCAACAACCCCATCCCGGACGTCCCCACCGGCGCTCGCCACAACTACCACACGAGGGAGACACCTCCCTTTGTTGGTGCGGGGCGTGTGCAAGTTCTTCAAGTCTAAGCACCGCATCGCCTAGGTATGCGATGCGGGGTTGCGCAAACTACTCGATGACTATCCCAACCGCCGCTTTGACACCGCAACCTATCGGCGGCAGAATGCGACCACATGCACCATTTTCCCTACCTTTTCTCCTTCACAACACGCACTAACAATATCTCTCTTTATTTACAGGTCTCGGAGCCCCTATGTGCCTACCGCAAATGGATCGATCTTGAGATCCACCACGAGGACCAATGGACCTCGACTTCGAGGAGTGGAATGTCACAAAGGAGAAGGAGTTGTTTGGAGGAGGAGCGCCGCAAGCACGAGCACACCTGCGTATACAGCCACGAGACGCAAGCTCATCTTGAAGCGTGCGCGCGTAGGATCGGGAGGCTCGCGAGATGGAGCGCGAGAGAAAGAGGGAAATGCGGCTAAGGCAAAAGAGGCCGCGGAGGAGTTCAACGCCGAGCGGGCAAGGAAGGAAAGTGGCCCCGGTCCACACAGAGGTCGTCTGAGCGCTTGGGTGGGTTAGTCGCATATCATGCTATATGTTATGCATGTAATAAAAATCTACGCGCATATTATTCCCAATCTGTATTATGAAATTTAATATCTAGTATTTTCGCATTCCATGATTCACGTAGCACCTCATTTAACAATATTAAATGTACCAAATTTATGTATCGCATTCCATGTTACTCCTTCAAAATATCACTTACCACTTTATGTATCGACCGTTCTACGGTCAATCTTTCCTACAAAAATTTACCAAAATTTTTATGCATCTACAACTTACAATGAACATAATCTTTTATTACAACTTTATCTGATTTTTATCCAGTTTATAACTACAAAATTGCCAAATCGAAAACAATCACGGAGATTGCAAACCCTAAAAACACAACAAATCTTAAAAGTCACTTACCACTATTTGTATCGATCATTCTACGGTCAATTGTTCCTAAAAAAATTACCAAAATTTTATTGGCATCTACAAGTTATAATGAATATAAACTTTTATTACTACTTGGTCGATTCTTTCCGAATTTACATTTACAAAATTGACAAAACATACAAATAACATGGTCATTGCAAACCTAAAAACCATACGAAACCCTAAATATCACTTACCACTTTACTAAACGATCGTTCTATGATTAATCGTTTTTAAAAATATTTATCCAAATTTTTTTACATCCGCAACTAACAATGAACAAAAATTATTATTGCAATTTTATCTATTTTTTCTCGATTTATAACTACAAAATTGCGAAATCATACAAATATTCACGAGTATTGCGATCGGGGACATGCGGTCGGGAGCAAGCGCGCTCGTGCGATCAGCGGGATCGGGGCCACGGCGGCGGCGGCGCGCTGCACGCCGCGATCGGCGCGGGCCGTGGCGGCGGCGAGCGATCGCGCGCTCGGCGCGTGATCGCGCTGCTTCGGCCATGGCGCCGGGCGGCCGTCGCGATCGTCCGATCGCACGACCGGATGAACAAATGTCCACGTGGCAGCCTCCCGTGAACGCGCGCTCAAATGGGGTCCATTTTTGGAATTTTTTGCTTTGGGGGGCCAAAAATGGAATTTCGGTGGGCTATGGGTCCAACAGTGTCCAATTTTCTACTCCTGGCTATGGTTTACGCAGGGGCGATGAATCCGAGGAGCTCCAGCCTTCCAGGCATCACAGCAAAACAAGAATGGGGCTTCCCTGGGCCTGTTCTTTTTGGCTGCGGCTTGTGGCTTTTGAGCTATTTGTACGAAAGATTACAGAGTAATAGAAACTCGTTTGCGGTTTTTGCCGACATAAATGAAGTCAGTAAAGTATGTGCTACAATTAACTAGTATACCCTATCTTGAAAAAAATACTCTATTTAAAAGTTAGTTACTGTAGAAAAACCGAGAAGCAGCTTTTAGAAGCTGAAAAGAACAGGGCCCCTATCCTCCTCTCCCTATTCTCTCAATCTAAACCACTCAAATCTCACCCAATGGCTAGTTTTTTTTGTATTTTCACTATTTGCCCATCCATTATAAATAATAAAAAATATATAAATAATAAAAAATACAGAAAAAATAAAATTTGTTTTTTATTATAGTTTTTTTACAGAAATTATAATTTTATTTTTTCTGTAAAAAATTATAGTACAAAAATAAATTTTGTTTTTTTCTGTATTTTCTTATTATTTATAATGGATGGGCAAATGGTGAAAATATAAAAAAAACTAGCCATTGGATGAGATTTGAGTGGTTTAGATCGAGGGAATAGGGAGGGGAATAAGGAGAAAGGGATAAGGAAGCCCCATTCGCAAAAGAAGGTGCTGAAACCGGTGAGACAGTGCACACTCGTGGGCATGCAGGAGACGAACACCATGATTGCTGCTCCATGCTCCCACCACAGCATCAGCCTTTGTCCTGGAAGAAACAGGTGCGGTGCAGTGACTTTTCAATTTGATACAGTACATGTAATGCATGACAGGGTAATTCTGTCCATAATTCGGACCAGGATGGTTAGAGCACACTGAACACATAATAGCCAATGACTGGCGGGCCCTACAAATGACACATCACCCATGCATGTTCCTTCCGGTCCATCTATCAGCAAGCCGAGTGCTAGTATGAAATTTCCCCTGAAAAATGCCTATTCTTAGGGCCTGTTTGGGAAATGGGGATTTGGATCTAAATCCTTAGGATTTGGTTCACATTTGAACTAAATCCTAAAACAAATCGTAAAGCAATCCCCATCTTGCAAACAAGCTTAGGTGTGTCAATACTCGTTAGGCGGTGGCAATACTAAGGCATGGACTCTTGAGATGTGTCGGCAACTTGTGCGATGGCTCCTATATATTACTGGCTGCGACAGTGTTTACGTGCAGGCACTGGGTTACTACTATTTGGCTTAAAAGGGCTGTCCTTTCTCCCATCTACCCTACGCCTCCATCCTGTTTTCGTTAAACCGGACAGTTGGTTCGAAAAGCTAGGTTAGTGCGCAAGTTTGGTGAGATATCGAATCAAAGCAAGCCTTGCATGCTCGGTTACTCACTCCATCAATCAAATAAGCAATAGCAAAAGACATACATAGGTGTTGTGTGTTTGTATATATTGTACTTGGTTTTGCTTAGGATACGCGGTACATGTTCGAGTACACTACTAGCCATGAGATTAGGGATAAAGTAACGAATCCTTTTGTAGCACCCGCTCAATCTCTGAGTCTAGAATGCTACCACTTTCAACGTTACTAGATTTCCCCCGTAGCTCTAGTCAAACCTCAAAGGTGTGGTAAACGACATACGCTTAACAATAAGCATTGAAGCAAAAATAAAAGTTCGCCTACTATCGAAAGAAAACACATAAATCATACACGACTAAATATTTTCAATAAGACATATCTTTATTGACTATTGTGTTTAGTGGAGGGTCTCTTTCTTACACTTCTCTCTCTGATAACTAACTGCCTAGTTAGTTTACAAGAAAGAAAGTGTATGTAGTTTGAGAATTGGTTCGGTCCATGTAGAGGTGTTGGAGGTGTTAACACCTCCACTGCATCTAGCCGTTAATTAACGAGGGGTATAACTGCACCTAGCACCACTCCTGCACACCACTCAGAGACACCGGAGGTGTTAAGATCATGAGAACCGTTGGATGAGCTATATTGAATGGCTGAGAATACGTGAATGTACCGAACCAAAACCAATGTAGTTTACAGCTGGGGAGTGAGGAGGACAGAAGTGCAGTGACAAGAGGACATTTGTATAGAGACATTAAGATGAGTCCATCCATGTATCTATTATAATAGCGGTAGTGATGGGCAGTCTCCGATAACAAATGGGGAATTCTTTTATTAAAGGATGGGTATAGAGAAATTTTATTCCCGTCATATTATATGGGGATGAGGACGGGAGAGCTTTCCCCATCACGTTCTCCGCTATACACTCAACATACACATAGATAGATGCATCTAAATGTATAAAACATTGATATCTCCTCTTTAGGCTAATATAATATCATATGATCTATCATATATATAATTCATTTAGTGTTATTCTATCTGTCATGTATTAATAAATTTACATATTTCTACATAAATATATGATAAATGTATAGAATCACCTAAAATTTCATTCGGATTTACCGTCCCTAGAGAGTGGGGAAGAACATAGAATAGGCCCGTTACCATCCCTAGAGAGAGTGAACGCCTAGCTAGCTCCCCCACGCATTACCCATTGTCTCCTCGATCCCCCGATCTGGAATTGAGTGGACCCGAGTCCGCCCATCCTCTTCTCTTTTTTTTTTTTTAAAAAAAATCTCAAATGAAGGAAATGCCAGCGTGAAAGGCACCTCCAGCTTATAGCCAAAGCCCAACCGGCAGGGACGAGCGCGCGCACAATCGCAACCGCATTGCTTGCCGCCGTGCCGAGGGTCCCTGAGGAGTGGCAGGCTAGCTGTCTGTCGGTGCCGACCCGGCCAGGGCAGGGCTCGGCTGGTGCGTGCACAGTTGTCTCTTATGTAGAAAAATGGTCATATATTTTTTAAAAGTACGTACTTCTACTTTCTATATATAGAAAATATATATTAATAGCAGAATAGCAGAATACGTGCAGCAGCACACGCTTCCTGTGATCTCAAGGGAAACGGGACATACACACACCCCACCTGACTTGACCTCATCTCAACTAACACAACAACGTTACAGCATAGAATAGAGCAAAACAGAATAACCGGGTGCTCGCTCTAGTGCAACGAGCACCTCACCTACCCAACTATGGGAATCTGGCCAACCTTTTATTCTCCTTAATTTTTATCTCTTCCTTTCTGTTAAAACACTTTCCATGCATCATTTATTTACCCTAGGCGAGCACAATGGACTGCATCTCTCTTCTCCTCCTCTTCCTCGCCCTCCGCAGAATCTGCAGCCCCTCCTCGTCGGTGCCTGGCTTCATCACATGGGGCTCCTTCACCTTGCCGGCTGCAGTATACATATATACATGTGTGTGTCCCGGTGTTAGTAAATTACAAGTAAATGGCACAACGTGATCGACAATGGATGGGCTCTTTTGAACTGTAGTTTATGACTGTTGTTTTTAAACTTTGAACTATTTGTGAGAAACAATACATAAAGAAAATTGTCACATGCAATTTTGGCCAGTACAGCTGAACTCAATACAGTTTATACTACAATCTACCTGTAGTCTCCATCTTAAAAACATACCATTTAAATGCTAGTTATTGTAGCCCGTACAAGCCAAAGCCCACCTTAAGCACTTCCAAACCCACCAATATCGTATGACAAGCACCAATCATTTCCTCATCCTTTTTCCAAATGATTACTAGTTTTATTACATTCCAGAATCACCAAAGCAGCAGTAAGAACAGATTCAGTGATTATGCTTTTATGCATGTGTAAATACTACATTGCACGGATACTTCCCAAAATTCGCGTATCAGTATCAGATACGGATATTCCTCCAATATGCTCCGATACATATCCTGTCCGTATCCTAGCTTTTTTATTTTTCAAAAAAGAAAATAATTCTGATACTTCACCGATACTTCGTGGATACCCCCTGATATCTATAACCTAATACCCTTGTGCGGCTGTGCCCATATCCAGATCCCATTTGTTCCCCCGCCTCATGCCTCTACACCGCCGCCTCCACGTCGTCGCTTGGCCTTGGCCTCCCCTCCACGCCGTCGCCTCCACGTCACTGCTCGGCCGCAGCATCCCCACCACGCCTCCACCCCGCCGCCCGATCACAGCCTCCCCTCCTCCGTGTTGCCCGACCGCAGCCTCCCCTCCACGCCGCCTCCTCCCCTCCACGTCACCGCCTGGCCGTAGCCTCCTCTCCACGGTGCCGCCTGGCCACAGCCTCCCCTCCTTGGCACCGCCCAGTCGCAGCCTCCCCTCCACTCCGTCCGGCCGTGGCCTCCCCTTCATGGCGAGCCTCGATTAGTACCACTTCTCTAATTTGTTGATTAGGGTAGACCTATGTGCGTATGATATATTCTTGTATGTGTTTGTTACTGATTCACTAATTTGTAGAATGCTCTAGGTTATAATAGCTGCGTATGGGCTCATTCAATGTTTGATCTTGTCAGATCATGGCATCTGGTAGTGTATCGTGCAGCACTGGTTCATTATTTGTGTACATATACTTATCTGTTCTCTTATTTTTCATAGATGGTTCATTATATTAGTCTAACAGCCAAGAAAGAGAACAAGAGAGCTAAACAATTTGCTACAACAATATTAAGGTACTCTCGGTTTCACAATTCCTTATAAGCATTCATTAATCCCTTATTTTTATCTTTATATACATACATACATATGTATGTATGTAGGTATACGTATATATATAAACGTATCGTCGTATCAGCATTTTTTGGGAAAATGGCGAATCGCGGTATCGCGTATCCGTATCGAGGTATCCGGACAACATAGTGTGCTGTTGATCTATTGAAACGAATGACTTCTTTCCAGGGGAGAACACCACAAAAATCACATAAGAAACGCATGGGGGAAAAGCTCAGCTGTTGATGGCAGGTACCTGTTTCTGTCTTCAGAATCACGCAGGAAGCACGTCCTTCACTTTCATCATCGGAGTCGATGATTATGCTGACCGGTGCCTGCATTTTTGCATTCACAAGCAAGCATGATCACGCACTCAACATAAGCCACTTTCCAACCTAGTATTACTTGCTTACAACCGCAATATTATTACTTCTTCAGTAACAAATACATATCGTTTTAGAATACGTGCAGTCAAACGTTCGACACTTTGGCTATCGATATCTTTTTAAATATTTACATGCGATACATAAAAATCATGTTTATGTTGTCTCAATTTTATTACGTTTCATAGATATATTATAACAGAAATTAATGGTCAAAGTGGTGTTTTGATGACCGTGTTGACGTTCAAAACAACATATATTTGTGACCGGAGAGAGTATTTGTTACAAGCACAAACTACAAAGTTAAAGCAACAGCATGAATGAAGCACGTTCTAGTGAATTCAGTGACACTGGCCAACTATTAGCAGTATCACTGTCAGGGCGAAAGCCTGGACGGCGACGTTTGCAGACGCCGCATCCTCCTTGGAGGTGTCCTCTCTGTACCTCTTCCCCAGCTCCCCCACCCGGTGGTTGATTGCAGGTGAAAACCTTTCCCATGGTGGACTGGCGGTGTCAGCGCCTTGGGCGTTGTTTCCTTCTTGAAGGCGTCGTTAGGCAATTTCAGCTCCGTTGGTTGGTGTTTGCCGTTTGGGCTATGTCGCTGCTCGGGCTTTGTATGCATCGTTTCAGTTCGCCAGCAGCTCTTGGCACCGTGTCTTCTCTCTTCTTCTGACCCGCTATACGGTGTTAGATGGTCCGAGGAAGGTTAGAGGTGTTGGCCAAAGAGAGAGCTATTTGGATGAAGAAGGTGAAGATGAAAGCAAGGATGGAGAAGAAGTTCTGAAGTTTAGTCTTTCTAACTTTTTCTTAGTCCTTAAGCTAGCCTTCTTGCTGTTGTGTACTCCTCAGTGTTGAGGCTTTGGGCCTAAGAGCTCGTGTAACTTTGGTTGTGTATATCCCTTGTGGATATAGAGGCCGGGTTTTATATCCATTATCTAAAAAAAACTACTAGCAGTATTGCAGGAGGTGCCTTTTGTCAACAGTGATCATTGAAAGCATTGGTCCGAAGCAAGACCCGTCAGCGACTTAAGTTTGGACGAAGCATCATGTAACATTTTCATTATGATAGAATGGAGCAAGGTTGCACGGGTTACCTTCTTAGTTGCCACTTGTGGATTGACCTTTCGATTCGCCACCTCTTCCTGTTTAGGCGCCAGCCTGTAGCATGAAGCAGCCAGTTTTTGTGGAGCCGCTTTTAACTTTCCCTGCTCTACCTTTGGCTTCGGATCTGCCACCTTTGCAGGATAAACCAAAGGTGCAGGAAGGCTGGCATTAACAAACAAGCCTCGTTAGAGTCCAAAATCTAACAAGAACACAAAGAGAAAAAAACAGTGAAGACATACACATATTCAGAAAGTGGCGTCATGTTACTAATTCAACGGAAAGACTCCATTGTAATCTTGCTACAAAAGAGAGATGTCGTTCTATTGTAGACAGGCATTAGAACTCTGTAATATCAACATTTGAACTGCCAGAATTAACCAGCTTTGTAATGAAAAAAGAAGCATCTTATCACAAGATCATGCACATAAGGATGAATATTTAATCGGCCTATTGAAAAGTGCGACAGTATCTAGCGCTTGCCTTCGAGGATTTCAAGATTTAAAACCTCAATTTGCATTTTGATTCCATGAAGAGAACTTTCAGTCCAGTGCTAAATACTACAGGAACGGATAATTAGCTAACAATTGAACTTTGTAAGAAACTGAGGCTAGAAGATTACACTTTTGTTACTGGTATTTGGTTCATCTGGGGCCTTCCTTTTGCTACTGGTATTTGGTTCATCTGGGTCCTTCCATTTGCTACCGGTCTTTGGTTCATCTGTGTCTTCCCATCTGCTACTTGTGTTTGGTTCATCTGGGGCCTTCCATTTGCTACTGGTGTTTGGCTCATGAGGGATCTTCCATTTGCTACTGGTGTCTGATTCACCAGGGGTGTTCCATTTGATACTGGTATTTGGTTTCTCAGGGGTCTTTCATTGGTGGTGCAGCTCTGGTCCTTCAGCCAAGACAAAAAAAATAGACGTAAGAGGAGGATAGTGAAAGACCTATGGATTCAACTAGTTGAGTAATGAGTACATACTGCTAGCATTTGCATTGCAGCAGGCCTACTATTGAGAGATCTGATAGCTCTAACAATCCCCTGCACAAAGAGGCAAAGATCAGCCAATTTTAGACCACAACCATGGCCGCACATTGGTTGCTTTCATTGCACAAAGTGATGAGGTTTGAGCTTGCCACATAATATACAGGATTGTGC
Source organism: Dendrocalamus sinicus (assembly GCA_036346575.1). Classification (NCBI taxonomy): domain Eukaryota; kingdom Viridiplantae; phylum Streptophyta; class Magnoliopsida; order Poales; family Poaceae; genus Dendrocalamus; species Dendrocalamus sinicus. Next base: position 53,079,754 of record CM070648.1, on the reverse strand, counting down.
ATGTTTTTTAAGCCTTCTCCAAACTTAAAAGTAAAATGATGAAAAGTAAACACTAGCACCCACTGAGATTGTTGGATGTTAGGTATCATGTATATACAAGAAAAAGAAGCTTTTTCAAAAAGAAGAAAAAGAATATACAAGGAAATATTAGTAACCAACTTATATGTTTATATGAAACTGAACCGGCACGTATGGAGGTAACAGAGAACTTCACATACTAGTAAATCAGAATGATAATTACTTGTACGCACATGTGAGCCATCAGAATAATCCCAAGAGACAAATGAACCTAGCCGAGTTGTATCGAAAGTAGAGGTGGATCATAGCAGAATAAATTTAAGAAGTACCTCCAGCTCTTTTGTAAAAATTCTGTAGATGTCACCCTGCAGTTGCCTTAAATCTGCTTGCACTTGTTTCGGCCAGACCGAAAGGGTTGAGGATATCTCATTCAATTTGCTAGTGTGAGAGTTCAAAACACTCAGCTGATCAGGATTGCTTTTTGTGCTGACTTCAAGGAGTGCTTTGAGATCATCTTGTCCCTTAAGCTGTGGCAACATGTTTGAATAAATCAAACTTTGTTGTCTGTGCTAACAAAAAATAGTAGGAGAAAGGACTGAACCATCAATTATCCTTACAATTTGCTGAAGTGAATTCTCTAGGAGAACAACCTTTTGCTGTATGCTACCAGCTGAACATAAATACATGCTTTCAGTTATATGATGCAACAGTTGTTGAATAAGAACATAATTAGAGTGTAAAAGTTCATGAACAAAACCAAGCAGTTGCAAACTTGCAATCGCTCTTATGATCGAAAGTACCAGTTAGTGGGGCTTACAATCTAGTGATGCCTCCTTCATGGCTCTGTTTAACTGCATAGCATCACTTTGCACTGAGTCTAGTACCATCCCCATCTTATGTACTGAACTTGCCAAATGCTGAAATTTGCGCTCAACATCCTCAGTAGGAACCTGACCTGTTGAAATACTATCTGTCAGGTACAACAATAATAACAACAATAATAAAATCTTTTGTCCCAAACAAGTTGGGGTAAGTTAGGAATGAAACGTTCTCAAGGTCAAAGAAACGAGAGCTTTGTAATAAAACACAATCTGTCAGACACACCAATCAAAATATACCATCACAATGTGACCGCTTAAAAATGCTGGAGTGTAGACATATAGAATGACTTCAGATGCACTTTCTATTATAAAAGCAAGCACCAATCCAGCTTACGTGCTCAGTGAATGAGATAAAACAACCAATTCAAAACACCAAAAAAAATTGTGCCTGAAGTTCATGTGAAATGCTGCTACGCTGGTATGAATGAAACGGAAAATTCTATAAGATGCAGCACAGGGGCTTGAGAGTTTACATCTACTATCCGGAAGAGAGGGGTTCCACCGGTGGATAGGGTTGATCGATACTTTTGCCTGTTGCAGCTGAGATTCTTCTCGCACACAAGAAGCTGAACTGGCAGGTAATGAAGGCATCCTCTTCGATGACTCATCATGCAAGCCAAATCGCTGGTCACCAAGGGAAAGAACACGGGCTTTACAATTGGGCAAGAGGCAAAAATTCTACATCATATATTACTAGTAAGATGTAGCTAGAAACACAGGTGCTCAAAGTGAAGCATTTAGCAGTAACATAACTGTTAGTTTGGGCATTCATCATGCTAACGCGATGAAATTGCATACTGACTGCGTCTGGAAGGGAGTCAATTTCAAACAGCCTAGCAGAACAAAAGCACATGGAGCTCTGCTCAGTTCCCTGATAATTTCAGTACATGCGTGCACCAAAGGGAGATAACAAGATAGTGCTACCAGAGCAAGCGATTTTTACTAATTAAAATCGACTAGCCAATCACATAAAGAAGATCGAAGAAACAGCTAATTTATTGGCACTTGGACCATCTACGCAGTGGGGTTCTGCAGCATACAGACTTGCGCAACTGCGACCCAACAAATTAAGCACCTGAAAATTCCTGAAGCGATACTCAGTTTATGAATTCTCCCAATAAAATGGGCACCGCAGCAATTTGAAGCATTCCATCCACGCACGAACCACTAATTACCCTTCACCGGAAGCGATTAAGCAACACCGATCAGTTTGTTGCAACTGACGGCGGAATCCAGTCCAGTTATCCAACAACAAAAAAAACCGCCACGACATCCATCCACTGATCCTACGATCCATTCAGTAGAAGCCAACGGCTCGCATCACCGGTCAGCGCACAGGAGCAACGACGAGAGTAGGAGCGATGCATACGAGACCTGATCGCGCGCTCGGGAGGGGAAGTGGAGGCTGAGGAGGTTCTCGTCGAGGGAGGCCTGCGAGAGCTGCGAGTGCAGGAGCGACGCTCCCCCGCCGCCCTGCGAGAACGACTGCTGCTGCGACTCCACCGCCGCGGAAGCTGCCCCACTCACCCCGCCGCTAACGCTGCCGCTGCCGCTGCCGCTCCCTCCGGTCCTCCTGAACCACCAAAAAGCACGCCATGAACCAAATCACATATCCGAACGGAAGCAGCGAACGGGCACTTTACCGGGGAGGGAGGACGGAGATGGAGCCGAGGTCGCACGCCTTGTTGATCTTAAGCTTCATCGCGGGTTCCCGGAGAGGCGGCGGCGGCCACGATCGCCGGCGAGAGAGGAGGAGGAGGAGGAGAGCAAAGCAAGGGAATGGGAGGGAGGCTTGCGCTTGTTTTTTTTTTTTTTTGAACTCGGAAAACTTGTTTCCATTAGACACTTTCTCCAGCCCGATCGCTGGAGACCAAGCTGGAAACAAAGGTGGGGATTTGGCTCATGAACATCATCGAGCCAGAGCTAACCACACTCGCAGCCACCTTGTTGCAATTTCTCGGGCAATGCCGAATACTGCAGTAATCGAAGGATGCGCCAATAAAATCTCTAATTTGCTTGAGGAGGCTTCCATTAACACTTTGATCAAGATCCATCGAGGTCAAACCCAGCACTGCATCGACGCATCAGATTCGGGATAATTCTTGACATTCCCAAATGCGCTATCCTCTGCAGATCGTAGGGCGACGGTGCCGGCTTGAAAAGGGCTATCCACTCGCACGCATTGCCACACCCCTGAAGGAACTCACCAGCACTGTCCCTTGCAATAAAGCCCCATCCTCCCTGACCCAAACCAGCTTTAAAAGAGCCATCAATATTAATCTTGTAAAGATCTTCCGGTGGCGGCTGCCATAACTTGGGGTTGACTTGCTGCTGACTCTTCATTGTTTTCCTTCCCTTTTCAAAATCTGACACATAGAAAGTTATAAGCGAACAGACATCCAGCAAGTGACTCTTTTTCCCAAATTCACCTTATTCCTTACCACCACCACCTCCATAATGAACCACAATTTGTAGTGGATTGGCTTTGGAAAAGCCCAGATTTTCCTCAGCAAATCATGCCCAGAATGACACTCTGCTAGGATAATGCGGCATTCCTCTAAATTTAGCCCTCTCCAACACTCCTTTACTTCTTTACACCTGAAGAAGAGATGCCCACAATTTTCATCCAGCCTGTGACACATGCGACACAGGGTATCCTCCTTCAACCCCCTACGGCTCAAATTCTGCCGGACCGCCAGACTATTATGAGCTACTCGCCACAGGAACATTTTCACTTTGTTTGGGACCTCCATAGACTTGCGCTTGTTGGGAGGAGAGGAGACGGCGCGAATTTGAATTGGGGCGATCTTTGCTGCCTGCGCTTTTATAGGTACATAATAAACCCATGGTGACACACAGGGCCCCACTCCTCGATCTCGACACAGGGCCCAAAGCTCTTTGAACAGCTGCTGCTAGCTTGCCTTGTTTCCTGGACCCGAAAAAAGAGAGGAGAATAATAGTAATGCAAAGTACACGAAATTTTGGGAAAGTGGAGGGGTGTTTTCGAAAAAAAAATTATTAAAAAGCGTTAGGGAGTCATTCGCGAGGAAAAAGGACACATGCGTAATTTCAGAAAAGCGGAGAAAGTGACTCCTCCGGCCGTACAGGGATTGCCCCACCACGCGCCGGCCGGACACGCGGGCGGGGGGGACGTGGCCGAGCGGGGGTCGCGAATCCCCCCGGCTATATGGAGGTTAGTATATATATGTTCAAACTGTAGCATAAGCATCAGAAAAACATATTATGCTCGTATTCGCTGTAGACACCATTCTATCAAACAAACTAGCAGCAACAGTTTGATGCGATAAGCATTGTTACCTACCCTTCACATATCCATTGCCATGTTCTTTTTAGTTTCTAAAAGCTAAAATTAGCTGTTAAACAAAATATTTTTTTAAATAATAGGATCTATTAGCTAATTGTAGTACATATTTTACTGAATTCATTTATTCGGCAAAAACCGCATGTGAATTTTTGTTACTCTGTAATCTCTCATATAAACAGCTCAAAAATCACAAGCCACAGCCAAAAAGAACGTACCCATCAAGCTACAGCATGAAAGAAATCGAGTCTGTTTTACATCACATGAGACAACTCTGGCCCTGCAGTATTTATTACTTACTAGCCACATAGGCGCGTCGACACGCCGCGCCAGCCACCGTGTGCACCGAAGTAAAAGAGGCGATAATTTGTGAGGAGTTTTTTTAAAAAAATTGAGGGCATATGCGTATTTTCAAAAAAGTTTAAGGGCTTTTTCGTAAAAATTGAGGACCTGTATGTAACGAAACGAGGACCCGTACGTAATTTAGAAAACCGCGGAGCGCTATCCTGCAAACTGGAGGGGGTTTTCAGAAAAATCCGCCGCAAAAAAATCGTCAGGACCTTTTCGCGAGGAAAAAGGACCTGTCTGCGAGGAAAAAGGACCTGCACGTAATTTTCGGAAAACCGGAGGGAACTACCTCCCGGCCGTCTGAGAACCCCGCCACGCGCCGCCGGCGCGCGGGCGGGGACGTGGCCGGCGGGGTGGGGCATTCCCGCTCGTAATAGGCGACACGCGCGTGAGGAGGCGCTGGGGCGACGTGGATCGCTGGGGGGCCGGAATCCCCCCAGGTTTGTATAGCGGTAGCATTCCCAAACAACAACAGATCAACACAGTGTTCTTGTGGTCAGGCACTCAAGACTAGCTAAGCCTAAGCGGTCCATTACATTAAGCACATTACTTTCTCCTGACAGTAAACAAAACAAATTACACATTATTATTTGATTCTGCGTACGGGATGCACCACATTTAGCTTCTTGAAGAGTACCATACACAGCAGGGAGCCACTTGAAGAGTTACTGAAAAACTAACGAGCAAATGATCACACTCATTCAGCTAAGATGTTCTGGAAATCTGTGGTGTCCAGATCAGTGATCTGCTACTAATTTAGCTGCACGGTCCAACCCATCCGATCCTCCACATGACCCATCTGGAGGCTCGTGAGTGAAGTATATAGCTGCTGTGATACCACGCCGACTCCTTGGTTGCCATATTCTACCCTGCAATGCAGAACCATAAATTTCAGACCTAATAATATGGCTATCCATCACTCTTTAAAGAAACACGTTTTCACTGTACAAATCAGCATCGCAACACGGCGCAGCAGCAGATGTTTCGTCCTAAGTTTGGGTGCGGTGGTCAAATTGGAGTGATGTTACAAGCATCACATAACTCCAATGCATCAAACTACTAATATTATGCGATTACCATTGGTTATACACAAGACCACAGTAATCAGTCTCAAAAGAACTACTAATATTATGCGCTTACCTTTGGTTTTTGCTACAAACAGGGAAAAAGTTAACCTCAGCCCAAATGGCTGGTAAATGACGCATAGAGAAATGTTCAAGGAAAGCAATAAAACAGCTAACATTTATAACACGAAGGGTCGAAGAGATGATGGCATTGGCAGGTAAAATTGAGGAACCAACATCCATAAACCAGCATTCCCAAAAAAGAACAACAAAAACATAAAAAAAGAATTGATCACAAAGAAAGAATCACAGCAGTACAGTGAAAAAAGATATTAAAAAAACTAGTACATGAAGTAGTAGCATCTTCTTAGTGATATTTTTAGAAAAAGCCAAATCCTATTCAAGAAATTGCAGTGATGTGTATTCAGGAAATGAGTTGCAAACTTCTATTCCATCATGCATGCATATTAAGTAGCAACCAAACTTCGAAAGCAAAGCAGACGTTTCACCTTTTCCCCAGATACGTAATGCTCCCCACGGGTGACACCACAACAGCTGTTCCAGTGCAGAAAACTTCATCAGCGTCAAGCAACTCATCCACTGACACAAGGCGCTCCTCAACCTTTCAAGAAGCCAATAGCATTAATTAAGGGTAAAAAAAAGCAGCATATGATACTTTCTATGAACTGTTAACTGTCTAGAGAACATTGCTTTTCTTCCTCTGATCAATGACCCTGTGATGGCCTGATGGGGCCAACAACAGCTCTTCAAGGCTCAGCAGATGCACAATTTAGGATATAGTTAGTAACTTAATTAATGTTGAGCCTGCTTCATGGATCCTGCTGGTGCTACCCATGCCAACAAGTTACAAAACTGAAGGTACGGCAGCTATAAACATGGCCAACTTAAATTCGCAGCTAAAATGCACAGTTTAGGCAGTTATTTCTTCCTCAGTTCGTTGGAATCCATGAGGTAAAGAGTAATTTACCTTGAAGCCTTTGCTTTGAGCAACTTCAACTATACTTTTCCTTGTTATACCAGGCAGTATTGTTCCTTTTATTGCTGGAGTAGAAATAACATTGCCCTGGTGCAAACGAGACATAACAAACATAAATAATCTCTGCAGTCCTTAACACGTGGAATAAAATTCCTCAAGCAAAACCAGACAGCTTACATTTTATCTAAATGAAAAAAATCAGATGTAAATTCAAATGTATGAATGAGTAATTCATCCTCCAGGGAAACACTACATGATGTTCTACACAACTATGAGGAACAAACTAGAAGAACCTAACTTATTTTACATCTTAAGGGTATATTCATGCCACTTCACTGCTTGGAACCTCAAAAAATGATGGGTCACATGGGGATGACAAACCATGCAATATGGTGCACTACAGAACCAAAGGCTGTTATCACCATCGTAGACTTTTATTACTAAAAACTACTTCTAGCTGCAGGTACTGAACAAAGATGTCCCAAAATAACAAGCACAGCTATATGAGGGATCATACTTTCACAATAAAAATATTGCATGAAGAAACTTCTTCCAGATATTTGTTGTGAACGGCATCCAAATAGAGGGCATCAGAATATCCTTTCTCCTTCGCAATCCTCTGCGCTTTCAATACCTACATGGTGGTGACAAGTATGGCAATTAAGCAACCATATTTTCAGGTTCAAAAGTTAAAACAATGTGGGCAGTAGCACATTATGTCAATGGCATGGGTTAAAAACTCATCACAGACTCTTGACTTCAATTTTAGGATAAATTTACCACTTACAAGCAACATCCCTTTCTTACTAGTTATAATGAGTATAGATATTCGTCTCAAGGAACGGAAGAAACAGACAGGTGTGATAAGCATTTAGCACAACATAAAATAGAGTTTCACATCAACATCCAACATTTAGCACCTTACATATTAGTTTCAGAAGAACTTAAGGATGAAATATTTAAGTTTCTAAGATAATAAATATTAAAACCAGTGTTCCCCAAGGCGGCCACCTAGCCCGCCTAGGCGCTAGGCACCACCCTCCCACCTTGCCTGTCTGCCGCCCGAGTAGTGCCTAGCCCCTTGAAACAAACTGTAGTCAACTGCTAAGAGCAAATATTATGAAAAAAAGAACAGCAAAATAAGCTTCAATAGCTGAGATACACAATGTTGTAGCACTGGAAGTTCCATCATTCCATTTTCAAGAATGTGTCCCTATTATAATGTATTTAGTACACTTTGTCATTTGCAGTACTGTGATCCTATTCCTATGTCCCTATCATAGTTTTGAGCACAGGAAGAAGCAAAATTTTCATGCTAAGTCCTAAGCAATAGTAAGTGAGAGCGTAGTTGCATGTATAACGACTAAGACAATGATTCCCACAGAAGTTGTAGGTTGAAGGCTTGAAGCTATGAAAAATATAGCTTTCATAGATGCTGATGCAGAAAGTTACCGAGGCATAGTTTCCAATGGTTTTCACGCCTCCAGTTCCACCAGGGGCAGCACGGTGAAAGTTATCTTCAATAATCAAATTTATAGGAGCTAAACCTTCCTGTAGAACAAAGTTAACAAACTTAATCAACATTGCACTAGTTGGAAAAAAACTACTTTGGATACATCACAGAGGTTGAGCTTGTATTCTAGATGCAATCATGACAAGCGAATCTTCTTGTGGCGCAATTACCATTCAGCTATAGCACCGGGAATGTAAGAACACTACTCATGATGATTTCCCTAGGTCCATGATTCTTTATTTTCAATGAATGCCTAGAGAATCTGGTGGAAGTTAAAAGTTCAAAATCAATACAAACCTTGAAATAATTGCCAACAGGGGAGACAAAAATCATAAAGGTGTACTCAGGAGCAGGTGCAAGACCAAGAACAGCACCACTTCCCATAAGTAGTGGCCTTATATACAAGGAACCTTTACCAGTAGGAGGCACCTAGAAATATAATACAGTAAACAAACAGTGAGGGGATCATGAACATAACAAGTATTATTGAATACAGAGCTCAATGAAACAATAATAAGAAAAAACAAAATTACTTACCCATCGTTTATTTGCCAAAGCTGTTTGTTTTACTGCATCCACAAATTGCTCAACAGTTGGTGCAGGCATGCACATCCTCTCTGCACCTTCCCTCATCCTTATGGCATTCTCCTCCGGACGAAATAATAGTATGGACCCATCAGTTTTCCTATATGCTTTTAGGCCCTCAAACAATCCCTACATAACAAAATTCTCATTGTTCAAGCACAAAATACTGTCATTTCGGGCTTCAAAGAATACCTATTTCACAGGTAACCATCGTTCCAAGTTCCCAATCCACCAGAAATATGAAACACGGCCTTCCACACACTTACTAACCTGTCCATAATTTAAGACTCCAGCAGAGGGGCTCAGTGCTATAGGTCCAAATGGCAGTACTTCACCTTTGGAAAAGTTTCCATCTGGCCCACATTTTGCAATGTACATAAAGTCGGTCTGGACGAGGCCAAAACAGAGGTTATCCCAGTCCAAGTCAGCCACCTCAGATGTTTCCCTGCTATGAGTACTTATACCATCAGAACAAAATATTGAATAATGAACGTATCACTAATGAATTTAGTTGACACAATCCCATGTACCAAATGATAAACTAGTGAAGCATAAAGTGTATAGTTCATATTTACACACATGTGGTTAGTTGTTAGAGAAGCTTGACATCCTATTGTGCCACAAGCATTGTAATGAGGAAGAGTTGGCATCGAATAAATGTGATTCTGGATCTGCAGCAGCAAGAAGAAGAAAAACAATCTTTTATTAGATCACAATGCTGGTGAAAGTTTAATAATTATTAGTCACTTGCTCGTGCGTTGCAACGAAATTTATTAGATATATAGCGAATTATGCTATGAAAGAGGGCTACTCTGATCAGTTCAAAAGTGTAGAGTGATAAGAAATTGAGAATAGGGCAGTTGGTGGAGAAGGCACCTACAACCACCAACTCATTTTTTATAATAGTAATGATAATGATATGAACTCCGTCTGCAACTTTGCAAGGAAACACAAAAAGCAAGCTAGATATCCATTTTGAAGGAACAAAATGACAGCAACTGAGTCAGGCTTGAATCGATTAGTCGGACAGGGAAGGTCAAGCGCAAAAGGTTTATCCAGATTCCAGAAGGACCAAACAAACGGAATCTATTCTATGCCATTTCACTAGCCATGGTGTGGCGCCATCCTAGTAGGCACCTTCTTTTCTGCGGGATAGTCCTAGACGAACTACTTGAGTGAAACATGCAATGTGGATAACTTTCTAATGGCATTACAATGAAGCAACTACCTGAAGCGATGGGGATGGAGGCAGCGCCGTTCGGGAGAGCAATAGCCACGGCCGCTGTCCGGCGAGCGGAGGAGCGGCGGGGAGGGCAACGCGGGTAGCGAGGCCGAGCTCCATTTGCATTTCTAGCGCTAGCTCTCGCAACCAGGGGATTAGAGATTTTGCGCGGAGGCTTGTGTATGCGGCCAGGCGAGTCAGGAGTCGGCGGCGAAGAGAAGGCGGCGGCGGCGGCGGCCAATGCGGGGAATACCATACCCCAGATCTATAAATCTATTGAGCTTAGGGCTTCCTCCAACAGAAAAAACTTCTCGAACTTCTAACTTCTGGTTCATTTCCCCTATTTATAATTTTTTTCTGATTTTTGAGGTTTTTTTTAGCTTTTTTTTGTCTGTTCTTTTTTCCCGTATTTTTAAATTTTTTAAATTTTAGTTACACCAAATAAGTCATCATCAGCTATAGTGTAATTTTAGTCAGCTATAGTATAATTTCAGCCATAAGTCAGCTTATTTTAGCCCAACTAAGCGGCACCATTGAGCCTAGGGTCAGCTTTTCAAATTCATTTATCAGATTGGCTTTTCAAAACTACTTATCAACTCATCAGTATTTTATTAGTTTGAATAAACGAGCTTCTCAAAATGACTAATCGGTATTCAATTTGTTCGAACAAATTGGCACAATAGGAAAAAAGCCATAAGCCAACCATATGCAATAGGCAATGCCTATGGGACAGGCGACGCAAGCAAGCGTAATGCAGTGTATACCTACACTGACGATTAGAGATGCCACTAGGTAAGCTATGATAACCCAAATCTATATCTATACCTAAATAAAAAAGAGTATACCCAGTAGGTTTGGGTAACCCAGTGAATAAAGGAGAAAGAAAAGGAGGAGTTAAATTAAAGAGGCTTATGAAAATTTTGTCAAACTTTAGTACTTTGGAATTTCAATATCGCGTTCACATCATAAAAAGTTTTCCGAAATCAATTAAAAATTATTGGAGATGATCCTATAGGGGAACTACTCTATGTAAATTGGCAAGGCTATGCACACACGTGGACCCCATATGCTTTTATATGAAGCTTTTGTAAAACTTCGGTATTTGAAATTTCAACCTCGTGTTCACACCACAAGAGTTTTACGAAATCGACTGAAATTTGTTAGAAATAATTATGTGTGTATGGAGCTACTTTGTGTAAATTGGTGGACGTGGCTCCCACATGCTTTTATATGAGCTATAACTGAGTATGGGTGGTCTAAGTCCATGGATAATCCAAGTGCACTCTTAATCCTAGGTTTGAATGTATATTGTTAAAGATAGTTAAGAGGGTATTATCCTCCTCATATATTAAATCTAAATGGATATTGTATTTTTTTATCTATACCCTACCTAATAGTCTAAACTAATAAACCACCAGTTCAAATTATTTTACATCCACCCAATAATTACCTGCTTCACAGTCATGACCTTAACTACGTCCACACCACAATATGCACCCAGAAATACACCATCCTAAAAATGTGCGCACCAGATTAACTCTCCTCTATTCTCTCTCCTTACTCAACCGTATCCGACGGTCATCCTTCAATGGATCTGCAGTACCCCCTCGTCATCCCGCACCGCCTCCCGAACCGCCCTCCCCACCCTTCTCTTGGATTTCGCCGCAGCGCTTCCTCCGCTCCCTCCGCCTCCCCCGCGCCAACCCCTTCCTCTTCCCCTGCGCCTCCCCTTCACCCCCGCGCTTCCTCCCTCCCCCTCCTCCCCGCCCTCCTCCGCCTCCGCCTCCCCTCCTCCCCGCGCCTCCCCTCCTCCCCGCTTCCCGCCCCTCCGCCTCCCCGCGCCTCCACCTCCTCCCCGCGCCTCCCCTCCCTCCGCCTCCCCCCTCCTCCCCCGCGCCTCCCCTCCCTCCGCCTCCCCCATCCTCCCTCCGCCTCGAGCAGCCCAACAAGATGGCACGGACGCGGTCGACGCAGCAGCTGGCGAGCGCAGCGGCGTGGGCAACGACGCGCGTGCGTCGCGGCGGCGCGGCGCCGAAGAGCAAGCCGAGGCGACGCGAGCGGCGACGGAGAAGGGAGCGGGCGCGACCTCCCCCCCTACCGAATCCGTGATCCCGAAACCCTAGAGGCGCTCCGGTGCCTCGGTCCCGCCGGCCGGCCACCGAGGCCGGCTCGCCCGCGATCGGAGAGGCGAACGCCGCGAGGCGTTCCGTTGGGCCACCGTCGGGTGGTGGCGGCGGATCTTGTCGCCGCGGGAGTGCAGGAGGCGCCGCGGGTTCCGGGCATGGCGGACGACGTCGAGCCGGAGGAGGGGAGGCTGCCCAACGACGACGGCACATGCGACCGTCGACCCGACGTCGCGCTCTCCTACATCGTGAGTACCGCCTCCCTCCGGGCTCGCGGAATGCACCGCGCCGGCGGGTTGTGCCGCTTAGTTGCGGAGGTGCTAATTCGATGCACCGAGCGCTCGATCGCTCCAATTTTGCGAGAAGAAGTTTGAGGGCTCTGCGTGATTTCGCGGTTCCTCTATAGTCCTCGTCTGTTTGTTTAGTACCGTAAGAACTCTAGACATCTTAACGCGTAGTACTCTCTGCTTTTAGCCTTTTGTCTAAGGTAAGTAGAGTGAGGGAGTGACTGCATTGGTCGTTTTGTTGGAATGGGGAAAACTTGCTCGTTTTGGTCATTGGTTGGTTGATGCAGTGATGCCCATTGCCAATTTGGTTCAGCGCTTTCATGGCTCCGTCTTGGCTTTACAAGGAATGATGGACTAGATGTCTTAGCAACTGTGTGAGTTACTCCAGTTTTGTTGCATGGTGTAAAGGACCAACTAGCTAGGGAAACCACCAGAAAATTTAAAAGTAAATTATTGCCCTTTTTAACTGAAGGTGTAAACTTTTGGCAAGGCTATAAAAATTGCGCTCCAATACGAGGATGTTCCGGGCTTTTATTTGTTGTTGTTTGACCTCTGGTGTAGATTTGTTTCCATGAGTGCTATTTATGGTTCCAACGTTGCTCTTTTCTTGGCATTGTCCTGTAAATTACAAGTGTGTCATTGCTCGACTTGGGAGCACGAGGGTGTTTGTTCGGTTGGACACTCTTAAGACTCAAATATAGAAATCTGATTCTCGCTATGGGTTTTGAAGGAAGTGAAAGGAATGAAGAAAGCACGAATGGTGGAACCTTTTGATGTTGAAATTCGATGAAAAGAACACACAGATATCTGTTCTTTTATTTTAATTTGTTAGGAATAAACTTTTGAGATGATTGCTGTAATTATGGCTCATACTGATCAGTTCTTCATTTGATGGATATTGAGAGAAACCTTACTTTGAATTATATGTTGTATGTCTATACCTATGATCATAGATTTTTGTCTTCAACTCTTCATTCTTTTCTTCCCATGTTTTTATACCTATGATCATAGATTTTTGTCTTCAACTCTTCATTCTTTTCTTCCCATGTTTTTTCCCAGGATGAAAAACTTGACATGTTCTTGGACATTTTGAAGGACTTTGAAGGAGGAGTGTCACAGAGAGAACCTAGGTAAAGAGTGAGTAGTTTCGTAGGTTGCTTCCTTTCAATGCGTTTGAGAGAGAGATAAGCAGGCACAATCTTTGTGAGGTCGAAATTTGGTGGATATGGTTCATTTTGCCCACATGCCGCGTTCTCCTCCCCTTTGCCTCAAACTGAAGCCCACCCAAGGTGGGAAACATTAGCACCTCAAGATCACCTTACCAACAATCCGCCGAGGTCCTTTATTGATTTCCATTGTGTTGTTAACGATTATGCATTACGGTGATTGCGCATTCATGTGGTATTGAAGATGTCATGATTTACTAATGCGAGCATGGGTCAAAACCCTTCAAGCGTGGCGATGGAATCCATTTCCCGAAATAATGGGTCCGCAGATGCCTTCATCCGTGATTTATGTAAAAGGAAAGATGCTCAAGCACAAATGGCAAGAAGGACTCTATTGCGTATTCGATTCGTTGGACGACTCATTTAATGGTAGTGACGGATGACACTCAAAGTTCGGATCAAAGTTGGTTCCAATAATGCTTTGATGAGAAAGAATGCAGCTATCTCGATGGCACAGGCCTTGATATTTCTTCATCTTCGTCCATAGAGGAAAGTCACGATGGTCTTGAAGGGGTGAGCACGCGGTGGGCGCGGGCGGCGCGGCGGGGCCGGACGAGACGGGCGGGCGGGCGCGCGGCGTGGCGGACGAGACGCGGCGGACCCGCATCCACATGGTGTGGGGCGCGCACGCAGTGGACGCGGCGGCGCGGTGCGGCGGGGAGGAACCCAATTATCCAAATAAAACATATATGGCCATTCAAAAATTGGTTTTGAAAGCAGGGAACAAAACATGTATGGCCATTCAAAAATTCGTTTGGTTGATTTTGTGTGCATCCCTAAAATGCCGCCGTGGCGTTAGCACGGACACTATACTAGTATGGATATAAGTTTAGACAAGGATGATGGGTACTCAATGGCAGCCCTACTGACTGCTTGGTTTCACACCATGGATTTTGTTGCGGGACCCACCGGTCAGTGGTATCCTTGTTTACCTTAGCCAGAGCTAGTTTTATGATGTCAGTTTATATATATTCTAGCTTGTGAGCTCAGGCCTGGATAACATCCGATGCTTATTTGGTTGGAAGCAATGCTTGTCACAAGTATCTTAGGTGGTAAGTTTGATTATGTTGGGCTAGTGTTTGGTTTTTAAGCCATAAGTTTAGACATACTGTTTTTTTTTTCTGTCAAGCCTCACCAACGTCAATGTTACAGGTATATAGTAAGTTGTGACGAGATTCAAAATCTATAGGCTCTCTCTTTTTCAGGATGGATCGTAAAAGTGGCCTCTATCCTGGCGGATATCTGTATGAATGTTAATAATACTAGAAATTCAGAGTGCATGTACCGAAATTGTTTGCAACAAGCAGGTGCATGCTAACGTAGATAGATAGATAGATAGATAGATAGATAGATAGATAGATAGATAGATAGATAGATAGGCACGTACCTCTGTGGTAGCACGGCGAGCGTTGTGCGCCATATGTATCTTGCTCGCTCGCTGGCTAGAACGGGGTATATATATATGCATGCTGGCTGTGTGTATCGATCAGGAGCATATATATGAACGGGGCTTGTGTATAGTAATATCATAAAAGCAAATGAGGAGGCAGTCAAGCTTGCATCTTCCTAATTAGTTAATGTGCACCCGAATATATATATATATATAATCCAAGGAGAATAATTTAAAGACGTGCACACCGAGATCTAGATTGAGACTAACGGAGAGATGCGATTCACACCAACTGTGATCGATCTGACAGTATCAGAAAAAAGATCAGTGAATGAAAGAATTAACAAGGCATGCATGAGGCCGCATTGTGCATGCAGCGCGCAAGCACCCTAATTCCTAATTTCGTAGCAGCATTCTACGCACGCACGCACGCACCATTTGGGATTGATTAAGCTGCTACATGATTGGGAATTACTACTTTGCGTGCCTAGCTTCTCCATGGTTAGGCCACGTTGTGAACGGTTTCAGTTTCTATTTTATTTTGATTTTAACTTATTTAAGCCAGAAATGAATTGAAACGTGTTAGTTTCTAATTTTCAGTTATTTTGACTTTTTTTTGCATTCTCTTTTTTCCCTTATGACAACGTAATTTCAGCTATGACAACGTAATTTCAGCGATAAAACAAAAATCACGGTCAGAAGATTAAGCAACAAGCTAGGTGGAACCATGAGCCAAAAGCTGGCTCGACGACTTCAGGACGGTCACACAATTGGGTGTGTAACATGCATATATTAATTTAATTCCAGCTTGCTTCACGCTCAGATTCGAATTCGATCGTCGGCACCTACTACTGAGCCTTCAGTTGAGGACTCCAAATGAAATGCTCACCGACGCAGCGTCAACTGACTCGATTCGCTATTTTTAAAAGACCTTTGTTTACAAGGTATGGTCTTCTATTAATTTAGATATATGGTAAGGCAGACTACGCGCAAGCTTACTCCGAAAGGCACACTTTTATTAAGTTACAACCGTTAATTGCGAAGAGCAAGAAGGCAGAGCTAGCTTACTCCGAAAGGCACACTTTTATTAAGTTTCATCGTAAATACCCACAAATAAGTCAGTCTAGGGCTTGTTCTTTTTGGCTGTGGCTTGTGGCTTTTGGCTACGGCTTATCACTTTTAGGCTGTTTGTATGAGAGATTATAGCATAACAAAAACTCATGTGTGATTTTTGCCGATATAAATGAAGTCAATAAAGTATGTACTACAATTAACTAGTAGACCCTATCTTAAAAAAGCAGTTTTTAGAAGCTGAAAAGAACAGGGCATATAAGTACTTTTGTGACATATGTCTCTCTGCAAATGGATGGCTGACTCGGATAAAATTGCGAATGGCCCTTCTCCCATCGAAAGGAAAAAGAAGGAAAAACCCATCGCCTACCGCCTGGCCCATGGCTCCTCGCCTCATGGAAACGCTGAATCTGATGCAAATACCTGTTGGGAATTCAGGTACCTCTCACTATTCGGGGTTCATCTTCTGACGAAAGCCCAAATAAATCAGCCATAAAAAGCCCACATAAACCATCCGATGAAAGCCTAGATAGCCAGCCACCAAAGCCCACACTATATAACCGAAAGATGGCAAGAGCCACGTACAGCTTCAGCTCAACATGAGCTAGCTGCAACAATCATATCCAAGGGGCCCTCCACACTCCCAATCAACCAATTGCAACACAATAGCGCGCTGCTACTAGGCCTGGGTCAATGAGAAATCGACAACAGCTAGGAACAATCAAGTGCTAAGAGGGAGCAAGGTGTATGGCCAAGCCACAACCAGAGAAAGCCAGCACTCCCAGCCCCTCGACACCGTGGAACCACATGCTGAGCTTCAAGATGGTACCACTGAATGTGCTGTATCGGAGGAAAGACTCACCCTGATTTCATGTGGAATGATGGGGTGGGCATATAGTGGTTAGCTCGTAGACTGCCACAAGTACCTACCGGACCAGGCGCTCAGGTTGGAGTCTAATGAGGGCACCGACCCAGGCTCCGATGATACCGACAATGACTCACAATAGACAACTGGTCCACCCAGGGGAATTGTGTCATCAGAGGTGCCCTATGTGTCCTCCAGAAGAAGGGTCCTAGTGGGCTACAGTAAAGTCCGACGAGGCAAACAGAAGGTTATCATGTCCACGTACGGGACGTACGAAGAGGCATATAACCTTGTGCTGAGATTGCTTCACCAGATAGCCGAATCAAACCCCATCATGTACATAAACAAGCTTGAGCATCCAGATGCTAATGGAGGGCCCAACTGCTTCATACTGGACCGGTTATTCTGGGCTTTCACCCAGGCCATTAAGGGCTTCAGGTTTTGTCGTCCTGTGCTCATGATGGATGCCACTTTCCTCACAGGGAGGTACAAGGGAACCATTCCCATTGCGATGGTGGCCGATGCGAACGATCAGCTTCTCCCAGTGGTATTTGCTATTGTGAAGAGCGAGAACACGTCCAGTTGGCTCTGGTTCCTGGTTAACGTGAAGTATGCGGTGGTTAGCCACTGACCTAATGTTTGTGTCATCACGGATCACAATGCTGAGTTGATGGTCACGCTAAACACCATGCAACATGGGTCCGAACCACCTCAATAGTGGAATGATGTGCGAACCCGGTGGTCATGAGATATCTTGCATCTACTTGTTCACATGGTTCCGCAGCCAAAAAGTTCTGAAGATGTTCAAAGCATTGTGTCTGCAAAACCAGATGTAGAAGCTCAAGTCCATCTGGATAAAGTTTGAAAGGCAAACTACAAAGGGAGACAATGAAGTACGTTGTGTTTGAAAGCTGCACATAAAATTTTAGAATTTTTTGAGCTCATTTGCTATATTTAAAAATTCAAACAAATATGACACATAAAATAGTACTTAGACAGGTAACTAAGCTGACTAATTAGCCGGCTTAATTACCTGCTGGATTGTGGTAGGGCGGCAGGCCATCTGCCATCTGGTAGCCGGGTGACAAGCACCAGGGATGCTGTGTGTCACCTGCAGGCCGCTGTCGGCCGATCACCAGACGGCAGAAGTGCCATTTTCGCTATTCCTGTGCGCATATAGCTATTTTTGCAAATACGAGTGCAAAACGCGCTATATATATGCCAAAATTCACCTTTGGACTAGCAACAAGGTGTATTCGTACACACACTAACAATTGAGTCTTATTTAAACCTATATTTACAAGAATGACAGTTGTCATGTTGAATTAGTAAAATATCATTTCTGACGCACGGTGGTCGTACAGCAGCCCCGGGGGGCGACACATGGCCTTTGTCGCATGGCCATTATGCGGCAGCGCGGTGGCCGTGTAGCAGAGGGCTGCTGTACGGCCACCGTGCATCAACCAATTACTAAGTGTAATTAGCGCTAATCTAATCATAATTAGAAAGTTTATTTAGGTGCACTGCTTGTACGATTTTTTAGATATAGTAAATGAGTTTAAAAAATTATGAAATTTTATGTGGAGTCTCCTAATGCAGTGCACTTAATTGTGTAATTTTTGTAATTTTATCCATCCTGAATTTCACTTAATAATTCATTTAAGCATACCGTTCGTTTTAATTTTTTTTAATGTAGCAAATAAGCTCCAAATATTACATTTTCTTTTAATGATCCTTGCACAGTCGATCTAATTCTTCACAATCTGGTAGAACCCAATATTCTCTAGTGCTGTTCGGCATGATAGGGAATGCAAACACGATGATGTCGTACGCTGATGGCATTATTAGGCTACAACAACAACAAAAATATTAGTCTAAGGGAAACCTTTTTTTACATCTAAAGGTGAACAATGGCATACTAGTAAGTAACCTTCAGCTAACAAATGAAAAGTAATTCAAAAGTACTCACATTCTCCCAAATTTTGGAGATTTTGTGCTGGCTATGTGGCATTCATAGCAAATCACTAAAACAATATGCTTTAGCCATCAAAACAATCTGCATATGATTTTATGCAGATCGCGAGCAGCCAGCTGCGGCAGAAAGCGGACCCGTCGCCCTGAACTCCATAGGCTGGGTTCGTCGGCGGCGGCTCCGCAACAGGTACGCCGGTGGTTGCAGCTTGTCACCAAGCTAGGTTTCTGAGTTTGACACGGCTTAAGAAAAAAAAATGCACAATTAGATGGACTGTATAAGGATCTTTAAAAAAAATCATAGTTTCTTGAGTTTATTTGGTACATTAAAAAATTCCTACAAACAATCTACATAAATAGATTCTTTAGTGAAATTCAGGATAGATAAAATTATAAAAAATTACACAATCAAATATGCTTTGTAAGGAGGCTCCATATAAAATTTTATAATTTTTAAGCTCATTTGTTATCTCTAAAAATTCGTACAAACAGTGTACCTAAACGAACTCTCTAATTACGATTAGATTAGCGCTAATGACCCTATGACTGATGCATGGTGGCCATGCGGCAGCCCTTTGTTGCTGTGTGGCCTTTGTGTTGCCGCACGGTGGCCGTGCGGCGGAGGCCACGTGTCACCACCCGGGGGCTGCCACACGCTGCCGTACATCAGAAATGATATTTTTACTAATTTAGTGTGGTAATTGCTATTTTTATAAATCGCCAACCTCCTCCTCCCTGCTCGTTGTCGCGGTTTTAGCGGTGCTCGTCGCCGGCGCCTCGTGCGCTCCTAAGGTGCCCCCTGGCCCCAACATCACGGCGAACTATGACGGCAAGTGGCTGGAAGCCAAGGGCACTTGGTACGGTAAGCCCAAGGGTGCCGGCCTCGATGACAACGGTGGTGCCTGTGGGTACAAGGACGTCGACAAGCCGCCATTCAGCAGTATGACATCGTGCGGCAACGACCCCATCTTCAAGGATGGCCGCAGCTGTGGCTCCTGCTTCGAGATCAAATGTGAGAAGCCTGAGGCATGCTCCAACGAGCCCGTCGTCATGTACATCACCGACATGAACTACGAGCCCATCTCCGCCTACCACTTTGACCTCGCAGGTCACGCCTTTGGCGCCATGGCGAAGGCCGGTAAGGAGGACGAGCTTCGCCACGCCGGCATCGTGGACATGCAGTTCCGCCGCATCCGCTGCAAGTACCCGGCGGGCACCAAGATCACCTTCCATGTGGAGAAGGGCTCCAACCCCAACTACTTCGCGCTGCTCGTCAAGTACGTGGCCGGCAACGGCGACATCGTTGAGGTGTCCCTCAAGGAGAAGGGCTCCAACGAGTGGAGCGACCTCAAGGAGTCGTGGGCGCCATCTGGAGGCGCGACACCCCCAAGCCACTCAAGGGCCCCTTCTCCATCCGCCTCACCACTGAGTCCGGTGTCAGGCTCATTGCCGACAACATCATCCCCGCCGACTGGAAGCCCGACGCCATCTACAAGTCCGATCTTCAGCTCGAGTGATCCAACGCATCCGATCCGAGACCTGCCGAACGAGGCAGGCAGGCATGCATGGCGTGCTATTTAGGCCGGGAGGCAAAATTTTTGCTCCTTTGCAGCTTTCAAAGTTTCACTGTCCCCTTGTAATGTAATGGCTAGCCATGGTGCTGGTTTGGTGGTCTGGGTCGATGATGCTGTTGCACAATTCGATCCCGTCATTTCTAGACTCTTTGGTGGCCACAGAGACCGCTGAGTCCATGATTTCATGGAATGCTAGCTCTCAATTAATTCCATCTGAAAAAAGAATTTAGTGTTTAATATATAGTCGATGTTGAATTTGGTGTTTAATCCAAATATTTCCCGATGGTAAGGATGAATCACCGACAACAAGACCCCCCAACAAAGTGATGGGTATTGAAAAAAATTATTACCAAAAGGATATCATCGGCAGCAAAAAAACAATATACTAACCATCGAAAAATGATAGAAATCTAGTTGTGTTTATAGCCTAGTGTGAGACCATGTGATGGTCGTATATGTTGTTGATAATGAATAATTGATATTTGATTTTATTAAAATTTGTATTTGTGAAAATTCTGGTCGATGCGTTTCTATGCTTGAGTTTTCAGGATGACAAAACGACTACATATGGTTTTAACAACGGATGGAAGTCCAGTTAGCCTTATGATGGCTGGTCCGATCAGGCCTTGTGATGGATGGTTCGATCGGCAGCTCCGAATGACAGATTTTGACCACGACAGACTCGGACGACATATTTCGACCACGGCAGACTTTGACCACAATTTCGACCACATTGACTTCGACCACGTCCAACTTTGACCACGTTCGACTTCGACCACGTCCAACTTCGACCAAGTCTGGTTTCGATCACGGCATTTCGACTACGGCATTTCGACCATGTCAAGTTTCAACCACCACAATCTTACCATGGTATTTCAACCTTGTCATTCTTCGATCACGACATTTCGACAACGGAACATCGAATACGGCAGAACGATCACACCTAGTCGAAGATGGTAAGTTACAATACTTTTCGATGGTCGTAACTACAGTACTTTTCAATAGTTGTAGCTACAGTGTTTTTGTCGATGGTCGTAACTATAGTACCTTCTCTATGGTCGTAGTTATAGTAACTGATCGATAGTTATAGACTTTACTGATCGGTACTTGATAGGCATAGACTTTACTAGTCGGTACTCGATAGTCGTAGATTTTACTGGTCGGTACTTGATGGTCGTAGACTTTACTAGTCGATACTCAATAGTCAACAACTTTGTGATTGAACTTGTAGACTTTGAGGTCCGCTGTCACTGCCTTAGGCTTTTTGATCGGTAGTCGTAGACGTCACAATCGGTAGTCTTAGGCTTTTACAATCGGTTGTTGTAGATTTTACGATTGATACTCGTAGACTTCATGGTCGGTAGGAATGCTTTAACTCTTATGATCTTCGAGTACTTGTGTTAGGCCAGCGGTATGACTGGCTGGTGCATGGTAGTTGATGATCGGTGAATAGTGCTTGAAGGAACAGTACTCGAAGGATTCGGTACTCAGGAGATGGAAGTACACAGTGGGCAAATGGTTGTGGTACTAGATAGTCGGAAGGACTCGGTACTCGATAGTCAGAAGACTAAGTACTCGATAGTCGTGGTTTTCGCGATCATGATCAGCGATTGGTTGTCGAAGATTTGTGGTTGGTGCTTCGGTACTCATGGATAGTAGTCTATCCGATACTCAGTGATCAATGGTGCAACAAATGATTGAGGATCGATAGTCGTAGACTTAGCGATCTGGTGTTTTAGTCGTAGCGATCGATACTTGGTAGTTGGTACTCGATGATTCTATGATCAGTAGCGATGCTGGTTATTCTGAAGTGTTTGGAGCGATAGGAATTCTCGAGTTCTTGTGTTCGAGTACTTGATGAGTGAGCGATCGGTGTCTTGTATAGCGGTTGTAACCGGTTGTAATGAGTTGTCTGAAGCTGATTTTTGTATAGTGGTGAGATTTGTGGTTGTAAACGACCTGGTTGGTGTTCGTAAATGGTTTAGTTCCTGTCCATGGATAGACAAGGGTGTGTGGTACGTGTGTGTGTGCAGATGACGATCAAGTTGTGGAGAATTTGTGCCGAGAAAACGTTCTTTGGTCTTTGATGTACATGTTGACGTGGAGACGAGCATGGTCGATGACGAGGAGGACCGGGACTAGGATGGGGAAGTCTAAGGTCCAGGCAGTCGGGAATGTCACGTGAGGTGGTCAGGCTCACGCTGGAGCACGTGGAGATTAAAGTTGGTGATTCGTAAAGAAGCTACTGGCGATGCAGTCCAGAAGGCTCCGACACGAGTGGTGATGATACGTGTAGGAGATATGGGAGGTGCGGTCTTGGAGGCTTCGACACGTGATGATGATGCATGATGAAGATATGGAGGTGTTGTCCTGGAAGTTTCGTCACGTGATGAGATTGGACACGTTGTGGAAGTAGTACATAATGGAAGCATAAATCAAATTGATTTTGTACAATTAATGTCTAAATCAACTAGGTTCACCGACATCATCCTCGGTCCTCGTGAGCGCCACTACCACTATCTAGATCTAGTGCGCCGCATCAGCTGGATGGTGGTAGCTCAGTTGGCCTAGCAGCGGAGTCCAATGGGGCAGCGGTGATGAAGATGCAGAGAGAGGAGGGAGAGAAGAAAATGGAGCGTAATTGAGCATAGAATATAGCATGTTGAACCTACCTTATAATTTCCCCCTATAATGCTAATTGTATACCATGTCATCCTAAAACCAGACCATGTGTGAAAACCATTGCCACTTTGGCGTCACATCAAAGCAAAACCGGCTTCGGATGTTCTCAGGGGTAAAATAAATGGTATTGATAATTGAGGGGTTAAAATAACCGGTTTGAGAGATCATGTGGTTATGACCCCATGTTTGTGATGAGTAATTGACATCGGTTTAGGAAAGTCGAGTTTGGTTTGTGTGGTTCGGACCGTGGTATTGCGTGGTGCAATCGGGTTCGGTCGGACTTGGTCAAACCTGGTCAAAGTGATTAGGATGCATATTATGTTGACTTGTCAGGTTTGAGCTATTTCATGCTTCATTGATGCTATTTATGCTTTCATATATCGAGCGGTGCTATGTGATATATTTCTTGTCTGTGATGGCTGCAGGACGTCGAGGCGGAGTCGTGGAGAGACACGAGGTGACCGGACTAGGCACAGGCGGTGTCGAGGTCAGATCGGTCGGATGTGTCGAAGACGGCGGAGACTCGAGGTGGTTGCGAGGCTTGGATGACAAGGAACGCAGAAGCTTCCCGGAAGGTGCAGGAGGGGCGTTTCGGTAAAAACGCAAAGCTGCACAAGTGGAAGTGGGTTCCGTTCGGGATTTAGCAGGCGTAACGGGTTGAAGACCCGTTAGGCAAAGGCTATAAATAGGAGAGGTGTGTGCAAGTGCATGTAAGCCTTGTGAGGGGGAGTGCATGGTTGTTAGGGTTTGCTTTAGTCAAAATGACCTTTGGAGAGGTTGTTTTTGCTTTAGAGCTTTAGTGGTTGAGGGAGGCAGAGTTGTGTTGGAAGGGTGTCTCTTTCATTGTTTTCTCCTGAGTGTGGTCTCCTCTCCAAGCATGTAGTGCTCTTGTGATCTTGAGTCTTGGGAGAGGGAGAGGAGGAGTTGATGCCTATGTAATCCTTCCCTTGAATGTACATGCGTATGGGGATGTCTCTATGATCCTCAATATCAATATGAGATGGATTTGGTTGAATTTGATTAAGTCTCTGGCTCTTTGTTGGTTTTTGCCTTAGATGCTTCCTATGCTTGATTCTTGACTTTTTGTGTTTTGAGTTGATTCTTGCTGAGAAGTGGCAAAATGGGTTGCTCTATGATGGAATTGCATTTCTAGACCCTTTGATCATCTAGTTCCAAGAGCAATTTGATCGATTTGCAAGAATCATGTTTTTCTCCCTTGTTGTGTTCTTCTCTGTTCGTTTCTAGGGTTTGAGGTCCTTTTTGATTTTCTTGAAAGCTTGTGCCCAATTTTGAGTCTCCGAGTCCCAAGGCTATGTCCTAGCTATTCTTTGAGTTTCATGATCAAAGAATCAAAGATGAGATGAGAATTTGAGATTTAGTGCAGCTCTGAATGAATTTTCAGTTTTAGGGAATCTCTACAATCCTTGGTTTTGAGATGGATTCTCTTGGTTCCTAGGCTCCCCTTGCTATTGTGGTTATTCTCTTGCAGTTCTGGGCCAAAAGGTTCAAGGGAAAACCTTGAATTGCTCCTGTGTTTAAAGTCTGCATTTTGTTGTCTGCCTTCAGATTTCAGCCAGCTCTGAAAACCCGAGGGAGCGGTCAGACCGGAATTTACATGGCGGTTAGACCGGCATGTAGCCGGCGGTTTGACCGGCGGCAAGGGACCGGTCAGACTGGCTTGGCTATAGCGGTCTGACCGCCCGGAACTTTAAAGTCAGACCGGCCTGCACCAGTTTAGCCCTGTAGCTTTCAGTGTCGTGTTCTTTCGCTGCCTTCGCTTGTCCAGTCTTTCTCTTCTGTGTTTTGCAAGATTTCTAGAGAGTTTAAGCTTTCCCCTTCTTAGCTTATAGTAGCTATTGGAGAGGTAAATCTCTTGGGGATCTTGAGGGCAAGTTTTCAAGAGTGACATTCACCCCCCCTCTGTCGCCATTTCGGTCCAACACGATTTTACAGTTAGAAGTTGAAACTTAGACTATCGTAAAGGTTAAAATTGATTTATTCCAATTTCTAAATGCCATAGTATTTTTGAGAAACCATGATATTCTCGAAGAACTATAAAAATACTTTGTACGCAAACAGGCCCTCAAATGACACACGTTCTGGAATGTTAAGAGTACTAGGGAGGCTCAAAAGAGGAAAAGTTTCGATAAGCATTTAACAACATCATTTGAATGTAGTATCAACTTTTACATGTTTGCCACTTCCCCGAGACCCCAACTAGTGAGCACCTACAAGTCCGCATCATCGATATATTTATGTCTAATATTTGCTTTATATCCTTTTTTTAGACCAAAGAACTCACATTCGTTAACTTAAAACAGGATCACAAAGATGTTTTTGCAGGGAATTAGGCGCTTCAAAGAGCCACGAGCACCCCTCCAGTTACAAGAAGCTTGCTTAGCACATACATGCGCCGCAATATTTTAAATATTTTATAAACATCACAATTAAGGATGACGACAAAAATGAAAAATCCATTCAAAAAATAATCTTGATCAAGATGGTTACATAAACAAGCTCATCAACAATAGGTATCTGGGACAATTGTTGTTGGTGCTCTCTCTCTGTATAACATGCTGCATGCGTATGCGTTCCATGCAATGCAAGGGCATGCACGCTTAGAGGCATGCGGTTTATGATCTTGAGCCTAGCTAGGTAAAACAAAACCCACGGATCGTCAGATGGGATGGATCACTCGAGCTGGAGGTCGGACTTGTAGACAGCGTCGGGCTTCCAGTCGGCGGGGATGATGTCGTCGGCGACGAGCCTGACGCCGGACTCGGTGGCAAGGCGGATGGAGAAGGGGCCCTTCAGTGGCTTGGGGGTGTCGAGCCTCCAGATGGCGCCCCACGACTCCTTAAGGTCTCTCCACTCGTTGGAGCCCTTCTCCTTGAGGGACACCTCCACGATGTCGCCGTCGCCGGCCACGTACTTGACGAGCAGCGCGAAGTAGTTGGGGTTGGAGCCCTTCTCCACGTGAAAGGTGATCTTGGTGCCTGCGGGGTACTTGCAGCGGACCCGGCGGAACTGCATGTCCACGATGCCGGCGTGGCGGAGCTCGTCCTCCTTGCCAACCTTTGCCATGGCGCCGAAGGCGTGGCCCGCGAGGTCGAAGTGGTAGGCGGAGATGGGCTCGTAGTTCATATCGGTGATGTACACGACGACGGGCTCGTTGGAGCACGCCTCGGGCTTCTCGCACTTGATCTCAAAGCAGGAGCCACAACCGCGGCCGTCCTTGAAGATGGGGTCGTTACCGCACGACGTCATGCCGCTGAAGGGCGGCTTGTCAACGTCCTTGTACCCACAAGCGCCGCCGTTGTCGTCGGGGCCGGCACCCTTGGGCTTGCCGTACCAGGTGCCCTTGGCTTCCAGCCACTTGTCGTCATAACTCGCCGTGATGTTGGGGCCCGGGGGCACCTTGGGGGCGCACAAGGCGCCAGCCACGAGCACCGCCAAAACCGCCACAACGAGTAGGGAGGAGGAGGCTAGCGATGCCATCTCGAAGATTGTTGTTTGCTGTGTGGTGTGGGGTTGATTCAGCGCGGTGGGTATTTATGGGCAGAAGCGAACGACCAATGGAGGGCTCGCCGCCGATGTCGCGGGCTGCGTACATGCATGGCCGTGCACAGGAACGATGGCTATTTTTGGGGGGTAGGCTGCCCCTGGTCCGGCATAATACGTGGTCTTACTTTGACCGCTGTAGGATGGTCAAATGTTGTTCTTTTATTTCTAGAGTTGTACCATTGGACACAAAAGTGTTGAGATACCATGGAGACATGATGCTTTAGAGGGGAGAGGGTCGTTTCTCCAATCAATCCAGCCACGTTGTTTTGTCACGTCGCACTGCCATGTAGGACACTGCAGGTTGAATTGGAGGGGAGAGGGTCAAGCCGTGAGAGTGAATCCATCGTGCAACCTATGAACAAACTGAATGAGACGGCAACCAACGACCTAGATCTGGACGGTTCTGGATCGATGTTGGCGGCTCCAATCTGGCCGGCGATGATCATGGCAAGGCGGCAATTTTCACGGCCATCAGTTTAGATCAGGCCAGATTTGGACGTCAACGGCTTGGATCATTGGCCAATGCTCAGAGATGATAGATTAAAGAGATTGTGCATAGTGTTACTCGGAGGTGACACGTACGATGGATAGCTGCAACATTACGTGATATTTACATCTCACAAGACGGGGCATGGGCCGCGTTGTTTTTGCAAAAAGATCAAACCCCCTGGCTTGTGCAAGCTCACCTTACAGCTTGCGAGTATCTTGAGTACGTACTTAACAAAACAAATGGCAAGACAACAAGCAAACCTGACAAGAGGTACAGTAGAATACTCAATGTTGAGCACCTCGCGATACCAACCACATACAGGCACAGGCAAATCTCAGAACCAAATTGCAGCTCCATCATTTCTATGTGCGATGCCACATACAAAGTAAATCAACGGAATTTCTTTCACCACACTCGCTCTATGCAGGAAAATTGGCAACACAGCAAAGAAAAACTGAGTCAACAGACCTTCCACGCTCCCAAAGAAATAACACTGACTGAAATAATTCCCTGTTCCTTGATCTAAACCTCGCTATGCTTCATCCCAACAAGATGAGCTCCTGCACCAAAAATGGCCAAGGGTAACAGATGCACATTGTCCGCATGCTTGTTTCCCGTTGAGTTATCATGGCTTTTTCGGCAAGCAGTCACTCAAGTAACAGGTAGTCAGTTTGGTCTCTAACTCTCTTCGAAGCTGTATATGCACAAATTTCCTGTGCTTCGGCTTGCTGATCCTGCCGCTTAGCAGTCACCTGTGATTGAACCCTGCACAAACGCAAACAAGATTTAATACAAAGACATTCAGAATCAGCCAACAAATCACTGTTCATTCACCCCAAGAGAATTAATGGATGTAATAGAACATTTAAACTTTAGGGGTGTCTTACCAGTCTATCCTTACAATCACAGTAGGCATGCTTTTAACAGGGATTATGCTAACATACCTCAGATGTGGGCAGATTTGAACAAAAGTAAACAACAGTTTAGCGTAGAACTACTATGGCTATTTGGTTTTCAGGGATACACCTAATGTTAGACCAGCCTCATAATCCATGAAACAAATTTAGTGAAATGGCCAATCTCGTTACTAATTTCACCCAATTATGGAATGAGCTGGTGCTAGAATGAGGTCATTCCGTTCGACTAATTAAACATAATTCTTTAGGGTCAAGTGATTCTAGAGTGGGGGCATTACCTAAAACGAAGAATATTTAAGGAAAATATTTCTTATTCTAAAACTACATTCAGCAGAGTTTTCCCAAACATGGTTTATTTTGTTAATGTATTAGTATTATGAAAGAATTAAGGAACATGTTGTTTGGTAAGAGAAGCTAGATGAGAAACAAGCTATGGGATATAGGATATATCAGTCAACATGTAAACAAAACAATTGAGGTGCAACACAATCATTGATGCAGAGGATGCAGTCCCGAAGCTAAAATGTGCCCAACAATCAACATTCTGCATAAGGAACTAGCAGCACTAAGTCTCAAAACACACTAACAAAATTTTGATTTTGTAGAGCAGGGTAAATGCAAATCTCTGAACAGAATCATTGTTGCGTACAATGTTTAACACTTGGCCTACAGAAAAATGGTATTCTTTTGCGCAAAATTCTTCATTCCCTACTGTTTAAACTATTCTATATGGAAAAACTTACCAGAAAATCTCTGCAAAGAACCGTTACCACCAATCATATGTGACTCAATCCTTCTTTCTTGGCCCAAATGCATTCTTTCAGGCCAAACGGAATTCAACCTCCTTGCAAAGTCCTCCACCTCTCTGCATGTCAAAAAATGAAGCTTATGTCAGTAGTAATTGATGTCAACAGCTCTTTTGAACACATAATGGAGAAGATAAATGAACATAAACAACAGCAAGTCCAAGTACTAGTAAAAATTGAGTTTGATGGTGCATATTTGAATCGAATTATTTGATGCTATTTTTCAATTGTGAATTTTGAACTAATTTTTTTAGATCAGCTCATCAGCACAAACACCGTTAAAGATTTGGTTTTTTAGGGGCAAGACCAGCTATTTTTAACTAAGGGCGTGTTCATATTGGCTTCTGCAATTGGTTTTTGGCTGCGGCTGATAAATAGCAGTGGCTAATAGAAGCAGTTGATGAATAGTAGTGCATTATGTAAGAAAAACGGTGCAATAAAAGACACTACAACATTCGGACCACCATGTGACTTACGAAATTATGATATAATAAAATACAAAATACGATACAATATGTAAAAGCGCATAGTGTAATGGCTAATGAATAGTAGTGGCTGATAAAAATGACTTATAGAAGCTAGGGCATTCGTAAGTCAATACGAACAAATCCTAAGAAACATAATAGTAGATGCACAATAGGGCCCCATAACAGTCACTTTGGAAAGAAAAGAACGCACCAACACAGCAAAGCCAAAACTAAGCTAATTGCCTGCATATATGCACAAAAGAGAGATTTGATATCCTCACCTATCAAGCTCTTCCTGCATTGCAGGATCAAGTCCATCATCAAGGTCAGCATCTTCAAAGGGGTACTCAACATCATCTTGTGCATCTGAACTTTGGCAAGGAGCTCTAGAAATATTACCACTACCCACATTGCATGGAACCGCACAAGCACCTTCCTCCTAAACTCAACAGATAGGTCATGTAAGAACTAGAATATTCTTTACATAAACACTGCAAAAAAAAACAGTTAGGAGACCTAACCTTATTTACAGTTTCAGGGTTAGATTTTGGGGGATTCTTAGTATGATCCTTCCTCCTTTTGTTCTTTTTCTTATTCTTAGCAGCTTTCCCACCTCCAGAACCTGTTAAATGGACAAGTGGTATATGAAAACACTAAGGAATTTCTATTAAAAATTAATGGAGCAAGTTCTTATGTTTCATGTATGCAGCCATGTGGATATTGGTTTAACTTGAAACAGTGACCAAGCTAAGTCAAGTTGTCAATCTTACAAGAGAAGGTAATCTTAAGAGAGAGAAAACTTTAATATCTGTTGACTAGTCACAAGGTGGAAATAGATGTGCCTTCATAAACTAATCAGATGCTCCTGAATATTCTAGAATGATGTTCCTGGAACTGTCTGTGGTGTGCAGCCGTACTAAAGCCCTCCCACGAAACTGCTGGCCTTCACATTCCTCTCGCACCAGCCCTGAGATTGCACTGTTGCAAGAATGCAACATCTATTTTTTTTTCTCTCTTTTGGCATCCTATCATCTGGATTTTTCAATCCTTTACTGTACCCAGATTTCCAAATGTCCACTTGGAACAATCTAATCTATCAACCTCAAATTCTCAACAGGTCTCTACAGCCAATTCAGAAAATTTGGCCACTATTCCAGTCTGCCCTTAGATCCATAAGATGTTAAATATGAATAAGCAATCCATGACAGATGAGATCCTGAACCCTAATACTATCATCAAAGATGAATGACTGAATGTTCAATTCTTCTTAAACCACAAAGAACTATGGGCATATGAATTCACTTCAGTAATGTCTTAATCACACAAATGTAGTTAGAATTACTTAACAAGGTTATCCACGGTAGGCAAATGCATTGTTTGAGGACAGCAGCTTTTTAGTAATTTTATGATTGCTTAGCATCAACCAGCACCATGGTGAAATGGGAAACGGGAGAACATAAAAAGTTATACAGTCAATATAACTCACTGTAATTATACCTCCATTCCCATTTATAAAACATAGTATTTCATCCAATGATCGCTCATCCTTTTGCTCTTCTTGTACTTGAACATCCTGAAACAAAGCCAACCTTAGAATCTAACATGTAACATTCAAACATGAGCATGCTCCAGTAAAATTGTAACACGTAGAATCAACAATAGTTACCTTCAGTTTCTGGCGATCCTGTAGTTCTTTCCGCTTCTTTGCATATAATCGATTCAATAAGCGAATCCTAGGATCATCATTTATATTTTTTAGGGGCTCCAATTTCTCTTCCTGGATGCATGTAAGTTGACACTAAGTATTGAACATGCAAACATCTAAAACTATAAATGCCATCTGTACCTCTGTTAAGTCATCTGGTAAATGAAAAATATCACGAATTTCCTCAGGTGTCTTTCCTTCAATGATTCGAGCAAGTGCTCGACTAGTAAGATCAACCAATGGCTTTAATTGAAGACTGTCAGCTGCTGATGTCAGCTCACATAGTCTTTCTGTGTCTATCCTAACAAACCTTTCATCAAACGACTTTCGCTCCTACATAATAAAGGAAAACCCTAATAAGGCAAAAATGTAAACTCATCAAATGATTATTGCCCAATCATAATAAGTAAAAGCCTAACAAAATATAACATCCTATCCAGTGATCCTTTTTTTCTGAAGTACAAAAATCAAGCCATTAAGGCCATCGTCCTTATGATAAACTAAGTAACACCAATGAGATCAAAACACTATTACACGAAACAAAAACTATATAATGTTCCATGCTTACAACACATGCATTGGTCGAACATACAGAAAATGGAACGAAATTTTAAAAAAAGGTACCATGAACAGGCAAGAAAGATATTTACAAGCAAAGCATAAATTGCAACAGACCTTGTTTGAGCGCCCTGGGACTTGATGAAACCGACAATAGTCAAGAATCAAACTCAAACTTGCCGGGTTAACTCTCTCTGGGAGAGTAATAGCATGATTTTTGGATGATCCTGTGCCATTTTTTACTATTTCTCGACATATCATAGGGCAGAACATGGCAACCTCCTCCTCCACTTGCTGTATGGAACCATCAAAGCACTGAAGCCAAATATAACTCTTTAATGCCTGTGAGTTCATAATAAGCATAAATCAAATCCAAATGAACAGCTGATAAGAATAGAAAGCAGTTTCCCCTCCAACTAACAGCAAAAAGAGTTATAATTAAGAAATGCACGGGGGTCATACCTCTGGTTTCATTACTGCTAACTCACTTTCGGACATTATTGCCAACACCAGAGAAATAACGATGTCAAGAGTTGAATACACCAGAAAATTTACAAGAAACTCCTTTCTAGGTATACCACCCCCCAGTATCCCTTAACTCAGCGAACTTTATCCTGTACAACAAACCAGGGTGTCCCTTATTTGCTCTTCAGATTGGAGAATGGCCTTATTTCTCTTTGGATCAGACAATGGCCTTGTCCGCAACTAATGTAATGAATATTGCCTTCAACAACATAGCTCAATATACTCACTTTATAGGTTAACCTACAGTACAGAAAGAACAATGCATGAGTAATGGGAACAATAAAGTAGAAATGAAAAATGACACGAGAGCAAACTTGCAACAAGCAACAAAAGCACAGAATAACAAACTTTGAATATGGATTTTATTTCTAAAACCCTTCTACTCAAGGTGTTGGATAATAGAAATCACCAGAAGAAGAGAAACACTGTTGTCCTTAGAAATGTACTGCTAAGCTCTTAGGATCAGTTTATGCATTACATACATACAGCCCCAACCAATGGGTACACATTCAACACCTCAGACCAATAGCCAGTACATTTCTAAGGACATCACTACCTCATCCGTATTTGAAGCTCATTGGTTCACCTCATTCAAAGAACTGTTTTTTTTTTCTGGATTAAATACAAGAGAAGAGAAAGAAGTAATATTTGCACCTTATCGTGACATATGATCCCGAACATGCATAGCCATTGATCAATAAAACAGACATCTGGCAATCAAATATGACAAGCCATTGGTTCACTTCGTACAAAGAAGAAATCTATTTTTGTTTGGGATGAATAGAATAGAAGAGTAAGAAACAGTCTTTGCGGCTTAGCATGACACATAATCCCAAACATGCTCGAGCAATCACGTCCGATGAAATCGGACATCCGGCAATGACATATACAGAATTTCTATCCCATGGCACGCCCCCTAAACAGAGATGAACCCTAAACAGCGTGAGCACGATACAAAACACAAGCGCACGCGAATCACAACCCAGGGAGGCGAAATGGGGGTTAAACCCTAAGCAAAGACTGAGGCCGCGGAGGCAAACCCTAGCCAGATTGCGAAACCGACCAATCCGAAAACCGCAGTCCGAGGCCGAAGCCGACACGACGCACGCAAAGGCAGGAAGGGATCGGCTGCGGCGGCGGGGCGTACCTCAGGCCGAAGCGAAGGGGAGACCGGCGGCGGCGAGGGGAGGTGTGCGGTTTTTTCGGTTGGTGGGCGTGCGCCTCCCTGCGGTTTGGTTTTGGGGGGAATGCAAACGCAGCAGCAGCGGAGGAGGAGGAGGAGGAGAGGCGACGGCGGCCGGTGGAGTCGCCCTCCTGCTGCCCCTGATCCATCCATCTATCCATCTACCAGGCTCCCTCGCATCGCGCGCGCCAACCATCCGGCCCACTCACTCCCATCGGCCCAACTCTACCTGGACCTGAACGCTCGCGAAGCGGCGTGGGCCTGAATAATTGGGCCCTCCTTCCTTTAACAAGGACCGCAGCGCCACGCATCCTGCAGATCCAGACGCGGCCGGCCGCGATGCTGTCGCCGGACGACAGCGCCATGGCGGAGCTGGTGAGCATTTCGTTTCGATTGCGCCCGCGTCGCCATGTGTGTGTGGTGGTATCTGACTATCGGGGATGTTGCAATGCAGGAGACGGTGGAGGAGGAGGAGGTGCTGCGCCGGCTCGGCACCGGGGAGAAGTCCGGCCTCACCGACAAGGAGGCGGCTCGCCGCCTCCGCCTCCACGGGCCCAACGTCGTCATCCTCTCTCACCACGTGCGCCCCCCTCCCCTTCCATTAATCATTGCATTCCGGCATTTGTGGTTTCAATTCAACCTGACTGTTGATATAATAGTATAGGCCTCTGGTTGTGTTCTTCGGTTCCTTCTTCCTTCCTTTCTTTTCGTACCAAATCGGCCCTTGTGTCTGTTCCTTGAGTTTAGGACAATACAGTAGATCGCAATTCCATAGGTCCAGGGACTAGCTAGACAACTCAGTACATTCGGTGATATTAAGCTGCCTCAAAATGGTAAAATACTTGGCCGGACCAGTACATTGCGATTTGCATGATCCACATGTTCTAGTTCCCTTTTATGTTACTTGTTCCCAGAGAGATTGTGTAACAAAGGTGGATGAAAATACCTAAAATACGACCCTCAATCTACTCGTTGGGTTATTCAGCTGAAAATCTTGAACAACCTTTGCTTCTGAGGTAGCTCGTTTCACCGATATCAATTCTCCTTTTTTTTATCCCTTGAACACTACACCATTCTCCTTTGTGGATCATGGAATATCTTAAACTAAGGAAAACCCAACTACACGTATTGCTAGACTCGCTATCTGACTATCTTCTTGTTTGATTAGAGTGTTTTGGTAGTCAGTTATCTTTATATAGGTGTCCGTCCCAAATTTGATGAGAGTGTTTCGATAGTCACTTTGTCATCAGAATGCATGGCTTGATGTACCAAATTTTGAGTATTAGTCTCACTACTTGTACTCTCATTGTGTAAAATGGAAATCAGCACTCTCTTATGCTTCTTTTGAATTTGGGGTATCTCTATTAATCAGAAAACACTTGGAGGAATAATCACCTATGACTTGAGGAGTATATGTTATAATATGCTCCCAAGAAGTATTGCTAGAGCTCAATACAGTAAGTATCCTATTTCTTTTCCCAAAGGGTAGCTGAGAAAGCTCCTCTTTGTCAGTAATACGGAGCTTATCTCTCTCCCCTCATTCTGTTCAAAGCTATGATTTTCTGGACTACGAGCACAAAATTTTGAATTTAGTGTTCATTCAATTTTTTTAAAGAAAAAACTACTCTAGTCTAGGTGTGTGTTTGTCATGCAGATTACTACAATTGGTATCGAGTTTAGAAAAAGCATTAGGTCTTCACTATCCAGGTCATATATCGTTTACATTTTTACTACAAATGCAGCTTGATAAGTTCAAAATTTACTGCTGCTGCAGGAGGACAGCATGCTTCAAAAATGCCTGATGGGGCTCTTCTCACTCTGGGGATGGGATCATGTCTTCCCCAAGTACAAGAACATGGTCCGTCTCATACTTAACTCCATGTCATGGGTTACAGCACTAACTGCAATTGTATCTCTCGCCATCGCCTCAGCTGGCCAGAGATCTTATGCACTAGCCACCACCATTTGTTTACTAGCTACAAGCTTGATAGCTTGCTTTACTGCAAAGCTTATTGTCGAATATGCTAAGGCACCGCTGGAGGCCAAAGCATACACACCAAGGGCCAAGGTGCTGAGGGATGGGAGGTGGATAGATGTGCATGCAGCGAATCTGGTCCCTGGGGATATCATATTTCTCAAGGTCGGGGACATTGTCCCTGCAAATGCCCGTGTCCTCCGGTTTGAAAAAATTGACACAATGACTTGCTGGGCCAAACGGTCTGTTGATTGTGTGCATGGCTTCCTCATATACTATGCTTGGACTGTGTCCTGTGGCCAAGGGACTGCTGTTGTTATCGCGACTGGTCGCGGCATCCCTAGAAGCACACTGCGACTCTACCCACAACGTTATGCTCGGCCCGGGCAACTTAAAGAGGGGGTCATGGTGGCTGGCTGCTTCAGCTTTTCCCTGATATTTGTTGGCACCATTGCCGAGTTAGTCTTAAGATTGTTCTTCCGGAAACACAGCCATGAGGTCATGCTGCCCAATGGCCAGTTTATGCCATTGATTGGTGGGATTCCAATGGCAATGCCTGTTGTCCTCTACCTGGCATTGGCATTGGGGTCTCTAAGGCTTTGTTTGCTGGGGATTGCTAGCCGAGGAACTGTTGCACTAGAAGATCTGGCCAGCATGGATGTGATGCTCTTCAACATGACTGGTACTTTAACGTGTAATAAACCCCGTTTTTCCCGGGACAAGATTCAGTTGTTTGCACATGGTGTTAATAAAGATGAAGCTATTATATTAGCTGCACGAGCATCAAGATCCCAACATGAATTGTACATTGAACCAATTGATGCAGCTATTCTAAGCCTCTTGGATGATCCAGAACAGGTTCCTTTTCTCTTACTATGTTGCCTTTAAATCCCTTTGTGTATTTCTCTTTAATAAACTTAACAAGCATATTGATTCTGTAGGCAAGATACGGTATTCAGGTCTTAGAGCACCATGCCCGTTTCTTTGTTGCACTGAAGCTGATGTTCCTAACTACATATATCGATAGAAATGGCTCCAAGTGTTGTGTATTCAAAGGTGATCCCGCAAAGGCAAGTCACTATTGCACTGTCAAACACAACAACACACAGACCCACACATAAGTCCCACCACCATGGCACAATCACCACTCACACATTTGCACGTATTGTGTATGTACAGGCTTGAGCCGTATTTTGTTTTCATGCTATAGGTCGCTCATCAATGCGGCTGCAGCAAGGCAGTCAAAGAGAAAATAAGCATGATAATGGATAACCATGCTCTTGATGGGTATCAGGCCATAGCTGTAGGACATCAGGTGGGCAGTTGGATACTTAGAT
Source organism: Dendrocalamus sinicus (assembly GCA_036346575.1). Taxonomy (NCBI): domain Eukaryota; kingdom Viridiplantae; phylum Streptophyta; class Magnoliopsida; order Poales; family Poaceae; genus Dendrocalamus; species Dendrocalamus sinicus. The sequence goes on along the minus strand of CM070648.1, from coordinate 53,043,088 downwards.
TCCCTATTATCATGTTGCAACATGCAAATTTTTGTGTGTGTCATTTAATTTCTATTATTTTCCTCCAGGTAGACTCATACTGGGAATTCATTGGTCTTCTACCTTTCAGAGATGACCTTAGAAGTGATAGCGCAGATACTGTTGATAGCCTTATCGATTTGGGTTTGGATATAAGAGTCCTCACAGGTGATTCAGCTATTCAGCTTTCTTATTCTTGAGATTGCAGCTATTGTCATTTGCTCTAATACACAGTTCTTCATCAGATGATATTTTGTTTTATCTCAGAAAGCCCATTGTCAACTACAAAGCAAGTATGTGGAAAGCTTGGGAAACTAGGCATCAATGTGTTACCTGCCCATTCAGTGTTTGAGTTAGCTCGCAATACCAAAGAAGTTCACTTAAACATCAAGGGCATTTCCGATCTCTTTCCAGGTCTTTCCTTATCTTCACAGTGATGTTCATTCTTCTTTCTTCTTTTCACCCAAGCAAAGGAAATCTTTGCAAGAAGTTGTTCTTTACCATTTTATTTGAGTGGTGATTCTATGCTCTAAAAGAATTGAAAAACACATATTTTAAAGAACGCCAAACGTCTGATTGGCACACACCCACTACTCCATTACTAAGAATGCTACTTTAGGATTTGTGCAATTTATGGTTTTTTTAGTGAAGCACAGAAGCACCATTCTTACCATTCTGCTATATTGATTTGTTAGTGCAGAGGACAACAGTGACATAGTAAGAAGACTAAGAAATTTCGGATGTCGTTGTGCAATGGTTGGTTATGAATTTCTTGATCATGATGCCATAGGTGAAAGCCATATTGGAATTTCAGTAGCTGATGCCACTGATTACACCAAAAGTGAATCCGATCTTGTTTTGACCCAGCCTGCCCTGATGCCTGTTTCTTCAGCTGTGCGAATCAGTAGGGAGATTTGTCATATGATGAAGGGCTACACAGTAAGTCATTCTGATATATTTAAAGGTTTGGTTGCTGGCAAGCTATTGTTTTTGTGTCTAGATCATGATAAATGGGTAATCACTTGCAATTTATTGCTTTTGTTGCAGATCTACACTGTGTCATCAACTGTCCATCTTGTGAGTACAAGTTATGATTATGTCTTCTATAGTTTTTATAAACTACGGCATTGTTCAATGCTAACTTTAATCATTAATTTAATTGAAGTTTGGTGTCCGTGTCATTTTACTTCTATGGAACTTCGACTTGTCAAGTTTCCTTGCTTTGGTGATTGCTGTTTTAAATTACTGTGAGTTTCAGCTGCAGAAAGCCCCAATCTTATTTTACAATATATATTGTTTGTGTCCTTGTTTTATTGTTTAATTTTCCCTTTTATTTTATTTCCAGGTACATCCTTTGCAATGTTATTTGAAAGGATGAACCTAAGTAAGTCACCAGATAGATGGAGAGTTAAGAAAATCATTTCAAGTGGTGCTGCTTTTGGTAGCTACATGGTTCTGAGTACAGCCATTTTTTTCAGGGCTGCAACAATCACAGACATCTTTTCAGTGAGTGCCTTTTTTATGGTTAAAGATGACTTCTTTTGGTTTTGAATTCAATAAGCTGATTATTTAGTACTTGGACAGCATAAATTCAAAGGTAGATCGCTGATGGGCTCCGATGAGGAAATTAGAGCTGCTTTGTTCCTTCAGATGAGCATAGTGAACCAGGCTGTTGCACTGTTTGCCCATTCTGATGACTGCTGCCTTATCAAATGTCCTGGACCCTTTGTCACATTTACTTTTATTTTTGCTCAGACGGTGAGCTCATTTCCTTTTATGTTCCTGTTTTTGCTGAAGTCCTTCCTTTGCTGCATAATAATTTCATTGAACTTCTACCTTCTTCTCAGCACCATAATTTAGCACAGGTTAACTGTGTTTGTGGCTAGGAATGATAGTGTAACAATTATCCATATTCAGAGTTAAATCATTTGTATCAAGTAAAGCTTTTGCTATTAATGAATCGTTTCAGGTAGGCTGCTCGCCTACCAAAGTTCCCTAAAAAAATAACAGATTTGTATCAGGTAAAGCTTTTGCTATTAATGAATCGTTTCAGGTAGGCTGCTCGCCTTCCAAAGTTCCCTAGAAAAATAACAGACTTGTATCCATCCTGTCAAGAATTTAGTACGTAGAAATCAAGAAGTTTCTTTATACTTGGTGTTTATATGCTCGATACCCATTATATCAACTGTTTTCTGCCAGGTGGCAACCCGTAAAGCTGTATACGGTGACTTGGATTTTGCACTAGCAAAGGGCGTTGGTTGGGTCAGGGCTGGATTGATATGGTTGTATAACTGTGTCCTGCTCTTGACCCCCGTTTTGATTTGTAAGTTGTTAGATTGAGAATTGGAGTTTGTAAATTACTAAATTTTCTTGCCTTCACTTCCCTTTTGTAACAGTTATTGATTCTGCTCTTTGGCAGGTCACAGATGGAGGCGTGCAAAGATGACTAGTGAAAAATTGTTGACAATATGCATGTGTTCATCCATCCTTCGTATTATTTTGCTCTGGTCACTGTATGTAATACTCGATGTCAGGCTACAGCAGCCGGTCTCCGGTTAGATAGCTTTAAAACATTTATGTAGCCTGTCATTTCACAGTGTATCACCTGTAAATGCCTCAAGTAAATAAATCTCTGTTGCAAAATTATACATCTGATAGATCCCACTCGATTCAGAAAATGCAATTGTGCAGTAATAACACTGTCCAAGGCTGACTCCTTTTTTTTTTAATTTCATGTTAGTCAAATGTTGCAAGAGTTACAGAGAGTATTTGCATAATTACAATATGCTAGAAACAATTAAAAATGTTTGACAGCAAAAAAAATAAGCCTCATTTGGGCATGACATTCCAAAACAATTTGGGCTTATTACCAGAGCTTGTGCAGCCAGAAACCATCTTTAATTGTTTCTAGCATGTCATAGTGAGCTAATCTAAGCATGGATTCAGGATAAAACTATCTTGGCCAATGTACGGTCCACAGGTTGGACGGCTGAGGGGTATGAGATTGTTCTCGGAGTTGCTGAAACCACCGTTCTTGTTTGAATTCTACCCTTTTTATTTCCCTTTGCCCTAGCCGGGGCTGCTACAATCGCTACCGTGTGAGACGCCACAGTTACTACCATTGAGGCCACCGTGATTGTTGTTGTTTCCATAGATGATGTGACAAGAGCCATGTTGTTGGTGGTGGTGGCCTCAATGGTAGGCGTTGGAGGGCCTACTGCATCTCCTCCTGGACTGGAGTAGGTGAGACCAAGTTTGAGCAAAAGAGGGAAACATTCGTTGCATCGGGACGATTGTGGCCATGCTGCTGGAGAGTCTTCCATTGTGCCTCTCCAGCAGAGAGTGTTGAGGACAAGCGTCCTTGAGAGCCCATTTGTTTCTTACAGTAGACGGTGACGAAGAGGTCGCCTTGGAGAAGACTGCGGAATTCACTCTCAAGGTACATGGCAGTCTGTTGCAACCTAGAGTTCTCGAGCAGTCTGCTCTGCTGGAATCCATGATGATATTAAGGATTTCGTCGGAGATAGTGTTGTACAACCAGGTCAGGAGCGCCAAGTCCTATTGAGCCCAAAGCGGATTGATGGGCTGAGGATTGCCATCAACATGATGAAGGACACCGTGCTTGCCGATCATAGCTGCTAGCCTAGGAAGGTGCACCATTTGGTGAAATTGGACACTTGGAGATCAAGGACACACGAGCCTTGATGGCTATGCTACCGAGAGAAGAGAAGAAGCTATGGTGGATAATGCGGAAGCATTGGAGGGAGAAGGCTTGGTGCTCATGCCAGGAAGGTAGCCAATCTAATACCGAGAAATTAGCGAACAGGAAGAAAACAGACAAGTAGAGCATGAAGCAACGCGCCACACCCTGTAGCGTTTCATTTGCTGGACTTTCATTTCATAGCAGTTTACGCGGATAGAATCAAATCCCTGCTGATCTGAACAATAATCACCCGATATACATGCTATACATATCTTGTGAAAATGGATTGCGTGTAAGTAAGATTACAAGAAATCACCAATAATTTGGTTAGAGATGATTATATACTGAAGATACGGGCACTGAATACGGCAAGGAATATACGTTATCAGCTATATGATTACACCTTTGGAAAATAACTATCTCGTATTACTACTAGGTTTCATTGGTCAGACCTTGATAGTATTTTTGTTTGCTTCATATAATTGCTGCGAACAGAGATGGATAAATTCATTCGGTTCGGTGGTGGATCTAGAATTAAAATTTAGAAAATGTTAAGTTGCCGGATTGCGTTAGCCTGCGACATGGCGTTATCTTAAGGAGGATAGTGGGCTGAGAAACTAGGTGAGTTGGGATCCGGCCCATGAGTTGGATGTTGGATGGAATAGGCCCACAGACTGTTCCGATTCTGGGAGCTAAGCTTCTTTCTTTCGAACGAAACGGAGCCGTGCGGTTCCGCCGCCTTTGCCTCCCTCTCCACTCTCCCTCGCTCGCCTTCTCCGCCGCCATGCCGCCGTCGCGCCCCCGCCGCACTGCGCGCCGCCTTTCTCCTCCGGTGCTCATCCAAGACGACCAAGTACTAGACGACGACCTCGATATCGAGGTCAACTACAGCGATGAGGACGAGGACGAAGAAGAGGAAGGTTCCGATGGGGAAGGATCGGAGGAGGATCAGGACGAAGGATCGGATGAACAGGAGGAGGAGGAGGAGGAGGAGGAGGAGGAGGAGGAGGAGGAAAGTGTCGGGGAGGGATGCGGGCCAGCCGTCCGAGCTAGGGTTTCCGGCGCCGCGGCGGAGAGGCCCACTTGCCCCGTTTGTATGGAGGCCTGGACCGCCCAAGGCGCGCATCGCATCAGGTGAGGCCGATTTCCCGTCTTAACTCTCGAGAATCTTGTCGATTCGCGTTTGGTAGTTGGCATTACGGAGATATATATATATCTCTCTCCAAGAACAAACTTCAAGTTTGTTTGGGACTAAGGGTTCTTGAGTTAGAACAAGTTAGATGTATGGCAAATGGCAATCTATAGTTCATCGATCCACGATAATACAAAATGCAAGCAATGCCATGCTATTTTGTTAAGAGTCCACAGCTGCGCGTCAGGGTGCTGTTGCCGGTGTTGTCTCGAATTCTGATGGGCGATGGCTGGTTCCTCACGCAATCCTAGATTTTGTTTTGAATGGTCTATGGATTTTATGTGTAAATGGCTAACGCCTAACTAGGCGATGATACTCTTATGTGTAGTTGTATTCCTTGCGGGCATGTCTATGGCAGATCTTGCCTGGAGAAATGGCTAACGCAGCGTGGGAACAGTTGTGCGACGGTATGTACGCGAATGGATGTTAGTTTGGAATAACAGTTGTGAGCCTTTAGTTGTTGAGAGAAATCCTTCTGCGTAATCTCATTGCTCCTTGTACTGCTTTTTAGTGCCCTCAATGTGGAAGAAGGTTTAAACATAAGGACATTACCAATCTCTATGCACCAGAGGTCGCCATTCCAAATAATAATCTTGAAAAGGTTGGATTTGTTTCTGTACTTTTCTCTGGAGATTTATTTCATATGAACTAAACCCTGTTTCATTTCTGCAGCAAGTACTGTATTTAAGGGAAAAAACTGACTCCCTCGAGAAACAGGTGAGTGATTTCTGTGTGTCATCTGCGAGCCCCTTTAGCTTCGAGTCATCTATTCCTTTTTGGTTACTAGAGTATACAGGAAAAAAATCATTTTTACCTTTGTGGTTTGCATCGATAGCTTTTGCTAACTTGTGTTTTTTTCTTGTGGAAAGGTTATGAAACATGAGAAATTGCTTGAGGAGATATGTGCTCATAAGGTATGCGGTAAACATCTTAGCTCATTGTTGCATTGTCCAAACTCCAAATGATGACGATTGTGCGAGTGAATAGTGTCACTAGATAGTATGTATGCACTGGTTATTCATGGTACTGTAATATATAAAGATGATATTAGAGGTTCTTCATCTTGAATGAAGACCTCACTTATCCATCTTTGTTTCTTGACTGTTCCTGTGTTAGAAAATAAATGTGACAATCATCACTTTACCTAGAAATTTGTGCATACATTTACTTATGCTGTGTGCCTTGCGGATGCAGGTTGTGTCAGAACAGAGATCAACAGATGGTGGTGGCTCAAAGAGACAGGTAGTGCCTTTTAAATTTTCAATGATTACTACAGGAGCATTTATTTTGTTCCACTATGAAGAAATTGGCAGAGCACTCGGATGGAACAGCATATATGGAACCATCAACCTCAGTCACAGCAGATTTTAGCTCTGGCAACAGTTGCCGTTTTGTCTTACAGGTTAGTATATATTTTTTTAAAGTGCCATCTGTAGCTGTTATACTAATTCAAGGTGCCTTAATTCTTACTTTCTAGTTCCTGTAACCTGTTTCAGCCTTAGACATTTATGTATACTGCATACTGTACTCATGATTGCTATCCGTTGTGTTATGCTGACTTTAAACATATGGTCATTTGACTATTTGAGTAATGAAAACTCATAGTAGAATTGTAGTTCGGTACGAACTTCATGATTCTGGCCCAGCTTCGATTACATGTAAACTGAAGAATATTTGGCTATGCCGCTTATTGTGGATGAAGTAAAGTAAAACATGTACATCTTGTTTGTTTACATCTTATGGATTAGAAGGTTGGCCGAAATCTTGATGTTCATAGTAAGAACAACTTGTCTTAATTTTGCGACCATTGCTTAGAAGCTGACTTTTGTTTATTTTAGACAATAGTGGTAGCATGGACTGCTATGTTTCCACTTCTGAGTTGCTTAAATAGTGTACTGTGTTTTATCCTTGCATTCATTCTTGCCAACATGTGTTCTGCACATGGGAATTTGATTTTGCTTCCCAACACTTGCTGGAACTGTTGGTTGCCTTGATTGTCACGGTTTAGAACCATTGCAGTTGGTCAGGAAATGTTTCGTGTCAGTAGTCCAATGCTGCGCCATCTCGAGTGTTTGTTGGAGGTCTGGCCTTCATGCCTTTGGACGATAGTTAGAGGAGTCGTTTTTTTGGGCTATGGTTTACAGTTGAAAATTTTGAATTCTGGCTATTCGCGATAGAGAGTACAGAGAAAGGCACTCGCGTACGATTTTGACCGATATAACTAAAACCAGTACCCCGTCTTGAAAAGACATTCCGTTTGAAAGCTAGTTATGATAACATAAGCTAAAAGCCGAAAAGAACGGCCGCAAAGTATCTTAACGCAACTATGGTGAATTCTTAACTAGAGTCAAGAGGCTTCAGGAGTTTGTTGTGCCAATTCTCAATGGATTATATGTAATTGTTTGATAAAACCATTGTACCTTGACCCCATATTACTTACTGAATTTTCAATTTAATTATGCATGCATTTCTTTCTCTCTAAGCTGAACTATGGCGTTCTTTTAAGTTGTCAACCATGTTTTGTAGAATGAATTATTTTTGGATGGAGCTCGACTCATGGGCATAGATGCAGCTAACCAAATAATACTTGCTTCTGGAAGGGCACCTGGTGTAGGTGGGGAACATGTCATTACTAAGGTATATATTTTAAATTGGACACTTTGCCAAATGGATGGAGGCTATTTGTGCTTATAAAAACTCGACCTGCGGGGGGTAAGACAGCCCCCGGGTATTTCATTAAGAAGAAGATCTTCTCACGTAGATCGAGAAAATCCCCGAACCCTTGCCCCACCCTGACACAGCGGCATCAGCCCATGTGAGAACAATCAGGGTGATCCCTAGACCAACAACCTGGCGCGACCAACGACCTGGGCGAGCCTTAGACCTGTGCTTTGGCTTATGGGGCAAGCGAGGGGATTTTTTTCCCTCAGCCTGAAATTCGCTCCCACTGGGAGTCGAACCCAGGACCTGAGAGGTGCTACTAGAGCGCTCTAACCGCTACGCTAGAGGCCCGTTCGCACTATTTGTGCTTATCACCGATTACTTTTGAAATATTTACCTTATTGTAATGTTTAATGTCAACAGATTAGCATGCTTTCCGGTCATGAAGCATGTAAAATACATCTTCCTGCCAATACTAAAGCTGTCCGGGATATACGTATCTTGCCTGGTAGCTCTGCTATTTTTGCATCACTAGGCAGGAGGCTATCACTTTTTAGGTTTGTCTCGAATTTATGAAAAATTGTGGTTTCTACTGTTTTATTGTTCCCTGCTACTTTGTTTTAGCATTATTCATTCTAAGTTTCTAACACTTGTCATTATATTTTGAATCCAGCATGACCACTGACAGTGTTGTTCTCCAATGTGATTTACCGGTAATTATCTGTCAACTAAACGCCACTGTCTCCTTTTGCCCTAAGAAGTTCCCAATGAAATATATTGTTTGATATATATTTTATTATTTTTGTCGAGTTTGGTGAATGAAAGTTGCAGTGTATATGGAGCTGGTCTAGTACTATTTGGTTCTTTTGTTGTAGTTCTCATATTCATGGATATAAGACTGCCACACACATTTGGCTCTCACCAGACCTCCAGAAATCTTTGATAGAAGTGTTTGGTACTCCATTTTATGAGATGCATTTGAAATTTTCTCCACATTTATTGAACACTACTGGGCAAAAATGTTTTGAATTTTTGATAGGCAAATTGTGTGAAAAACCTTCGTATAACCTAGTTTTACTGTCTTTATTACAATACCTTGCAGGCTCCTGGTTGGTCATGTTCAGCAGATGAATCTAGTCCGCATCACTTGTATGCTGGATTGCAGGTTAATCTTTCAGTTTCTCCTGATCTTAAGCTTATTGATGCCCTTGCAAGGTTTTACACGAATTGCTTTGTTGTGTACTGCAGAATGGCATGCTTTTGGTCTTTGATATTCGTCAAACTGCAAGACCCTTGCATTCTATGGTGGGGCTATCTACTCATCCGGTTCATACACTCCACTCTGCCATTGATAACAAGGGTTCCAGAAAGGTTCTTTCTGCTTCTTCGATAGGCCCCTGCATGTGGGATGCTGATGGCAATCAAAGCAGGTATGTGACACAGCAATAGTACAAAAGACATTAGTATTATGCGCTTCTTATGATCGATGGTTGACATTTGTCTAGAACTGCATTTATGCTTTGCTGATCCACAAAAATGTGCGGAAACGTGGAATTTGGTTGATTGTGGTTCTCATAGTTTGTCTTTGGGTTTTCTTTTCAGGCCTAGTTTGTTAACAGGGACAGAAAATCAACGTGTATGCATTTCTCTTGCATGTATCCTTCCGTCAAGTGATCTCTTAGTGGCTTCCTTCCGGCCAAAGGTTGATTCATCAGAAGACGCTACTACATCGCAAGTGTATCTTTCACAAACGCCAGCACCCTCTGGTTCAGGAAAATTAGGGTATCATTCCCTTATCAGGAGGACAAGTGACACATCCTTCGCGGAAGACAGGACATGCTACGCCAACGTAAGCGAATTACGCATGTCGAAATCCGCAATTATACCTTGTGGAAACAATCAACATATCTTTGCCTATGGAGATGAGTCGTTGCGTGGGGTCCGGACTTGGCAGCTACCTTCGTTTGAGGTGCACTCTGATCTCATCAGCCCCCACCGGCAGCCAATCCTTGATTTAAGGTATGCGGAAAGTTCAACCGGAGGCGGGAGGTATCTTGGGTGCCTAAGCGAGGAAAAGTTGCAGGTTTTCAGAATTAGGTAGCATGTCAGGGAACACTTGCTTTTGTTGGTTACTTTTGGTAGCCCTGCTAAGCACTAACTAAACGTCCTCATCTTTTCGGTTTTTAAAAGCCGCATTTATACAGTAAAATGCTTTTTTTTTCAGTAACTAGCTTTCGAACAAAGTATCTTTTTAAAATATGATCTATAAGTCGATTATAATACATATTACAACGAATTTATTTATATTGGTAAAAATTACACACAAGTCTTATCTCTCCATATTCTCTCTTATGAACAATCAAAAGTTATAAATTGAAAGTCACAAGTCTAAACCGAAACGAACGGGGCTTGCACGCCTCAACCAGCACCACCTTTCTCTTTGAAGCAGCAGCAAGGCGGTGCTGCAAACACGCAGCATTTGCGTATATACGTATGTGGTACAGCACACAGAGAATTGAATCATAATACTTAGAAAATATAGGCCTTGTTTCTTTCAGCTTTCAAAAGTTGTTTTTCTGTTTTTCTGTAATAACTAGTTTTTAAATGGAATTTTTTAAGATATGGTGTCCTAGTTAATTGTAATACATATTTTACTGATTTTATTTATATCGGTAAAAATCGCATGTAAATTTTTGTTACTCTATAATTTTTTGTACAAATAGCTCAAAAATTACAAGTTACAGCTAAAAAGAATAGGCACATACACGCACGCCTCAACCAGCAGTAGGCAGCTAACACCTGGGAGGCGCACACCTCCATTGCCGCCCGCTCGATGGAGCTGATGCGTCTGATACGGTACTAGTTTTCGAGTAATCTTGTACCCGGCGATCTCCATCTACTTGGTCATACATCACTGTCTCGTCCTGTTTGCCGGCCGCATTTGCATAGTGCAGCTTTTGTCTTGTTTTCCCCCTTCCCTTAATTTCCTTATTCTGCCTTCCAGTTTGCAAGGTTTTGATTGCGTTAATCCATGAAAAAAAAAGTCGTGTGATTTTACTGACGAGGACGTGCGTACATTGAGCTAAAACAGTGAAGATATTACTTTTCGGAATTGGTAAGAAGTACTCAAGTGTTTTCTCACGTTGAAAGTACTCGAATTTTCCACTCGTCCAATTTTGTCTTGAGATTCGCACCTCCGACGACCAATTACGAACGATGAAACTCCGACGAGTTAGGCTTAGGCCTCAGACGCAGGTTGTGTTCACCGAAGTCCCCCCCCACAGGTATAGAGAGATTGGGAGGCATGACGGATTGGCAATGGACTATGGTGGAGACACCGGAGACGATGACGACACAATGATAGGGCTTGGGTGGGTGCCTGTGGTAATGGGGTATGGGCTAGGATGGAAGTAGATAGTGTTTGTGTGATGGTGGTAGAAGTGAGTCTATATAGGAGAGGATGCATATGTGAAGGGCACAAATTTAAGTGCAAACAATAAAATACTCGATAGCTCCTAGACATCACTACCATTTTTTGCTGGAAAAAATATAGTACTAGTTGTTTTTTTTTCCTCGGAGGTGTGGGCTCTGTTGGTGAGTGGCCCATGAGAAGGCCGAAAAGCCCAAGTGCCTCCTCTCCCTTCTTCCGCCGCGTCTTCCCCACGCAGATCAGACCCTTCCGCGTCGATCGAACCGGATCGGAGCAGCCGCCGAGAGAGAGAGGGAGGGGAGATGGAGGCGGTGAAGAGCCTCCTGAAGCCGAAGCCGACGCCGCAGCAGCAGCTGCGCGAGTGGCAGCGCCGCCTCCGCAACGAGTGCCGCAACATCGAGCGCCAGATCCGAGGTTCCCCCTACTCTTCGATTCCATACTAGTCAGGTCTAGATGATGATGAACTGATCAGGATGTTGTTGCTTGCTTGCTTGCTTCATTTGTTGGGGCCTGGGAGTGCAGATGTGCAGAGGGAGGAGAAGAAGGTGGAGAAGGCCATCAGGGAGGCCGCCAAGCGCAACGACATCGGATCAGCCAAGGTTTTTATTACACGCATCCTCCCTTCTGTCTGTCACACGCATCGATCGATCGTATTCTTGTGGGGTTGTGTGTGATTCCTCCATCGATTGATTCCTTAAGGCGCTGGCCAAGGAGGTGGTGCGGTCGAGGAAGGCGGTCAACCGCCTCTACGAGAACAAGGCCCAGCTCAACTCCATCTCCATGCACCTAGGCGAAATCGTCGGTAATAATGAACAATCGTTGCCTATCTCATTACCCTCGCCTCTATCTAGACTAGAGACAATTGTCAGAATTCGTGCCACACAGTTTCTGATAATTGATCTGAGAGGTCTTCCTGTTCTAAACAGTTGGGCTTATCTTCGTATATAGCTGTGCACTTGTGCTTGAAACTCCTCAGCGAGCTGCTAAAAAAACTCCTATTTTGAATTGGTTTGAGCTTATGTGAATCAGGAGCTTAAACTTAACCTAGGCCCAACTAGCTCTGGTCTTAAATGCAGGGGGAAAAATAATGTGTAGGTTACAACTGGTACAGAATATGCGGTTAACAATATACTAGCATGCTGGCTGGTGTTGTTGCTCATGGACTTGAGCTGAAATGACCTATTGCATTCCTCATTGCTTGCTTAGGAGTAGTTAGAAGAACAAGATTTTTCATAACTAGCATAACTTAGCTTATCAAGACTAGGACAACGGTGAATCACTAAACATATATCCATGTGGCTTACTCCCTCTTCTGTTCTGATTTCTTAACATGGTATCAAAAGTGCAGTCTAATTATTTCATTCTGAAAGTGAGGTTTCTACTGACGGTAAGCTGCGTTGTGTAATCTTTCAGCTACTGCTAGAACAGTAGGCCATTTGTCTAAGAGCACCGAAGTGATGAAACTTGTCAACAACCTTATGAAAGCCCCAGAGGTAGCTGCTACTATGCAGGAATTCAGCAAAGAGATGACAAAGGTATGATGAGCGTGTGACCAGACCTCTCTCAAAGGTTTGTCTTGTATTCTGTACTCATAACAGTTCTGGCTTCATGGTTGCTGTGGTGTAGGCCGGTGTAATGGAAGAAATGGTGAATGATGCTGTGGATTCAGCACTGGACAATGAGGACATTGAGGAGGAGATTGAAGAGGAGGTTGATAAGGCCCTCTCTGCAATCGCCGGGGAGACTGCCTCTGAGCTTCCGGATGCTGTCCGGAAAGAAATGGAGAAGGTGAGGCAACCTTCCACAAGCGAACCTGCAGAGGTAATATAATATAACTCACATGTGTCCTGCACATTTTTCATTCCTAAATGCTCATTGATATCTGGAGTCCTGACTCCTGAGACACCTTACTTGGAGCTTGCACCATGCACAGAAAACTGCCATAGCGGAAGCTGTTGATGACGATGATGAGCTAGACGAGATAAGGGCAAGGCTCGCCAAAGTGAGGTCATAGAAGAGAACCGAACACAAGCAATCATTGATGTGTGGCCCTGTATAATAGCCCATGTGATAATGTATTAGTGTATGATACACAATATCACATATGACGCCCTTGTTGTCGTTATCAAACTGATTTACCCAAATTCAGTAATTCACCAATGTGAAGTTGTTCAAAGTCAATTGTAACTTGTAAGGATCATCTTTTGTTGTGTGTCCTGTATTTTGCTTGTGGTTCTATTCATTGTGCATACATACAGAGTGGTCTCCGGGGGGTTATACTGAATTTCTTCCAGCTGACTCAGCTGACTTTGTCCCGGCCATATTCTTTGGAAGCCATGTCTTACATATTGTGTCAGTAATCCGAAATATGCACAACTAATTATGCAGAGCTACATACTGAAAGGCCGAATGCTGAAGCTTCTACATCTTTGTTTCAGTTTATGCAGTGGTATGTTTTATTCAATTTTGCAGTTTTTTTTTTTTTTTGGTGCTGAAAGGTAGACCTAATATCTGTAATCAGCAGTATCCAGTATTGCACCGAAATCGAAAGAGAAGGAAAAAAGGGTACTTGTAGTAACATTTTGTCTGGCGCATGGTGAACTTGCTATATCCAGATGTGATTGGTGATTGTTTGATCTGATATCTTCTTTTCTTGAGATGCTATCCATGACAGAATGATGTGCTTGCCGTATTCTCATTGGTGAACTGCGTTGGATTCGATTGCCAAAATTAGTTTGTAAGCTGCTTTTGTCTACGTTTGCTGCCCCCAGCGAGATTACAGTACAAGAGTTACTGTTACTACTATGATCTTTCAATGAGCGTAGCTAGAAGCACGGAGCATTTAGCTGCGATTCCACTGAAAAGCACGCGAATACCACGAGAGTAAGCGTAGGCCTTGACGAGCAAACCCTGCTGCAGACAGTGCTGATCCAATCCAATGATGCCATTTATCATGCAAGATTGCTAGTTTACGTGCTACATCATGGGCAGACCACAAGACAAGACCATGTGAGCGTTGAGCAACAGCTACCCAGCTGTGGGACAGGCCTACAATGGCAACTGATCCCTAGTGGCCTAGTCCTGTTTCCCGCCGTTTAATCCATTGTTCTCTCCTTTCTCGACATTTGTTTCCTGCCATCTCCTTCAGCTATTCCACCGTGAAAACAAGAAGAAGAAAATAACAGCTTCCGGGTCATATAAGACAACCATGCATGTCCATGATTTTCTTTGCCTAAGTAGCAACTACTTGCTCTCACAGTATCTAATAATTGATGATTCTGTTAATTTGATCTAGTAGTATAAGTTTCAAAAAAAAAATATGTTCGAATATAGACAGTAGAATGAGATGGCAAAAGTGGAAAGCTACCTTTGCTAGGCTTGCCTTATGGTATCTATAGCCCTGCAACGATCAAAGTAAGATTTAAATGTCAAAAAGATGGCGGTGCCATCAGTACTTCGTAAGGCTTAATAAATACTAAATGAGAAATTTGAGTAAGAAATAACAATCCTACTTTATCCGTCCCATATAGTTAATTAATCACAAAAAGTGAAGACGGAGGCGAAGTTGCTCTGGCTCTGCCCTCCTACGCAGTGATGGAAGTCGTGGTATTCTGCACCTCCGTAGAATGGGATAAGCTTGGTCGGATTGAGCAGAAAGTTGAACCTGTAATTCCAACAGGTGATGTTAGCTTCATTAGGCACATGTTTTCAATTAAGGGTTGTGTAATCATACTGAAGCCTGAACCCATCGAAACGAATCCTGCAAAGATGCTATATATAAAGGCCCTGTTTTTTATTTGTCTTTTTTTTTGCGCCTTTTGGCTTTGATTTCTCCATAAACATAAATAAATGGGACACCTTTTTCAAATAACTTTCAAAGTTTAAAACCATGTGCACCATCTGCGTCGACGTCTCTATCGTTTACTGTTATCTCAAAAAAATACAGGTAAAAACCATCAACCACAACCAAAACCATCGGCCGTAGCCCAAAAGAACAGTGTCAAAACACTTTGCTTTAGATGACTTTTCCCATTGTGGGTGTCGATGGCCTCTATGTGGTGTATGACGAACCAGAGCTAGAGCGTGGTCATGTGGCACGGCACAATGGTCGGGCCGGCGAAGGAGGGGACGCCGAGGATGAGCACCTTAGCCCAGTGCGTGTACGGCGCGGCGAAGCCCATGGGTACTGTGAACTCGTGGTGCACATGGTGGATCTTGTCGTAGCCCCACTTGATGTGCAGCAGCCAATGGATCTAGTAGCTGAGGTAGTCCTCCACCAACAGGTACACCACCAGCTGCACCGCCGTCTCCCCCGCCGATGGTAGCGGTAGCTCCGTCCGAATCCCCACCATCTAATGATCGAACATGCATGAACACCGGTCAATCAATACTGATGTGTGTGTATGAAAAATACCTTTTACTCCTAGGGGTAATTACATCCACCTCTAATATACCACGTAAACAAACTTAAAATATTCCTTTATCACTTTAGATATACTCCTACACTGATTATAAGGTGCTCCAATGTGAACCACATGAAAAAATTGCAAAGGAGTCCATAGTTTTTAGTATATTTGTAAATACATTTATACACACACATAAAAAGGAGTATGTCGAAAAGAATACACATATCACATCTAAAAAATTGTTCATACCACCTAGATGGTCTTAAATACTCGTATACTATACGTACATACCCTCCGTTATGCGAGATACTTTCTATGTTGTGAGATACGACAGAAGGCGTAATTACACCCGGAAGTAGAAAAGAGGTTTATATATATATATATATATATATATATATATATATATATACACACACACACACACACACATATATATATACACACATATATATAATACCTTTTACTCTTAGGTGTAGTTACTTCCACCTTTGATATACTACCTAAACAAAATTAACATACTCATTTATCACGTTGGTTATACTTACATACTAATTATAAGATACCCTAATATGAACTACACAAAAAAATTGCAAAGGAGTCTATATTTTTAATTTATTTTACAAACACCTTTATATACGCACGTAAAAAGGAGTATGTCTAAAAAGAATATACATATCACATCTAAAAAATGTACATATCACGTAGATGATGTTATATAATCGTATACTGCACGTACATATCCTCCGTTACACGAGATACTTCCTACATTGTGAGATGCGATATAGAGAGTACCTACTCTCAAGAGTAAAAAAAAGAGGCTTTACACACACGCACACGCATGTACACACACACACACACACACACACACACACACACACACACACACACACACACACACACACACACACACACACACACACATATATATATATATATATATATATATATATATATATATATATATATATATATATATATATATATATGATTTCATACTCTGAGCATGTACTCACACTTCTCATATGCCACTGAAAGAACAAGTCATATCTTTTTTTATCCTTTTGAGTATACTCTAACAATGATTAGAAGATACTTCAAAGTGAGTTCTATAAAAATTTTCATTAAAATTAACAAATTAACGAATTAATTAACGTCGATCGAGTTGATCCTTAATTGCCACGTCGTGCATGCAAGAATTCATAGTGTGCTTGTGTGCGCGCGTGTATGGACCTTGACGGCAGGGTAGTAGACGAGAGGGAGCGAGCCAATGGTGAGGACTAAGGTGCGCGCGGTGTCCATGGAGCAGTTGAGGAAGGCGGCCGGCGAGAGCCGCACCCGGGGCTGCAGCTTGTACGGCAAGGACACGGCCGGTGCGCGGAGCTCGAGCAGCGCGAGGGGGAGCGGCGCGAGCTTGTAGACGACGAGGAGGTTGACGACGTTGTGGCCGTAGAGGCAGTAGTCCGACATCGCCGCCGAGTACCGGAACTGTAACAACCTCTATTTCTGGGAGCGTTAGGTCAACCTCACAACTGCTCAGGACTGTTCAGCTGCGAGTACTGCAGAAGAATGTGCACCATTGCCAAAGCATGCTTAAGCATAAAATCAAACTTTATTACAAAAGTAAAGCTTACAGCTAAGTTTTACATAAAGGGGCGTACAGCCCAAAGATACATTACCAAAAGAAACTCTACAGGCAGGCCTGAGTGTAGAATAAACCTTAACACTCAGCGTCGTCTTCAGAAAACTCCTTCACCTTCTTATCGAGCATTATCTGGTAATGATTTTTGCAAGCATGAGTACAACCAACCGTACTCAACAAGTCACACGGAGGCTACCATTAACTACATGTAGGGTTCATCAAGTGGTGGGGAAACGTTCATTATTTTATGTGGATGCGGTTTTGGTTATAAACAGGTTTTAAACATAAAATCATAATTTTCTATAATCTTTAGGGGGTTTTCAGGGTTCAATTACCAGACCACCCACATTACCAAATCCTTTCCAATTCTACTTATGCTTCGTTGTTGGATTCACCCATTAAACATAACTCCATTGACCGGAAGTACGGCGTATTCGAATACTATTAGTCATGACTTTGCAAAGCTGCCCTGCTTTACCCACAAGATTCCTTAACTCCCGCTAAAGAGTTAAGAAAACAAGGTTGTTCACTGCTCAATTCTTTATATAGCCTCTACCTAGTAGACTTCCTCAACAAGCCCAGGCCGTAACCTCTGACTTACCTCAGCCTACTATTGTGTGGACACCCGATAATCAAAACAATAGTAAAAACAATAACGGTGCCAACTTCCATACGGCCCTCCCTTAACTCCCTTCAATATGTACTCACACTTTGCCTCCAACCGCCTATGTAAAGGTTCAATCGAAGTTGAGCAGTTACTAGACCAGGTTTGACGTATCAACGCTTGTGGTTGGGCGGTCACTATGTTCCTTACTTCAGCATAAGGGTCTAGTCCTTGTATTTTCACCGGTGGTAAATTCCCTTCTACAAATCTGTCTAGTGCTTTAACACTCCCATTGATTTGTAACATTTGCCTTCACCCTAGGTTACGAGATCCAGCGATTCTCGCTTTACCATAGAGCCACTTCCCAAATAAATACCACTTCTTTTAGCAACAGAAGATATCAATTCTCTAAATTATCATATTTACATTATTACTATATTTAATATTACTATGTCTTCTCAAGGTGAATATGGCCATCAAATTAGACTGGGCTTTTTCGGGTGGTAGGACATATCTAGTATCATGTCATTCTAAGCCTTTATTGTACATAAAATAACAATGCGCAAATAGCATAATGAAAATACAAGTAAATACATAACTTAGGGAATGTAGGATCAACATGTTCAAAAATATGTGTGACTTGCCTTGCGGATTTATTATTTCGGTTAACTCGTAATCTTTGACGGGCCGGGCCTGGATCTGGGCCTGAACTTCTTTCTCCTGGTCTTGCAAAACCTCGATCCCGGAAGCTAGCGCAAAACAATTAAAATAATCAATTCCATGCTCGAAGGAATGAGCCAGGAATAAAGAAATTAAAAGAATAAAGAAAATCTAAAAAACTCCATTAAAAAGAGGATATTGGGTTATAGGAGGGCTATATGGGGAAATGGGCCTTGGATTTGGGTTGGCGGGCTCGAAACGAATCCGGGGAGTATAAATATGCATTTTTGGGTTTGGGTCAAGTATTGTTCCTCGGGCTCGGTACACTGTTCCTCGGGCTCGGGCTAGCTGACTCAGTCGAACCACGTTGGTCGGGCTCGAATCCGACGCAACGGGCGCGCGGGCGAGCGGACTCGGCTGGATCAAGTCGAGGCGGCTCGGGTCGGTGCACCGGCGCGGCGAACGCGCGTCTGGCGCGGCCGGTGCGGTCGGCGCGCGGCGCTGGCTCGGCCCAGCCAACTCGGCTGGCCGGTCGGATGAACAGTGCCCAGGGACACTGTTCTTCTTCTTCCTCGCGTTCCCGCGCGCGCAGAGGAGCAGGGGACAGGGGCGGCGAGTGGCGGCGGAGCTCCGGTGACTTGCGATGCAATCCGAGGGCATGGACGGGTTCCTGGGAGTGAGGGGAGTCCGTTTTTGGTGGTTGGGGGCCCGACAGATGCGGCGTTCGCCGGTGGTGAGGTCATCCCTTCCACGGCCGATTTTGAAAGCTGTGGTGACTGGGAGGCTCTTGAGGCATTGGGATGGTCCTAGAGCATCAGTGGGGGTCGGGTAAGCTAGGGGAGGGGTTGGCCGAAGCTCAAGAAGCCTAGGTTGGTCTGGCCACGGCGGCCGGTTTTGGCAGTGAGGCGGCTCACGGTGCTGGGAAGGAGGGAGGATCGGGGGCTCAAGGTGGAGGTTGGGGGGTGTTCCTATGGTCATGGGGGTACTGTAGGCGAAGGGGATTGGAAAGGAGAGGGCCGGAGGTAGGACATTGCGCTAGGGCTCTAAAATTGGGGATTTTCGGTATTACCAGCAGTGGGGGCGGCGATGGGAGCTCTGGGGTGTTCGGCGAGGTGCGGGGAGGTGTGATGCTTCGCTTGGGGAGCTCGGGGTGTTTAAATAGCCGGGGAAGGCGGTTGGGCCAGGAGGCGGTGGGGAGATATTTTTTCGGCGCCTCGGCTTGGAGCTTAAGATGGCCGGCTGGCTTCGGGGCGAAGGAGGGCGGCGGTCAAGGGAGTTGTCAGAGGCCGCAGGTCGATTGTGAGAGGCGACGGTCAAGGATGGCAGAGGGGAGGTGCTTGAGCTGGCTTGGAGAACGTCGGCCGTGAGGGGGGTAGTTGAGTGCCTGGCGCGGGTAGGGGGTGACGGGGTACGGAGCTGCAGCTGGATGGCAGAGGTGCGGGCGCTGGAAGGCGCGAGAGGAGGCGGTGGCGGCAAATAACAGAGGCGGCGGTGATTTTTCGGCCCTGCTACAGTGACCACGGGAAAAATCTCGTTTTCCACCGTTATGACGCCGTGATGGGGAGGATTAAGGGGTGATTTTGCTTTGAGATTGGTGGAGATTAGAGCTAGGAAGGAGATGGAGTTCAAATCAAAGCAATTCAAATCCAATTTTTGGTTTTGCAAAAATTTCGGTTGTTTCAGGAACCACGCGGCCTCTGCCCAAGTCATGGCGCGCCCCAGCGCCGCCTCCGCCTTGGGCGCCGTCGCGTAAGGGAGCATCGATCTTTGGCGACCCAAGGATCTCACCGGCCGATATAGTTTGCTTCGATCGGGTTCCTCTCCAGCCTACGTGCAGATCGTGCTTAGCGTGCAGTTTGTCATTGTTGCTGCTGCTGCTGCTCACTCTCTCTATATATATACGGGTGGGGTGCTTGGAATGGTCGACAGATTCCTTGCTAGCTTGCGGCCCAAAAGGAAGCAGAGGTGCTTAGCGCTCGTCTCAGCCGTCGGATCAGGAACGGACAATCCAGAGATGAACAGTAGACAAACAGCCCCAGCCTACGGCCCTGTTCGCTTTGTATTCTAAAGCCACATTTCTAAAATACCTACACTCGATTTGTAATACATAATTTAATGACTTTATTTATATTAGTCAAAATCGTACCCTCTTTATAAGCTTGTAGACCTCTAAAATTGCATGGCATCGCGAACGTGAACCACGTGGCGCTTGTGGACTACCCCGTGACCGGAAAAAAATTCTACGGGGATGAGCCTACAACCCCAGCAACTAGGGCCTCTTCCCGATTCATGCCACGTAGACCTCTTCCAAAGCGAACCCAAATCCAAATTCAGCAGCTGAGGGGAAGGAGCACCGCTGAGGCCCGCCCCGCGGTGCCGTCGCCGTCAGCGATTCTTGCAAAGCTAGCAGCAGCTTCTTGGACTGGATAGTGTCAAAGTAGGCATCACAGCTTGGGAATTTCAGTTACGTTTCCCTGAGGTCGAGCCATTTCTACAAGAAATTGATGAACATCTATGCATAAACTATCACCAAATAACGAAGTACGTTACACATGCAGGAAACAGAGCATGACGAAAAGGTTTGCCAGCACAAATATTTCATCTCCGAACAAAAGAATATGACCGACCTCGATGCAGGAGCCACGCGCACGGTCTCCGACCTCTGAATCAAACATCCCCTCAAAAAGGAAAGGGGAAAAATTGTGTTGTGTGTTTTGGCGGGCGAAATCCCTTGTTGGCATTACAACGAACGCTCCATGGGCATAGCTTTAATCAACTAACTGTCTAACTAAGCAAAATCAAAACCCCTGAAGCTGACACAAGTACGTGGTAGATTGCCTTGCCTGGAGATGGAATGCAGCAGTGCAAGGTGTGGCCTAGTCGCGGACGGTGTGGAGGAGGTGGAGCTGGGCGTTGTGGAGGAGGGCGCAGGCCTGCTCGTTGGCGGCGTCGCGGGAGCGCAGCTCCCGGATCTCCTCCTCCCACCTCTCCACCCTCTCCTTGTGGATCCTGCACGTTGGAGCAGATGAACGAACGAATGTTTGCCGCTGCATCCATCGTTGATATGTCAGGTTTCTTACGAGCAGAGGCGGTCCTCGAAGTCAGCGGCGAGGTCCTTGAACAGAGCGCGCCCGGCGTCCAGCATCTCCGACACCTGCGCGCATGCACCATCTCGATCGCTTCCTCACCATCACACGAGACCAAGGGGGTGAGGATCGAGAGGGTGGACCGACCTGGCGAGTGAAGTTTTCGATGGCCAGGAGGATGCGTTGGACGTGCTCCTCCGTCTCCGCCGACCCAACAGCCTCCGCCTCCGCCTCCGCCTCCGTCGCGGCCGCGGTCACGGCGACTCCGGACGACGCCGCCACTCCCCCTCCCGCGCTCCCCTGGCTCGCAGTGACGTCCTCCTCGTTGCTCTGCAGTTCCAGCGCACCACCTCGCTAATCACACAACTTACAACGCATGCAGGCATCGATTTTTTTTTTTTTTTTGAGTTGCAAACCCAACAAAAAAAAAAGTTGAACGCAACTGATTTATTTTAAAAAAAAAAAGTTGAACGCAACTCTAAAAATCTCGACTACATTCAGATCTCGAAAACAACTCTAAAAATCGCAATTACTAGGTTCCCATCACCCCCAAATGCTCAACTCAAAATCGTTGTCAATGGGGAACCCCCCCCCCCCCCCCCAAAATCGGCTCAACTGCGCTCATGTGCCCAAAATAGTGAGGCCATATTTCGAAATCACACGTAGAAGCGAATCAAAAACCCGAATCGACCAGGTAATTAAGAGAACTCAGCAGGGAGCAAAGCAAACCATGATAGTTACTTGAGACCAAACGCACGCATAAGTGCAACTCGCGATCTCGAATCGAAACTCCAAGAGTTGTCGATCGGGACAAAATACCAAGTCCAAATTCACAAAAGCGCTTCGAAAAACCAGGTCCAAATGCACAGAAGCGCTTCGAAACACCAAGTCGCGGATTGCGAATAGGACAGAGAGAAGAGGAGGGAGGGGCGCAAGGTGGTAGTGGATCTCTTACCATGGCGGTGCGCATGCGCTTGGTGCTCTTCCTCTCGGCGTCCATCCCCGACCGGGAACAAGCGAGGCAAGGGAATCACACAGAGACGCGAAGCAAGGAATCACACAGAGACGATCACAAGAAGCGGCTCGTCATGTGGGCCGGTGTGTATATATATAGAGCAGCACCTTGGGTTGGGCCTGATGGGATCGCATCGAACCGGTAGCCCACAAAATGGGCCGACTTCGTCGACGCCCGCGGCACATCTTCTCCCGCCCATCGACCAAGGCGCCCGCAATCGACGGCAGACCCGAGGATTGCTGGGCCTGGGAGGGATCACTGCCATGGCCTCCTCCTTTACGACGGCCCCCGCGCGCACGAGAGGGACGCGAGGTGCCTCGTGGCCGCCATGTCGCCGCACTACGAGGTGCTCGTGATCCCCCTCGTGCCTGAGGAGACGATGATATTTGCAGTTCCCGGAGTGGAGGACGACGACATACAATCTGAGCGGGCTCTTCTCTACGCCGCCGAGAACTGCATAGATGAGGAGGACGTGGAGTGCAAAGTCGACGACGAACAGGTGGAATGGCCACCGTCGCCATGCATGCATGGTACGTCGAGGACCTGGCCTGCCTGTCCGTGGGAGGGAAGGTGCATTGCCGGTGCCTAGCTACGTGCAAATTTTCCCAAGTATATGTGCATAGTCAGGGACTCAGGGATGGAGCCAGGATCCAGACAAAGGGGGGGCCGACCCGCCAAGGCGTCGGCGTCATGGGTCCTGGGCGCTGTGTGTCGGCAAAATTAGACATACACATATATAATTAAACATACGCATATATATTGTCATATAAATTCAATCATAACACATATGGCAAAATAATGTAGCATATGTCTAGCATACTGAAAAGACTCTCTCAGTGGTCGCTGTTGATACTGGAAGAGTTATGACTAATCTTAGCAATCTATCGACCATTGGATAAATAGAATTTTTACCTAATCTCACTAGTCCCTTTGTTAGATCAGCAAGTGATGGCAATGTACTTAGCTCTAGATGGTTGCATATATCAAGTTGAAAATGTGGTAGTTGACACTCCAATTGAGCTTGATCTTGACTTGAAAAATCAGCGGGATAGTACTTTTCCACCAGAGTACTTATCTTTGAAATGTCAAAGCCATCTTTTCTTGGATCTAGTGAGGCACAAAGTGATAGAAGCTCATTGCTTGAGAACTGAATCGATCTTCTAACTCAATCAATTGTTGGTCGACCACAACATTAAACACATCTATTTTATAATGGTGAAGAGTGGTGGTATTATCATTTTTGTTCCGAGATTTGGTCACATCCACATACCTACAAATTGCGACATGTAGTTAAACAAGTTAGATATGTACCATAAGAATAAAAAAATATGTATTTGTGTTCATATTAAAAAACTGAAGGTAAGATAATAACTTACTTGCGATTTAAATCCGAAATCTCAATCTCGTGCTTGTCACAAAAGGCTTTCACCTCCTCAAGAAGTGGTTCCCAGCCATCATTTCTCAAGTCACTAAGCAATAATTTTATGTTAGAAATGTAGAGGCCTAATTGACTAATTGACTGTGATGAAAGGTGATTAAGAGGTCCTATTTAATGCATTTAGTGGACCATTGGGGGGGCCAGGCCCCTGCCCGCCCCCCTTCTCTCCGCCCCTGTGCATAGTTTTAAGAGATTTTGACTATGTATCCGTGTTACATCGCCTCTGCTTTCGTTTCGTTTCCTTGTCTGTATTTGTGCCTCTAACTATGAGTATACGACACATACTAGCATCCGACAATATATCATCCGGTTCATTAGGTGGTTTGGTCCTTCGCCTTATAATTCAATTATTAATTCTAAGTTCAGTGCGTAATTAAATTGCTTTACTTTGCCGATTGATGCATCTGCGCAAATATTTAACCAATATTGTCGACTAAAATGCCTCCTTGCACTATTTCTTGATTTTGTTTCCTTTTCTGGGCCCTTGATGTTTTATTTACGGATTTAGCTCTCTCCCTAACGTGAATGAATGGACGCTCGACACCTGGCACATACTACGCGCTCCAGAGCGTGGAAGCTAAGCTCGGCAGTCGAGCGCACAAGGGTAGTGGCGGGGTCCACCCACCTCAAAGAGACCCTGCAGTTGGGAATTAACACCCAATGCTTCATGGACATAATTCAGAAGCTTGCTAGCTAGCTCATGTCCACGAGTAGCGTTGGATCGATGATGGCCATTAGGGAGAAACCATGTGTCATGTAGCCCTTTTTACAGTAAAAATTAAGAGTACTGCCCAAATTTAAGTTTGGGGCTAAAGACTTATTTGTGTAGCATTTTTGTATTGCGAGTATTGGTTTCTCTGGTTCAATGCCAAAGCGTTGGTTTCTACTTCTTCTTGTTTTTTGGTTCAATTTGATGAGTCATGAGAAAGAGAGTTCTACTTAGATTTCTTGGGCTGGGCCTGGATCCGCACCAAGGCCCGCCCGATTCTAGTGTCCTGTCCAGTACAACAAGGCGTAGCAGGAAATGTTTACACCTGTGGTCCTTGACCGTGTCCCAAACTTTGGCAGCCGTCCTTATCCAAAAAAAAAAACTTTGGCAGCCGTCCGTCTTGCTCATCACCGTTGCACTCCACCTCCGGCCAAGCTATCGATATTCTCCAAGAAGGATCTATTTATATTTTTTTTATATTGTCCTTTCTTGTAACTATGGGGTTGTATCATCTGCTGCCTATAATGAAATGGGGTTAGGCCCTAATGGGCCTTATTTCCTTCAAAAAAAAATTACATATGGTAATTAGCCGTATGAAAATCATCCACATATATGTTCACTCATTCCGAAAAGAAAACCCACATGTTCATTTAATATATAATATGCAGGATTATATAATGATGAAAGATCTATTAACGCCAAAAAATAAAATAAAATTCGACGCTAGAAGGAGGGCTTGAACCTCCGACCTTGTGGTTAACAGCCACACGCTCTAACCAACTGAGCTATTCCAGCTTTTTGCCCATGTTTTCTTTGTAGTTATTAAAAGGCATGGACCACAAGAGGACAAGAGCGCGTGGCCAGCCCTTTGTGTTTGATTCGTATGGTAGTGGTGTACGTGCCGGTATATACTACATGGCCAGCTAGGTTCGTCAATTAATAAGTGATAACTAAACGCTGCCGTAATTTGTTCTCAGCAACGTAGGATCCCAGTGGATATAGTTAGTAGTTTATGCACTGGGATTAAAATTCGGTACGATAGCTTCATCAACTGATAAGTGATCTTGTTTGATACTGAGAAAGTTATCTCTTCTTGTTTTGTTTCTGAGAGGAGAGAAAAATATCGGTCACTTTTGTAGCTTCTCTCATATCAGTCGGGAAATTTACTGTCAAGTTCACACGGGCCAACGCCTTCACCCTTTATACAGACCCAGCCGGCCTAGAAAGGCCCACGTGTAGCTCACCTTAAAGCTTCAGGCCCCAAATATCTGATGTCAGTCTATATTGTTTAATTAGGTTGACCAAATAGAGATCTCGACACACGAGGGGGCGGGGAGCGTCTCAGGTGCGAATTTTGGAAGCTTTTGGCGCTGTTCCTACCCGAAATTTCGAAAATAGCCTTTTCGAAAAGGAAATTTCAACTCTAGCCCCCACCTAACCGCATCATTTAATCGCGTCACGACACGTGTCCAATGGTGCGGCCGGGGAGCGCACCACACCTGAGTGGTGTGGTCCCCGACCGCACCACTCACTCTGATGTGACCATGTGGTGCGGTCGGGGAGCGCACCACTCCAGTGTGGTGCGGTCCCTGACCGCACTATTGACACGTGTCACACTCCCGTTAAGTGGTGCGGTCAACAGGGTGCTAGAATTGGAATTTTGTTCTCCTCAGCGCCATTTTTGGTATTTTCAGGTAGCAATAGTGTCAAAAACGTCCAAAATTCCTCAGGTGCAGGCCCCTGCACATACCTATGTGCAGGACGCGTCACGACACGGCACATGTCAAAAATAAAAAATACTTTGAAAAATTATAAAAAGTGTTTTTAGTACTTTAAAAAAATACTTTTTAAGTCTTCAAAAATACATTTAAAAATACTTACAATTTTTAAACATTTTTGATTTTTTTAAAAGAATTTTTTATTTTTTAAACACGTGTCGCGCCTTGACGCGTCCTGCACATAGCTATGTGCAGGAGCCTTCAGCCTTGCACCTGAGCCGCTTCCCAGGAGGGGCGAGCTTAGCTGGCTTGGCAAGCTCTGCTGTACGCATGTGAGTTGCCCATCAGCATTCCAACTCTGGATTTAACGTTGGTGATTACGTTTCTTCTGGACTGTAGTTCCATACAGGAAGAGTATATGCATATATGCCCATACGGGTGCATTCAGTTATCAAAATATATGCCTACGTTTTATAAGATTCAAGCCTCTACTCCAGATTGGTCGTCCAACAGAGACACGTCCACGTATACGTGTGTGGTATATGTGAGTACATTTGTGTGTTCCTCTTTAAAAAAATATCTGCGCCCAATGGAACATTATTATCCACTGACACCCAAAAAATGACCCCTTTATTTTCAGCGCTGGTTTGGTTTGATGCCTTGTTTGGACTGCACTCGTATTCCCTGCACCGCGAGACACGTCAAATGCAAGGGGTCCTTTTTCATCTTTAACTTATAGTGCGCGTTAGGGTCTTTTCTTTTTTACTTTGTAAAAACTGTTTTTAACATTTTCTATAGTAAGTAGCTTTTAAATAAAGAGTCTTTTAAAATAATATTTATAAATTAATTATAATATATAGTATAGCGATTTTACTTATATCGATAAAATTGCACGTGAGATTCAATTCCTCCGTACTCCACGGTAATTATAGCGACTAGATAGATGACCTTGACAGGTGCCTTATCTGAGGTAATTAATGCCGTAATGATGCATCATGTGAGGCTAATATGTGCCGACCTTTTTGCGGTGGTACAGGTCTATTCCTGAGGTACAGATCAGACTGAGCAGCCTCCTCTTCTGTACGTTCTGCTGTTCTTTATTCTTCCAGAAAAGAATTATGCCTAAAAAAACTGTGTAACCAAGGTTTAATTGTGTGACTATACGGGAAAATTTGAAAAATAGCCATGGATAGCGAATGCCTGTATACAAAGACAAAGCTAACCTCAAGTGCAGGAGCAATGCAGACATGTTGCCGAACTGTTTGAGCTTTCTGACATATAAACGACAAATTCCTGGTCATTCCACAATCTGTTGTCAAAAGTCTGAATAGATTTCCTCTACCAAGCATGCGTCTCGTAGGATTCAGTTGCCCCATATGGTGCTGGGCTCAAAGCCGAAACTTTGGGGTTTTGATCGGTGCATGCATGCTTTCCTAGGCATTTCCCTGTTCTTGTCCTCTGCATGTGTTACCTGTTCTTGCTACACCTCGACTTTTCTGGATCATGGCTTTGTCGTTGTATGTCTTACTGTTACACTAGCATGAAATCATGCATGCATGGATGCTCAATGGTTGGAGACACTATTGTAATGCTCAATCAAGGCTACTAAACTGATACTCGATTATATTAACTGTAGATAAAGACGGTCAGCCAATTAGAACGTCTTCCCCGTTCTTGCAGTATTTGTGTTAACATTGTTTCAGAAGAAAACACACACATCGTAAATAAACTAATAGAACACAAGAGAATTTCTGAATTTCTGTATTCTCTTACTTGCTCCCTTTTTTTTAACTGGTTACAAGTCTTCCTAATATATAGGTTGATACTCTTCTATTAGTATATGTATTCGGACTTCAAGTTGGACACAATTTCAACTTGAGTTACACATAAAGACAGACCTTACTACGTCTTGAACTCTAAGTCAATATTATTTCTAACAATCTCTCCCTTAATCTTGACTTGACATGCTCTAGTTTTAGTCTCAATGCATTATAAACTACCAGCCACGCCTCCACATGAAGCGTTCTACATGCAAGCTACATATAGGAACTTAACTCAACCGGTACGGGTCATCTAGATGTAAAGATTCTAAAATATTGAGGCAGTCGGTCTCAATTACCACATACTAAACTCATACTTGATATAGAACGGTGACACATCTCCTCAACATTGGATTTCTTTTCACCTTACTTGAGTTTGGACGGCGACACATCTTCTGAACGTCCCTGACTCAACTCATCATCAGAGCACTGTTGATTCACCGTCGCTGAATGCTTCAATAAGAAACACTTTCTTCATCCTCGATTTGGGGCATTCTGAAGCAAAGTGCCCCCATAGTCGTTACAATTATATTCGCTAGCTTCCCAAACGTGTAGATTGCACGGTGCATCCTAGCTAGCTAGCGCGAGCATGTTTACAGCAACCTTACGTACGGCAAAGATAAAGTGCTTATCCAAGCAGTTTTGGCTTGAGGCACGGCAAGCCTCTGCATGTGGAGCTCAAAACCACATTTAACACGACTGTCAATATATTTTGTGGGTTTAGATAGCTATTTGCATGTTACTTAATATTTCCGTGTGTATATATATATATATATATATATATATATATATATATATATATATATATATATATATATATATATATATATATATATATATATATATATATATATATATAGACAGAGTGTTTCATGCACCACAGTGCCTAGGCACCGATATCAATACCGTTGATTTGCTTTGAGATTATAGCGTTTGATGTGGGTATCTTCATATACCCATAAAAATATATTTGAGATGTCAAACTCGGAAAAAAATTAAATTCAACTACAGTTTAATTAGTTTGAACTATTTTTATGGTATATACTCACTGTAGTCGCATTGAATTCAAAAGTAGTTCAAACTAGTTTGAACTGAGTTCAAAACTTACTTACCATAAGTATATCAAGGGTATAAAATATTTTCATACCCAAACTCAAAAAAAATATCAATCATACACGTGTATCGGATGTGGGTGCCTAGGCACCATGGTGCCTTACGTAATTTTCCTATATATATATATATATATATATATATATATATATATATATATATATATATATATATATATATATAGAAAATTACATAATGCACCATGGTGCCTAGGCACCAACATCCGATACACGTGTATGATTGATAATTTTTTGAGTTTGGGTATGAAAATGTTTTATACCCTTGATATATTTATGGTAAGTTGTTTTGAACTCAGTTCAAACTAGTTTGAACTACTTTGAGTTCAATGCAACTACAGT
This sequence comes from Dendrocalamus sinicus, assembly GCA_036346575.1. Classification (NCBI taxonomy): domain Eukaryota; kingdom Viridiplantae; phylum Streptophyta; class Magnoliopsida; order Poales; family Poaceae; genus Dendrocalamus; species Dendrocalamus sinicus. Next base: position 53,013,520 of record CM070648.1, on the reverse strand, counting down.
GAGTATATACCATAAAAATAGTTCAAACTAATTAAACTGAAGTTGAATTTAATTTTTTTCGGAGTTTGACATCTCAAATATACTTTTTTATGGGTATATGAAGACACCCACATCAAACATTGCGAATCTCGAAGCAAATCAACGGGTATTGATATTGGTGCCTAGGCACCATGGTGCATGAAACACTCGTCCTATATATATATATATATATATAGAGAGAGAGAGAGAGAGAGAGAGAGATGCCATGTTATGCATATATACGTTTTAGATAGAGTGCACCTCGATCGGACATATATACCAGTGATCAAGTTAGCTTAAACATCATGCATGAGATCTTACCGTATAAAGGAGTAACAGATCACACTCTACGACAGTGCAGCTATGGTCCAAGTGCAGCAAGCACCGGCATGAGGATGTTATCTCTTGGTGTACAACCTCACTCGTAAGTGTCTAGACATCATCCGAATGTTTTCTTTCTAACTATCATCTAAATTTACAACCCTTAGGGACCTGTTTGTTTCAGCTGTAGATTCTGAGAAGTAGCTGGTGAGTATCCAGCTAGTCAGAATCTGGAGAAACTGGATAATCCCAGCTTCTGGCTACTAGTTCATTTTCTGGATTCTGTAGCTTCTGGCTACTTAGAATCTGGATGAAAATCTGGACTGTTTGGGGGAGCTGCAGATTCTGGGAATAGCTGCAGCTGCCAGAAGCTGAAACAAACATGCTCTAGATTAGAGATCAAGAGGCTTCTTGTTTTTGAAAGGGGGAGATTTTTTTCAAAAGGGAGAGGGTAAAATTAAGGGAGAGAAGGAAGAATTCACGACCATTTGATCTCTAATCCAACGGTTTTAAATCTGAAAGATAATTAAGAAGAAAACATCCGAATGATGTTTAACATAACCCATCTCGGAAAGAGACAGAACCAGAATATATATTCTGCACGCGTGCATTGTCTGCAATAACAGATAAATTCCAGGTATTTTTGTCAGATCGTACGCACTTTCTCTGCTCCTTCCCTGCCCCTCTCTCTCTCTCTCTCTCTTTCTATATGAGAGAGTGCTCGAAACGGACCATGTATAATGGCCATTAACGCTACGCTAGCTAGTATCCTGCGCACGTATTCGCGGAAGCTTACGACTCTCGATCGGTACCCAGCGGGCCGGGTGATGCGCCTACCTACCTACTGCGCAAATGCAGAGCCAACTTTGCATGTTTTTCAGATGTTGGCTCTGTTAAATCCCAACACTTATCTAGTTGGTGATCAAAGTGCCTGAAAACCGTGTTTGCAATATATGCCATATATATCGTCTTTGCTCGTCGGCACGAACACGATAGCGGCGGTAGGTGTGCAAAAATATGAGGCTGCTAGGAATACTCCCCATTTCCAGATACATCTTTTTCTACAGCAAAATGAGGACGTCTTTGTCTAGACCAGGATTTTTAAGGTGGTTTTGCCACCATGGTCTCAATGGCCAACTTTAAAGGTGTGCTTTTGTGTTCTGTAGCGATATACATTAAAAAAAAAAGGCATTTGCAGTGGCTTTTACACATGTAGATTTACAAGACGTAAATCAAATGGGTTTTTGTTAAACGTCATCGGGATATTTTCTTCCTAACTATCATCCAGATTTATGACCATTGGATTAGAGATCCAATTGCCATGAATTCTACCCCTTACTCTTTGAAAAAAAAATCTCCCCCCTTTAAAAACAAGGGGCCCTTTGATCTTTAATCTAAATGTCACAAATTTAGATGATAATTAGAAAGAAAACATCCGGATGAATGATGCCTATACACTCCCAAATCAAAATACCCTTTTCCGACATAGTGGTGTTAAATCCGATCCGATCCGACATGTTGTAGCACGGATTCATGAGGAGGCCATGGCTAACCAACCACGCCCCCATGTATGGATCTTTCAGTGGCTCATCATCATATCGATGGATCGATGGCAACCAAGGCCAAGTAGAGTAGCTACTCCATAGGTAGGTAGCCATATATGCATGCATACTGCATCTGGGCATGGGTGCCTGTATGCGTGGTGGGCGGTGAATGGGACGACCACTCCTGAGCGTCCACAGTGGAGCTGCCTGCCCAACCGCCGTCGCCATCGCCTCCCGCGGCTGCCAAGAAATGATGCGGCGGCAGCGGCAGCGGCGCAGGCTCGATCCCTCGCTTTCTGTCTCGCCCCTGCCGGGGGCGGCCACCGCACCCAATCCAGCGCATGGCCGCACTGACTTCAATTCCCTGCTTGTTCTTATCTCCTCCGCCGCTTCGCACTAGCTCAACCCACCATGCATGCACTCGAGTGCTTGTTGCTCTGCTGAGGTCTGGTCTGGTCGTAGCAGCAATATTACTCGCTAGGACATATACATGTTTTAGGTGTGCTAGCTAGCTTCAATATTCAGCTGTGAAACTCAAACGCAACTTGGATTCGGTGGCGCGCACCCACGCACCACCGAATTCAAATGGAGTACCCACGTACGTACGTAGTTGCCGATCGAGTTAGATTGAGCTAGACAATTGGAGCTGGCTCGTCCATCCAGCACCAGAGAAAAAGAGAAGAGAAAAAAAAAAGTATACTAGCTAGTGGGAGCAAGCAAGCAGAATTTTGCCCCGGCCACCACGAGTGATGAAAACCAGACAGAGGTTTGATGCATGACAATTTGGACCGAATTAAAGGCCTGGGAACGACTCCCGACTGGCCGTGGCCCCAACCAGCTAGGGATAATTCGCAGTGTTTGACTTTAATTTGTTACATGGAAGAAACCAAGAAAACGTACGCCATTAATTGGCTTTTCTGGATGATAAGAAGATGCGTGGTTAATTAATTCCGTGCACGCAACGTCCACCACTCCTGCAGGCCAGTCTAGTGGCACTGCATGCACTTACCCGGCCGTTCTAGTCGCAGATGATCGAGTAACTCATGTTGCTAAACGCGATGGCTGGCTGGTTGGTAGTGATGGGCGCAGAAAGAATTAAAGAAGAGAAAGCGCGCGTGCGTGCATCATGTAGTTGTCGCGTCCAGTTAATTACTTGTGTCGATGCGCGCGGTTCCTTAATTCCTGCAGGAAAACATATCTACATGCATGTCGTCGATCGGTTCTCCATTAATGGGGTCGCACCATAGCTAGCTAGCTAGCAACTAATCTGACGGATGTGATGTACTGGGGCAAGCACGCCGGCCGTGGCCGTGGGTGGCCAAGCTGTACTTGCTGGCCACTGTCATGTATGGATCATGCATGCATGCCTGCTACTCACACCGTTATACATATGGATGGATTTAGGCGGTGTTATTATTATTAATCCGGGAATTAAAGTGGATTAATTATTCGTAGGTCATCAGGTCGTTATTGTAGTATGAATTGTTGTCTGTTCTTACATGTAGGGTAAATTAAAAGGAGGGACAAACCTCGATTTGGGGTTCGATTCCGTATCTCGATGCATAAAACTGACGAGCTAAAGGCCGAGCAAAAAGTACGACGTCGTAGATTATAGGGTTTGCTTGCTCTTTAGCCCACCCTTCTCTTTCAACTCGGCTATCATTTGGCTATACCTCTAGTGTTGATCTACCAGCATCTATCTGCCCCTGGAGGAAAAAGGGCAATAAAAAGTCGGCTTTAGGATCTACTTGCTTCTACCCTTAAGAAAATCTATTTGGTTCGTCTATTTTGCAAAAAATACTCTGCTCCCTCCGGTCAAAAAAACTAGTCAGATTTGAGTTATGTGCAATCAAATATTACTATTCTCTGTTCAAAAATATATGTCGTTTTGGATAGGACACGGTATCCAATAGGAAACTTCGACCATCAGTTTTTTTTTATAGTAACATTAAGTTGAAAGTATAAAATATTATATTCTGAAAGTACTTCTTATAAAAAAATACACAATGCTTTTAAGCCTCATATTATGCTCATTTCAAAATGTGGCTTATCCTGTGTTCTTAGATCATGATCGATGTCTAACATGCAAAAGCAAGCACTCATTTCGCGTTGCAAAACTTTGTGTGAAATTATACTGCTGGTAGACTGGACTGGAGGCCTGTTTACCTGCACTATATGCTGACAAAATTTTAAAGCAGCACGGTTTACGTGCAGGAGGCCTTAGCTGCTTTGCAGAGACCGGACTGGAGGCCTGTGGATGACGTCGGTTACTCAGTACACAGTAGAGGCCAAATTTGTTAAGAATATAGTCCAGCTTATTTCGGCTTACGCACCTAGCTTACTTTTTATCATTTCTAAATTTTGTTTTTTTAACTTTTTTTTGTCGGTTCTTTTTTCCGTATTCATTTGCACTGTCCGTAATAGGCTAAACTATTTTTTATTTAAAAAAAATTAAATTTAGTTACGTAAAATAAGTCGTCATCAGTTACAGTATAATTTTAGTTAGCTATAGTATCATTTTTATCACAAATTAATTTATTTTAACTTAATCGAGTGGCACCTATGCTTGCTTGGCAAAAATAAGGAGGAGAAGGTACCCTCCCGTTACACAAGGGTGTACTGCGACGCTGTTGGGAATTCAATCGGTACGTGCAGAGTCCACAGGCCGGCCGGCCAACCGAGCTGATTGGGCGACTCTGCCCGCCGGACAACCAGGCTGCGGCTGGCCGGCGGCCGGGTGCAGCCCGTCGTCCTCACGGTCTATCCTACATGTATTTCAGACAGTACAGTCGTCATTCGGTCCAATCACATCCATGCTTTTGGAGAACCACGTTTAAATCGACGTGTATAGTTTAACAATATAAATTGTACTATCTTCTTTTTTTAACTTATCGTTTTACTTTTTCCAATTATGTGTTAATAAAATTAAAAATATAATTATATGCAAGTACTTTTTACAACAATTTAGTGATATCATTTTTACACGATAAATCTAGATTTTTTTGCGATCAATGTTTTATAAGATCAGGTACATGCATTCTAAAATAACATCCTAAAAAGAATCGAGGGAGTACCCGTCAATATATAGTAGAGGTGTTGCGGTGGAAAGCGTATTTTTTTTTTTTAAAAAAAGAAAACCTTCTAATTACACCGGCCGGAAAGATTAACAAATACACTCGAAATGTGCTGGAAGAAATGCTTAACAAATTTAGGCCGTGAAGAGGTAGTAAAACACTAAAACTAAAGGATATTTGACCCGCGCTGCATCCGGCACTAACACTTGCTGACATGATTCTGGTACCAACAGACCGAATGGGGACGTCTCTTCCGTCAACCACTGTCCATTCAGCGCCAAGTCGTAGGCAGCCAGCGACAGCGTGGTGTCTCTCCCATTCCCTGTTGACGCGATCTTAATCCGTTCCTCTCTCTCTCTCTCTCTCTCTCTCTCTCTCTCTCTACCCCGGCCTGCCTCCTTTATATAAGGCATAGGTGGCGCCCTCAAAGGCTACAGCCAGTGCAAGCTAGTTGATAAAACATTTCGCATATATCTCGCTCGAGCAGATTGATCGGAGGATGAGGCAGGCAGAGAGCAGGTTCAAGAGGATGTGCGTCTTCTGCGGCAGCAGCCAGGGCAACAGGACCAGCTACCACGACGCCGCCATCGAGCTCGCCAAAGAATTGGTATGTATGCATGCATGCCCCTGTCTTCTTGCTCTCTTCATTCTGCATGATATGCACGCTAGCTGCCTGAATATTCTTGAACCTGCATGCATGCTCCTGCTGTGTGCTTGCTGTTTCTTTAATTCACAGTCGTCGCCGCCTCATAAGTAATCACACCTCACCTTTAAGCGGCTAGATTTTTAGCATTAATTATCTTATGATTAATCAGCATTGGTTATTGGTCCTTGAGCACACTTGAGAATATATATGCATACTGCAGTCGAAACCGTAGGCTTTTTCACAGATGGTCCTTTGTCCCCGACCTCATCGACATATATGTAGTTTGCTTTACATCAATTAATCCCGAAAAGGCGACATGATTTCACCTCACGCCCGGTATATACTAACAACCAGTGGCGAAGCTAGGTCAGAAGATGACCAGGGTCTTTCTCTTTATCTAATGGGGTCATTAGCATCTATAAACAGTGATTTCTACTGAAAATAAGAAATTTCATTGGGGTCAGCTGACCCTGGTAAACAAGGCTAGCTCCGCCCCTGCTAACAATCTATCAAAGCCGATATTTCATTTCACGTTCGGTATATATATACATCAAAGTTTTAATTGGCTTGTTAGCTGTTGCTACGTACCCCGGTTCTTTTTTTTATAAAGTGTCACGCATTTCAAGACCTGGGGGCTGTTTGGTTCTCAGCCCTTGCAAGCCAAACGGAAAATTCATAATGCCCATAAAATTTGGCCAGCATTTGAATTGGTACCAACATTTTGACCAATAACTAGTACCCGACAATACGTAAGTTTACCAATACGAAAATTGCAGTCAAGATTTATATTCAAAAGTACTATTCAAAAGTACTTTCGCGTGATCATAATTTTTGCATTTTACTATAAAAATAAGTCGGCATGCAGTCAAAGTTATAGGCCGTGATCAGCATGGCTGCCCAACAGTGCTCATGGCTTATTTGTCACTATTCATAAGTTTCGTCTTTTTCTGAATTTTTGGCTTTTTGTTGAGCTTTTTTACCGGTTCTTTGTTCCCCGTATTTGTTTGTATTATACGTAATGGGCTAACATATTTTTTATATTTTTAATTTTTTTTAAATTTAATTATGCTAAATAAGCCTCTGTCAGCTACAGTGTTTTTAGCCATAAGCCACGAGCTTTTCAGCCGAACCGATCACCCCCATATTTTACAGGCCCGGCCACCTCAAACCGTTTGCAATGAAGTACTAGCTAGCAGCAGTACGACCGGTACGACTTGATATATCGTCCTAGCTACCGTGGTAATAAAAGGGACTAGTTTTAGCCGTATCCATCCTGTAATGTAATGGCATGAGCGTGCACTCGTCAGTTTCCCCTGTAGTGCCGGCCCACAGAAGCTAAGAGGTGTGTTTTTTTCTGTGGCTTATGATTATGGCGGGTAACTTTTAGTCCTAGCGCAAGCACTACTACGAACGAATCAAATATCGATAAGCTAATAAACCACTTGAAAAATACTGTCTTAATAAGCTGCTTCGAAACAACAGCGAGGAAGCCATTTTATTTGTTTGTTCGCGAAAAAACATAAGCTAAAAGGAACGAAACCAAGCTCGTCCTAATGCACAGCATGGTACTCCACTGTATTCAATCAGAGTACTCGCGCAACATTGCAACCCTCTTCCTAATTGCTCGCGCATGCAGTAGTTGGCGTGCCATCTTTAACAAGGATATCTTTCTTATGCGTAGCAGTCTTCGGATCAGATCAGAATTTATGAGATATAATATGAGCGTATGTGATATCAAGAACGAAGAAAATAAATATTATAGAGAAAACCAAAATAATAACGCAAACGGTGCCTTGCATTTTGCAACGGATGAAGTAGTAGCTTTGTAGAGCTTGCTTTATCCGCCTCTCCCGTGCTCAAACCTGTAAGAATGGCGCAGTGAGAGGTAGTAATTCTTGCTGTTGTGTAGTAATGTTGAGTTCCGTGGTGACCAACGGCAACGCACGCAGGTGGCGAGGGACATTGACCTGGTGTACGGCGGCGGCGGCATTGGGCTCATGGGGCTCGTCTCCCAGGCCGTCCACCACGGTGGCAGGCACGTCATCGGGTACGCATCTTCTGCAAACTCATCACTATAGTTTCTTTTAAGGTGCAGAGCAAAAAAAAAAAAAAAAGGTGTCGAGGTTTATGCAAAGCACTGTACTATTACCATAGATGTGAAATTTCATGTAAAGTACTACTGTGCCACCATTACCAATTCTCCATAGATTTGCACAACCAAGTCTGATTCAAATATATATATATATACTCCAGTTTTACAGTACTAAGTCCAGTGCTAATAGTACATCAAACTGCTCGCTCTGTTTGTCTCATCTTCTTGTCTTCCACGCGCGTGCAGGGTCGTTCCCAAGACTCTCATGACCCCCGAGGTACGTACATCCATGTCTCCTACCTAGTATATATTTGATCGCAACTGAAAATGTCGAGTACCAGTACTGGTAGTTTCCTATGTTTCAACCATGACGATGCAGAATGCACTGACATTTTGGAATTTCCAATTGTGTTACCAGCTCCTAGGACTAGTTGTTAGGCTATCTATCAGACACTGGTAATCCTTGGGCACTTGAATTGAGTGCTTCCTAGGGAACAGGCATTGCTGAAAACAATTCTCACCTGACTGGGGGTGGTCAGGTAGACAGGTAGTGAGTACTAACGTACCTGTGGCACAAATCCAAATCCGTGCGTGAGTATAAATAAACAAGAGGGGCTCTGCAGCTTTTGCAGATGATCATTCCCCAAACCCAAAGACATGCTTCCTTCGGAAGGCGAGGCAACGGTTGCCTGTCTCTGTGACATCCTCAAAAGAATGTTCTCTGGGACCAATTTGATCTAGGTAGGGAGCATTCATCTCATCCTTGCACATGGCAGTGATCTGGCTCGTCAAACAGCTGTGTAGTAGTGTATGTTTGTCTTGGCTTCTAATTCTAGTTTATGTTAAGCCAAAAATAACATAAATATCTAGTTTCTCGAAACGGTTTCTCCTCCTCCTCTCGCTTTAAGGATAAGACTAGAATCATGAGTGTATCATGTACTTCACTCCTCTCACTCCCATCACACACACGCATCTCTTCTCCACAGCTTATGTCCTCCTCTTTAAAGTCACTACCATTTATTCCAACAAAAATCATAAATAGAAGTCAATAAGGATGCCTCTTCTCACAGTGCAGTTTGGCAGTCTGGTCCTGTCCTTCTAGCTGTTATGAGAAATGTCGTTGGCAATTGGTAAGTAGTGTGTGCTTTCTTCACCCGGTATGGCAAGGAGGGGCTAGGTAGTAACTAAGGTAGTGTTCTAGTTAGTTTTTGTTTTAATCTTCTGATTGTATATTTTGGTTTTTAGCTAAAATTATATTGTAATGACTCTTATATTTTGTGAGGAAAAAACAAGAATAAAATAGAAAAAACATTGAGAAAAATTCAAAATCCGTTATATCATCAAGAACAATGCAAAGGAAAAAAGCAAAAGTAAAAAGCCAAAAAATCAAAATAAACCGAAATTAGAAGCCGATACATTCTAAATGGTTTCTGAGTTAAATAAGTCGAAAGACAAAAAAAACCAGAAGTTGAATCCGTTTGGAACTAAGCCAATCGTACTTCATCATAGTACTGCAATGTTCTTTTCTTTCTTTCTTGAAGGATGTCGTTTTCTTTTAGAATTCCTTATTCTTTGGCACAGAAGATTAAGATGGGGAAATTTAAACTGAATGAGATTATGGATGTTGTTTCGTCAGATAATTGGGGAGACGGTGGGGGAGGTGAGGCCGGTAGCCGACATGCACCAAAGGAAGGCTGAGATGGCAAAGCAGTCTGATGCGTTCATAGCCCTGCCTGGTGAGCACCGTCTCCTGCATCGCATAAACTGCATTGCATCTCTGAATTTCAGGTCAATTAAGGAGTAGCTACCTAGGCTCTGCGTAGTGTTCGAAATAATGGCTGATTCCTTTTAAGCTTACGGCGTATGATTTTTTTAACTTATGCCACAGTAATTAGTTTTTAAATGGTATTTTTTAAAGATGAGGTTTACAAGTCGATTATAATAGACATTATACCAAATTCATCTATATGGGTCAACTCTCCGTGTTCTCTTGCGAATAGATAGAATTCAAAAATTTTAACCAAAAATCACAGTCAAAAAAACATATCCAATGGATGCAAGCAGCAACATGTCCATACCATTGATGTTATTGTGTACACCAAAAAAAATCTAACGGGAGTAACAACAATTCAGGAGGATATGGAACACTGGAAGAGCTGCTTGAAGTGATCACATGGGCGCAATTGGGCATCCATCATAAGCCGGTACTGCTCCTAAACTATGCCATAATTCAATGCATCCTAAGTACTTCTCTCTTAAACGGATTCGTATATACAGTAGTAATAATTCCTTCAGTGCAAATGGATAGACAAAATGCATCTAAATGTAATCTAGCCCGGCAAGTCTGGCCTGACTAACCTCCAACTCTTCAGGTTGGCCTGCTGAATGTTGATGGGTACTACAACTCCCTGCTAACATTCATCGACCAAGCCGTGGAGGAAGGGTTCATCAACCCCAGTGCTCGCTGCATCATCGTGTCGGCTCCGACAGCACAGGAACTCATGGAGAAACTTGAGGTAGATTCAATTAACAACTCATGGAGAAACTTGAGCTATTGTTTCATAACTACCGTTTAATTTTGCTCGATGCATACAGGAGTACGTCCCTTACCATGATAGGGTTGCGTCTGGGCTGAACTGGGAGACGGATCATCTAGGATTCTGAGCAGCAAGCTTAATCTACTGAGGTAGAAATGAAGAGGCGATCGAATCATTCAGCATTTCAGCGTGGTGCGGATGGAAAGATGCTCAAGAATAGCAACCATGCTAGTTGTGTACGACCGATGTAGTAGCTAGTAAATAGCCTACCCTTCTTTTTCATTTGTATTCCTCTCTTCAGTAAGAGCCTAAGTAGTACGGAATTTGGGGTACTTAGCTTGTAGCTAGCCTCCCTCTGTTTATCTTCAATGTATCAGTGTTTCAAGATCCAGCAATTGAGAATTGACTAAATCAAGTGCGATTCTTACCGACCAATGAACTAATGTGCCTGAACGAGTAGCGAAACCAAAGATCAGCAGCTGGTGGCTCCTCAAAAACTCTGTTAGGATCGGCTGGCTCATCCGAAAAGAAAACAGAGACATTGCATCAAAAGTTCACAACTGAGGAAAATCGTGCTTAGGGGCTATTTAGTTTGCTACTCTAGTGTGCCAAACCAAATATTGGTAACGCCAACAAAATTTGGCTGCGGTTTGGTTTGCTACCAAAGTTTAATAACATCTATGAAATTTTGATAATGCTAATATAATCTAATGTTACAGATGGGCCGCTCATCAAAATTTTGGTAACGCCAAAATTTTACTTGGCCACGGTCCAAACCAAATTCTTTTTACTATATTTTGTTGTTTTTTTTTACTATATATGGTTTTGTTCAGGTTTTAGCGTGACATCTACTAATGGGCTTGAAGTCAATATAAGCCCAACCTGACCTAACTTTGTGCCATTGCAGGCTTAAGCCCGTTCAAACTGAACATAGCCCAAATCCCAAATGTTGAAGTTGATGCATCGCTGTTGGATTGTAGTTAGCTCCAAATTGCCTGACAACGCGAGCCAGATCTTCCAAGAAGAAGAAGAAGAAGAAGAAGAAGAAAGGGCAAGGAAATTGCCTGCCTGCTGTCTGAGTTTCAAAAAGAAAAAGGAAAAGATTGCATGCTGTCTGTGAGGCCAATGCAAAGCAAAGCTTGCTGCTGGTCACTAATTCATTCGTTCGTTGACTCATATATAGCCATTGATCGATTCGGATTAGATCCACTTACCATTGGCAATGGCAAGGGATCCATTACTTGGCTGCAGGCCGTACTTAGATCAAGATAACTGCAACGCTGCATTAGTTGCTGTCTGTCCGTGCAAAGTCACTCCAAATCAGTCTTGGAGCAGCTAGCTAGGCTGTGGAAGTGTGAAGCATCATATGGTACGGATGGATTATTTTTGGCCTATGTTGATAGATTTTAGTTTATGCTATAGTAAATAGTTTTTAAATAAAGTATCTTGTTAAAATGGGGTTTGCAAATCGATTCTAGTAGACAATGTTCTAACTTTATCTATATCAGCTAAAATTACACGCAAGTATCTCTCTATTTTTCCTTATAAACAACTAAAATTTAAATTTTTAAACCAAAGACTATAAAGCTAAACATCCTAGTGTGCTAAAACAGAATTTACAAACTAGGGTGGACCTTCGAGACTGAAACTTACTACATGCAACGCAAAGACTGAAACTTACTACATGGGATGACACTGCAGAGGTTAATTATTGCACGAGTCTTTGTACTCTACTTTTCAGTGCCCTCAATTTACAAACAATCATTCAGTTTTTGAAATCACCGAGCGAATTTGCATTGCACGGTATAAGTGCTATTTTTTGTATTTATCACGTGACTACAATCATTATTGTAAATACAAGACCAAAATATACAAAAAGTGCCATTAACTCACGTATGCATAGACAGAAGCCATACGTAGCTCCTAAACTACTATTATTTATCTATTCTGTCCCATGTTCGTATATATGCATGCTATGGTCTTGAGTATATATTGGCCATGTTTTTTGGGCTACATTGCTATCTTTTGTCTATGTTTTTTTTGCAGCAGCAACGGACGATGGAGATGTTGACATTGATATCGTACACGGTTTTAAATTCAAGAAGCTGTTTGGAGAAATAGCTTTGAGAAAACGTCATATTTATTTCAACTCTTAGATAAAACCAAAGCCAAGAATCACAAGAAAAGCAAATAAAAAAGGACCATTAGTGTATTTTCGAAGGCTTCTGTGATCGAAGCTGCTGAGGCATGGAATGGAGAAGCTAGCTAGCTTCACAGTCGTCAATGGAGCTACTTGTTTTTAAATAAAAAAAAGGAAATTGGAGAAGAGAAGGAGAGAGGAGGAGAAGATGCGCGCATCATGTGCAGTGTAGCTGGATCGATGATCGGCAGTGGAAATTGGAGGCATGTGCTTGGAAGGAGGACCGGAGCAATGGGCGGCGCGCATGCATGGCCATCTTTTCTGGCGTGTGCATGCCTTGCGTACAACATAAGATATATATACTTGTTCCACGCGCGCAATAATGCATCACCAACATTGTATATTTTATTATATGCATGCAAGTCGCCGGCCACGGGGGAGGACGAGCTGAGGTGATTAACAAGTACTAATTAAGAGCTAATTAAGAACAGGATTGGAGAGGAAGCAAAGCAAGGTTGGCCCAACAATTGCACGCCGCATGCAATGCAATGCAACCTTTTGTCTCCAGCTCATCCCCTTTTCCCTGTAATCCTTTGATTTTTTTTTTTCTGTCCTGCTACCACTCCCAGTCTTCCAGCAGTCCGTGGTGCCACTTAGCCATGGCTTCCTTCCTTGGCTTCCACTCTACGAGAACATTTCCAGTTTCTTCTAACCGACCCGTGCTCCCATTGCTCAAAAATAGTTTAAATGTTTACAAAAATTCTGAAAATTTTATAAATGGTGGGTTTTTTAGCTGCAACTTATGATTTCTTGTCATAGCACGAGCACTTTTGTGAATAAACCGAATGACGATAAGCTGCTTAAAAAAAACTCTTCCAATAAGGCGATTCGAAACGGTGCCGAAGAAGCCGTCCTGTTTGTTTGCTCGAGAGAATTTATAAGCCGAAAAAACTGACCCATAGATATTGTGTGATATAACCTATCATTCCACAAAAAAAATTAAATCCAAGTTCGAACAACAGATGAGAAAAAAAAGGACAAAATATGTTGAAAAGAAAAAAAATCTGAAATTAAAAAGAAAAGGTAAAGCTACTATTCACTGAAAATTCTATGTAATTTTTTCATAACTATTTTAATCGTTTTTCAAGCAATGGAAGCACATGTAGCACCAGTAGAGACTGGAGGCCATTTACTACTCAAGTGCCAGCTAGGTGGGGATCAACTGCCAGTAGAGACTGTGTAGGCACTTGATGATGTGCCAATACAACGACGAAAACACAGTGGCACATGCGGTGCTAGTGTACATAAAGAAAAAGCATCGTAACTTTGCTTAGACGAAACATCAACCTTAACTGAAGGAGTAGAGTAAATAGTAGAGTAATTTAGGTAATGTTTACAAGTACTATAGATTTTAGCTTTTAGACTATGATCGTTTTAGCTTCAGTTTTTAGCTTCTGACTTATTTTTCACTATTTATAAATTTCGTCTTTTCTGAACTTTTGGTTTTTTGTTGAGTTTTTTTGCCGGTTCTTTTTTCCCGTATTTGTTTGTATTATAAGTAATGGGCTAACATATTTTTTTTATTTTTTTAAATTTAATTATGCTAAATAAGCCTCTGTCAGCTACAGTATTTTTTCATCCAGCTACATTAAACCACAGAAAAAACCCAAATGATCAGTTAATTGTGAAAGAGGTTGAGGGAGCAAAAAACAATTGAAATCACTCCGTTTAAAATAACTCTTACAATGTTTTCTATAAATAATTTTAAAAAATAAACCGTTTAAAAATTGACTTTTAGAAGTCAGAACGGTAGAATATGTTTGTAACATGGTACAGCTTTGCAAGAGTGCACGATGTAGGCTACTGCAGTAAACGGGAAAAGAAACGATGGAAAAGGTGCTGTTTGGGAGAAAGCTAGCAGACAACACTGGCTTGGCCGTTTGTATTGTACTCACGAGACGTAACGAAAAGAGGCCATTTTTTTTATAAGATTAAGAGCTAGTATTTTTTGTACACCGGACCCACGTCCACATGTGTGTATGGGTCTATGGGTCTTTCGGTGCTGATCAATACCAACCGATGCAATCCACATGTGTTGTGAGAACAAGAATAGAAACACACAACACCAACAAGAAAGCCATTTTCGTCGTCGTTTGGAAGCCGAGACTAGCCCTAAGAATCCCCGTATTATACGGAGTATGTATACAGGGGCAGCCCTCGACTAGAGTGGAGTGGGCGGTGCTGTTCCTTCCACCTCCTGTCTGTCTGTCTGTCTCCGCTTGTCACCTTTTCCCGTCTCTCCCCTCCCGTGCTCTCTCTCCCCTCCCTCTATTACGACGCCGTCCCAAACCCTAGCAAGTACGGACGGAGTAGACTTGTTTTTGCTGCTGTTCTGGCCCGATCCCGCGCTGTGGTGGGGGCTCGCCGGCGATCGATGGCCCACGCCGCGGGGACTGGCCTCTGACGTGTCTCCGGGCGGCGCTCCTCTCCGCGAGCGGCGCTGTGTGGAGTGAAGGTGACCACTGACGATCGTCGCGTGGTTGGTTGCCTGGGATCTAGCAAGGCTACGTTCCTCATTGGTTTTGCATTCGTGGCGTGGGGGATTGGAACGCTGATTTGTTTTTGGGCTAGTACTGTTCGTTTGCGGCGAACTGAGCATTTCATCGCCTCGAGGGTGTGCTATTTTCGGGGTGTTTTGTTAAGTGCGTTATTTTTGGCGAAATCAAGTAACCTTTTGTCCCCTTCCCCCCATTCTACCAAGTGATTCTCACTCTTAAAGAGGGCTTCCCCACTTGAGGAGCTCAGCTTTGCCATTTTCGTTTTGCAGTACGTTTGATTCCCTGTGTCAGTTTGGAGAGAAAACAAATTTACCCAAAATTCTCCTCTTCTTTTGCTGCAGGGATCTCCGCGAGCTGAAAATCGAAGCGCAAGCAAGGGGTTACGAGCAGCAGGCACAGGAACGGTTTAGGTTAGGAGGAGGAGGAGGCTACTGCATATATTTGTCTCCGGTTGGGGCTTCTGCATTGGTGTGGTACCAATGACTGCGGCGGTGGCGATGCGAGGGGGGAGCAGTGACGGAGGTGGGTTTGATAAGGTTGCCGGGATGGACTCGGGGAAATACGTGCGGTACACGCCGGAGCAGGTGGAGGCGCTCGAGCGGGTGTACGCCGATTGCCCCAAGCCGACATCCTCACGCCGACAGCAACTGCTACGCGAGTGCCCTATACTTGCCAACATTGAGCCAAAGCAGATCAAGGTCTGGTTCCAGAACAGAAGGTAATATAAAACCAAAAAAATGTACCTAGGATTTGCTTATTCCAATATACACACACGTGAAGCCTTTTTTGTATTCTCAGGAGTACATACTTCCACTTCCAATACACCACTTAAACCAACGTCTTATACTTTTTTATTACTCTCGGTATACTTAAATGCTAATTCTAAAATACTTCAATACGATTTGGTTGAAAAATTCCATTGAAACTATTTATTTTTTGCTATATACCCTTTTTCATATATAAAAGGAGTATATATACAAATTACGTTACAAAAAGTGGACTTTGATGAGCTTTTTCATGGAACTCACCTTGGAGTAACTTATTATTATTACTAGGGTATACTACAAAGGATAAAGAGGTATAACAATATTATTTAAGTGGTATATAAGAAGTGAGAGTACGGACTCCCAGGAGTACAAAATCATTTCTCTCTCTCTCTCTCTATACATATACACCCAGTACTCTCATATATATATATATATATATATATATATATATATATATATATATAGGACGAGTGTTTTATGCACCCAGGTGCCTAGGCACCCATATCAATACCCGTTGATTTGCATTGAGATTCGCAACGTTTGATGTGGGTATCTTCATGTACCCATAAAAAAGTATATTTGAGATATCAAACTCTGAAAAAAAATTAAATTCAACTTCAGTTTAATTAGTTTGAACTATTTTTACGGTATATACTCACTGTAGTCGCATTGAACTTAAAAGTAGTTCAAACTAGTTTGAACTGAGTTCAAAACTTACTTACATAAATATATCAAGGGTATAAAACATTTCCATACCCAAACTAAAAAAAATTATTAATCATACACGTGTATCGGATGGTTCTTGATGTGGGTGCCTAGGCACCCAGGTGCCTTATGTAATTTTTCCTATATATATATATATATATATATATAGAGAGAGAGAGAGAGAGAGAGAGAGAGAGAGAGAGAATGGTAGTTATCCACCAGTGGTGTCCTGTCAGTCTAAAAACATATTATGGCAGTATTCTTATACAAATTTTAGGACTCCGAAATGTTACATTGCTGCTGTGCAGATGATCAGTATTTTGATGTGGAGGGAAGTTTTAATTTCAATTTCTATTGTCGCATTTGTATGTGCAACAGCTACCACAGCTGGCGGCTTTATGTACCTGTATCCCATCTTGAATTTTTTGGTTTCTGTTTCATATTTTACTGAAATGGATGATTGTGCCTGTGTTGTTGTAGGTGCCGAGATAAGCAGCGGAATGAGTCTTCACGGCTTCAGGCTGTGAACAGAAAGTTGACTGCGATGAACAAGCTTCTTATGGAAGAGAACGAGCGTCTCCAGAAACAGGTCTCCCAGCTGGTTCATGAGAATGTGCTCATGCGGCAGCAGCTGCAGAATGTAAGTTCTTGATATGCTGGAGTTGGTATTGCATCCCCTTCACAAACATGTTATTTCTTCATTCTTATTTATTCACACTTCATTGTGCATTTGTAATACACATGGTGTGCGCAGGAAAGTTTAGTTTCGTACCGTAGATGAGTATTGTAGTGTACTACTAATGCATTGCCATCAAAACTTCATATATGTGTAGTCATGCCAGCAAGTATGTTTTGAGTCCTTATGCTGCTGTTCTGAAGTAGGTGTATACAACACCTAGATGCTAGAGTCCATAGATGTTACTTCTATTGGAATCCTCTAGTGCACATTTTTTTTGAAATGGGAAGTTTTATTGATTTCAAGATTGTTACATCAAGGTGATACATCAACTTGAATATGCATCAGCTAGTTTAGAATCGCCATGAATTGGTCCTTGACTCCTTGGGATGTTAGAAAGCCAACCAGATTCTTCTATTTTTACCTTACTTTTCCTGATAACATCTATTGATTGGTTACAGACTTCATTGGCAAATGATACAAGTTGCGAATCAAATGTGACTACCCCTCAAAACCCTCTAAGGGATGCAAGTAACCCTTCTGGGTAAGTAAATCACTCTGTGCAGCTAGGGACGGATTCTTGTTGCTGACCTTGCTGTTTCAGAATCATCCTATCTTCAATTGGCTTTGTTTTCTTGTTCCAGGCTCCTCTCAATCGCAGAGGAGACATTGACAGAGTTCCTCTCAAAGGCTACTGGGACAGCTATTGATTGGGTCCAGATGCCTGGGATGAAGGTTACATGCCAACTCTGGACATTTTTGTTCTGTTATTAACACAACAAATGTTCAATACTGTGCTAACTACGTGTTGTTTTGATGAGATTAGCCTGGTCCGGATTCGGTTGGTATTGTGGCCATTTCACATGGTTGTCGTGGTGTTGCTGCCCGTGCCTGTGGTTTGGTGAATCTAGAACCAACAAAAGTAAGTGTTTTAGATGTTATGGGTGCTTAGTTTTGGAATTTTTATGTTACCTCAAGAGTTTTCTTTGTCTTCATATTTTTCTGGAGAAACCATTTCATGTGCTAGTAAGTTAATATGCAAGTGATTTAGACTTGATTTTCCGTGTGGATATGGTGACTTGGTGAGACACTTAAGAAGCAAAAATGTCTTGGAAGCACTTCATCGAAGACATTGCTGCTGATCACACAAGAGTTTGTTTTGTAATCTAGGATGGAAGAAAGCTTGTTGGAATGCAAGATATTCAATACTTAGCGCCTTAAATTTGAACATTCTTCTCATCCACACACCCCTGGAAAATTTCCTCTGATCTCTTAGGCTGCCTGTATTATAGAGATAAAATGTCCTCGCATTCATATATTTTGCCTACCAACTGATTACAGAAAATTTAACTGTTTCTGATAGAGCTGTGTAATGTAGGTTGTAGAAATCTTGAAAGATCGCCCATCTTGGCTCCGTGATTGTCGAAGCCTGGAAGTCTTCACAATGTTTCCAGCAGGAAATGGAGGAACAGTTGAACTTGTCTACACGCAGGTGGGCGTTATTCCATATTTTTTGTTCAATAATTTTGCCTTTCTAGTGATGCACAATGCATGCGCCTAATGTTGTGAACATTACTATTTGTTTTTGCATACAATACAGTTGTATGCTCCAACAACTTTAGTCCCTGCACGCGATTTTTGGACTCTAAGGTACACAACCACAATGGAAGATGGCAGCCTTGTGGTATGTATGAATATGAGCACTGATTTTGCTTATTTTAACCCCGTATTGAATATGAGCAAGGCTATTGCCCTTGCTAACGTTCCTCCATCTTAAGGTCTGCGAGAGATCCTTGAGTGGTTCAGGGGGTGGTCCAAGTGCAGCCTCTGCACAGCAATTTGTACGAGCTGAAATGCTTCCAAGTGGATATTTAGTTCGCCCATGCGAAGGTGGGGGTTCGATTGTGCATATAGTGGATCATCTGGATCTCGAGGTCTAATTCCCACTTTGTATCCATATGTTCACCCTTCAATGTTGGATTTTCTCTGTATGCTGTCCATTAATAATTTAATTTGGTTTCATCTTTCAGGCATGGAGTGTTCCTGAAGTGCTTCGACCGCTCTATGAGTCTTCTAGGGTAGTTGCTCAGAAAATGACTACTGCGGTGAGTGCTTACAAAGTGTTGCTCCACTATTTTTGCTTTAAAATTTCATTGATATGATTACAAACTCATCCTTTTTGTGGGTAACCACTTATTTCATGAGCTCTAAAGTTTATATTGGATATGTGGTGAAAATGATTAATGAGGGTTGGTACACTACACTTAATGACATTTTTAGTCTTTAAGACATGTTAGGAGTGGGACAGTACATTCTCTGCATTCTAATTCATGCTAAAATTTACTAACTGCCCTATATATCAAGGCACTCCGCCACATCAGACAAATTGCTCAAGAAACAAGTGGTGAAGTGGTTTATGCCTTGGGGAGGCAACCTGCAGTCCTACGGACCCTTAGTCAAAGGCTGAGCAGGTGAATTTTGGATAAACTGTCACTTCCAACGTAATTTGTACATCTTGCTGACATGTTAAACATAACACCATTTCTTATGCTCTGTTAGAGGCTTTAATGATGCCATTAGCGGTTTCAATGATGATGGCTGGTCTACAATTGGTGGAGATGGCATTGAAGATGTAGTCATTGCTTGCAACTCAACTAAGAAAAATAGGAACAACAGCACTGGTGACAATGCTTTTGGAGCACCTGGAGGTATTATCTGTGCTAAGGCATCGATGTTACTGCAGGTAAGGGTGATCAATAGCTCACTACATTGCAAATGACTCTTCTTTGATATATTGTGTGCGTTCTCCAAATTTTAATTGTTGTGCTTAGTAGTAATCAGGTGAAACGGCACCTATAATTCTTACCCCTGGATTATATATAGTGCCCTCTAAACACCAAGGGAAAAAAACTTCAATAGTAGTTCAACATGCACAAGCATGTAATGTTGTGGATGCATTTGTGGGGCAGACATAACAGCGGCGTCGCCGCAGCATTGGGGCCACGGTAGGCAGCAGTATCTCGCCATGAGATACTTTCCTTGGCCGCAAGAGATGAAGGAAAGAGATAAGTTAGTTACTATTCTTAGGCTAAGCTTTGTTAGGAAATATATTATCTTTAGTCATAATTGCGAACGGGCCTCTAGCTCAATGGCTAGAGCGCTCTAGTAGCACCCCCCAGGTCCTGGGTTCGACTCCCAGTGGGAGCGAGAATTTAGGCTGGAGGAAAAAAATCCCCTCGCCTGCTACTACACTAAAGCAAAGGTCTAAGGACCCGCCCAGGTCGTTGGTCGTTCTCACACGGGCGATGGTGCCGCTATGTAAGGGTGGAGCAGGGGTTCGGAGGTTTTCTCGATCTGCGTGAGAGAATCTTCTTCTTAAGCAAAATGCCCGGGGGTCGTCTTACCCCCCGCAGGTCGAGAATCTTCTTTTGTTTTCTTTTGCTTCTTTGTTGTAAACTCAGTTGGTTCCTCTTTGCTACTTCTTTGTTAATTTTTATATTAATCAGTAGGGGATAACCCCTCCTGTTCCTTCAAAAAAAAATTGTTAGGAAGGCACCTCATCTATAAAGGTAGCTGGATATCCATTGAGAGAAGGCAATAAAGAATCAATCAAGTTCCTAGAACAGGCCGGATCAGAACCTCTTTCTGCAAGGAACAAATCCTTGCTGGTGTTGAGGGCGATCGTCACCAAAACCTACTTAAAAAAACATTGCTCAACTTTTTCAAAACAACAACAACATTGCTCGGATCTATGAACATTTGAAACAAGATCGTAATGAAATTTTGATGAATGTATGTCTGGCTGTGCACCTCAAAGTTTGGCCATCTTTATGTATTTGAGATGCTATAATTCGACTACTAATTTCAGAATTCTGATTTATTGTTGCCATAACTAGTGTTAAGAAAAGTGGTATTATAGTTATAGCCAGAGTTTTGGTCTTCATAAAGGCATTGTACACTACATATTTTAGTGCTTTGAAACTAGTTTGCTCATCTTTAGAAGTTTTAGTTGTTAAATCAACCGTGCTAAAACATTATAGCTTTCTTCCTTTGTTTGGTATTCTAGAGTGTTCCACCAGCGGTACTGGTTCGATTTCTGAGGGAGCATAGATCTGAGTGGGCTGATTACAATATTGATGCATATTTGGCATCAGCACTGAAGACAAGCGCGTGTTCGCTTCCTGGGCTGCAGCCCATGAGATTTTCTGGGAGCCAGATCATCATGCCACTTGCTCACACAGTTGAGAATGAGGAGGTATATTTATTGCTGTTTCTGTGGAAAGCCTGTGATGTTTGTGATCGTGATGGCATTATTACTAAATCGAAATAGTGGTCATAGGCTCATAGTAAACTAGTTTCTTTCATTCTCACTGATGTTATTGTCGCATTGCCATAGTGGAGAATGCTAGCACGAAACTAGTTAGTTTCATTCTCAATGATGGCATTGTCATATTAGATGTACAACATGGCCTTTTAATTACTCTCTTTAACTTGAAACAACCGAATAATGCAGATTCTTGAAGTTGTTCGCCTTGAAGGACAACCTATTACTCGTGATGAAGCTCTTCTTTCAAGGGATATCCACCTGCTTCAGGTAAGAATGTCATCGCTTTAATTTTGTTTTGTGTGTCCTACGTTGCCTCTCAATGGAGAAAACAACGACTAGCATCACTGTATTAGTAATTTCTTACTAAAAAAGATGATCATTCTATCTTCTCTTTAGTATGGCGGCTCATTACTATCTGGCTCTGTTTCATCATGTCACATTATCAAATCTTAGTATAGCTTATAAAGTAACAACTAACAGGGCCATCTTTGTCTGGTTATACTAAGTAGCTTGCTACTGTCTTTTTTGCTAAGTCGGGTAAAAAATGCAAAGCTTTCTACAAGGCATGTAAATATTATGAATTGCTGATGTATTGTTTGTTCTTTTGATCTTTCAGTGTTGCACTGGAATAGATGAGAAATCTGTGGGATCCTCCTTCCAGCTTGTCTTTGCACCAATTGACGATTTTCCAGATGACGCTCCATTGATTTCTTCTGGTTTCCGTGTAATACCGCTTGATATGAAAACAGTTAAGCATTTCCAACTACATGAGCTTCCCATTTTTAACGTTGCTGAGGTCACTATGCCCTGTATTTGCTGTCTGTTTTGTTGTTGCAATAATCTGCAATGGATTGTAGATGTCTATTAGGCTATTAGCTCTTGCAGTTAACCTCAATTTTGTTCATGGATGTGCTATAGCTTAACCCTGGTCATGTGTAAAATTGTTCATAAGACATAGGATGATAATTCATTTGGCACAAACCCTTTAACACTCAAAGTTTTTGCTTGATTTTCTTTTACTTTATGTTTCATATGTCCTTTTCCCCCTTTTTTATGTTGAAACTTGAATCACCTTTTTGTTTTCTGCCAATTTTGTGAAGGGAAGGTTGAATTGAAAAAAGGCCTTGTGTTCTAGCTAACTGTAATATTTCACTTACCCCCTCCGGTCTGATTTAGATGTTTCAGCTCTATCCACAGAGACACAGGAAGAAATAAATCCCTCTTTTTTATGCCTCTTTTAATTTTATGTCTCTGTCTCTCTTAACACCATTACCAATATGCAATTAATAGGGTCATTTAGTGGAAAAGGTTGTGTTGAAAAACCAAAACACTTCTGTTCCAGTACACAAAATTTTAGGCTTTGTGTACTTTCTTTCCTTGTGTGCCCAAGTTTTTAACCCTTGTATCTTATTCAGGATGGCGTATCCTCTGGTAGGACGTTAGATTTGGCATCTAGCCTTGAAGTAGGCTCCACCACACCCCAAGCCACGGGGGATGCATCTCCAGATGATTGTAATTTGCGATCTGTGCTGACAATCGCTTTTCAATTCCCTTATGAGATGCATATCCAAGACAGTGTTGCAGCTATGGCCCGTCAGTATGTTCGTAGCATTGTTTCTGCTGTGCAAAGAGTGTCGATGGCTATCTCTCCCACACAGTCTGGTTTAAATGCTGGACAGAGGATACTCTCTGGCTTCCCTGAGGCAGCAACACTTGCTCGATGGATTTGCCAGAGCTACCAGTAAGTGTACTATGCCGTCCTATGCTGTTAGTGATTTTTAATGAGTAGTTGGATGCTTTTCCATGACATCTTTTATTGCAAGCTGATATAATTTTGTTGCCCACACAGTTACCATCTAGGGGTAGAGTTACTTAGTCAATCAGATGGAGCTGGGGAACCGTTATTGAAGATGCTCTGGCATTACCAAGATGCTATTTTGTGCTGCTCTGTTAAGGTATCTGAAGAATTCAACATAGAAAATTTCCAACTTCAAGCTTGTTTACACCTCTGTTTTTCATCATTGATCTAAATTTCATTTAGGCAATTAGTTACTATTACAAACATACCCCTCAACTAATGTTACCCATGTACTCTTAAGGGTGTGTTTGGTTTCTTGTACCAAGTGGTACATGTATGAGATGGTTCAAGAAAAAAAGTCATCCATGTGTTTGGTTGCTTGAATGGAACCATCCCATCCTAGATGGTAGAATACAAATTTGAGGAATATTTTCTCTAGATGTTGAACCATCTTATTCACCGAAAATTATGGAACCCCATGGTACATGATCATCCCATCCCATCCCATTCAACCTCATCCCACCAACCAAACACACCCTAAAACTTCATCACTTCTGAAATGATAAACAATCTTGGAATACCTGTTCTATAGCTGTGCTGGTTGGTATCTTGGCGGGGCTTCTATAAATTCTATAAGAGAAGTTCTTCACGTATATTTGCTAGAGGTTTGCTTCAGTATTCCGCTTTTTCGAAAAGTTTGCAAATATTAAAGAAAAATAGTTGAGTTTAAGGTGGGGCCAAATGGTTACTTATGTAAATAGATGATAAGTTGCGGTATGCGAAAATGTTAACGCGGGGGCGGGGGGGGGGGATTGGTGTATATTAGGTACTTCGTGTATTTGTTTGATTAAACTCAGTTATTTACAGTGCACCATCACTGGTGTTGTTGAGGTTGCATGCTGCCAGAGGTGGGAAGATAACCTCATTTATGCTCTCTCTGTGCTGTGCTGTTTGAGGGGGTGAAGAGGTCCACGGGTCTAAGAGTTGACTGCTGGCCTGGATGGGATGCTATGCTACTAAATTGATTAAGTTACAATATGAGCCAAATAAGAATGAGATCAGATCGATCAACGGGGCAAGATGAGGATTAGTCTATTATCCCAGCATGCAGGGCCTTGGTTGGATTTAGGGTCTGGGCAAACTTGTGTTCGTAATGTCCTAATGGGTACTTGGCCTTCAATCTTGCGCTGTTTAGGTTGATTTTACCATATTTTACCTCAACTTATGCTATCTATTGTGCTTTACGATTCATAAACTTTTGACATATTGGTGCGAAACCCTATTTGCTATCATGTGACAGTAGTTTATGCTATGTGTTTTTCTTTCTATTCTCACTGTTGCAATTTTTAACCCTGTAGTATTGTATATTTTGTGATAATTATGCTGCAATGTCATTTATTCTTTCAGGAAAAGCCTGTGTTTACGTTTGCCAACAAGGCAGGACTTGACATGTTAGAGACTTCTCTTATTGCATTACAAGACCTCACATTGGACAAAATCTTTGATGAGTCTGGAAGAAAAGCGTTATTTTCGGACATCTCAAAATTGATGGAACAGGTAGAACTGGTTTCTTATCCTCTGTTACATAGTACAACCTTGTCATGGGACAGAAAATACTTGCAACAATTTCCAAGTTAAATCACTGAAGCTCGCACTAGCAAATAATATTGTGAAACCTAATTTTATAGCGCAGACTATACTTGAGATTATCCGTAATTTGAAATGTCGATACATATGGTTACTAATTATTTTGCATCTCACGTGTTTAGGGCCATGTCTACCTGCCGTCAGGCGTGTGCATGTCAGGAATGGGTCGGCATGTTTCTTTCGATCAAGCCATAGCGTGGAAAGTGCTTGGCGAGGACAGCAATGTCCACTGCCTGGCCTTCTGTTTCGTGAACTGGTCCTTCGTGTGATCCATCCATCCACCGAATGTCCAAGTGAACTGGTCCTTCGTGTGATGAAGAGACCAATTTTTTGTTCCTTGCATGGAAGGAAAAGTATCAGCGACTGTGTTCGTTAAGTCTTTATTTTGCACCAGCTCTAGGTGTGGGAATCTAGTATTTATGAAACCTAGAAATTATGTAAATTTTATATCGCCTGCGTCGAGCACCCAGGCAGAGGCAGCTCTTTTTTCTTTTCTTTTCTTTTTTGTTGTTTGGGATATGATGCTAACGTTGTGATTGGGTTCCAAATGGCAGCAGTGTAATCAGGCTACAAATGGCAGCCAGATTGCAGTCCGTGGGATGCTGCATACTGTGTTGCTGAATGTTAAATAGTTAATGTTGTTCCCAAGCTGCGCATATAGCCGAAATGCTGCTGCAGCAGTCGCATCTGCAACGTGTGCCTCGCTAGCTGTGCGCAGGTGGTGATATCCATCGCAAGTTGGAAACAATTCAGAGACGTGCTCTCTCCGGTGAAAGCAAAAAAGCATTGGCGGCGATGGAATGCTACATCATGGTTGGACCTCAAACGCCATAAGCGACCCAAGCAAAGCCATCCACTTCAGAAACAAGAAGTCCAACTCCTCCTGCGGCTTGAGCGAGGTGCGGCGCGTCAGGTTGTTGCGCAGCCGCTTCGACGGCAGGATGGACACCTCCTCCAGCACCTGCTTGTTCGTGTGGAAGTCGACCACCTGCCGCGACGTCTTCTTCACCGTCTTCGTGCGAACGCCACCCATGGCTCCTCCTCCGGCAACGGTGGCGGCGGGCGAGCAGGTGCGGGTGCAAGAATGTGTGGACGGCGGTGGCGGAGCGATGGGCTTGGTATGATGGCGCTCGTGCCTTCTGGGCTTGGATTGATGGGGCCGATAGCGTTATGGGCCTGGCCCACTAGCCTGGACGGCCTCGTCTTTTTGAGACGATTTCTGTGGATATCGAACACTTGGAATGAGAAACATAATTGTTGTAAAACTCAATTCCACCGTCGGATTGGACCAAATCCTCGTACAAGACAAAACCGGAGCGCATGGAAAGAAATAAGGCAGGGCAGAGTTCTGAGAAGAGCACGTCTCTGGCATGGTAGATGGCAACACTAAACCAACAAGCCTTCACAACAATTGATATGATGATGATGATGATGATACGCAACAAAATTACGTCTCTTTCTTCTCTTCCGGCTCCAGTTCCTTCTTCTCTTCTGGTTCCTTCACCTCAGCAGCCTCTTCAAATGTCTCTCCAGGGACAAGCTCGGGCACGTCGTCGTCATCGTCCTGAGCAGCACCGGCACTGGCACCAGCCTCAGCACCAGGTACCTGCTTCTGGAACTGCTCAGCAAGCCTCCGCAGGTTGTCCAGGTTATCAGGGCCTGGAAATAAGGAATTCAAGGTGAGACCCGGTCCAAAGACATTTTTGCTTAGTTCAGATAAGAGTATCTTTCAAGGGTGGTGATATTCCAGAAATAGCGAGGCATTACACCAGAAACATAGGTAATGAATTGGACTATAATCAATAAAATCATGTAAAGATAGGTCATACCCAGTTGGTTGATGATTGTCGGCAGCAGATCTTGCAGTTCTGTCCAAATTAGAAAGCCAAAGATGAGATTACAGTCATGCCGAGTCAAAGATGATATGGGGCTAACAAAGAAAGAACATAAATGGCACAATTGCCATTTAAGACGCTTCGTTCACATAAGTTTTTATAGCATACAATTCAACTGAAACAGTAACATGAAAAACATTTAACCAGAAACATAGGTAATGTATTAAACTCAAGGGCAAGGTGAGTTAAACTTCATGACATTAGTGTTTAATAGTTAACTTCAACCATTCAGTTTGACAGCAAACTGAGGCTAATGTTAATATACAAACTGCGAAGGCAAGTCCCAACTCCCAACAGTTAAGGCTAATATCATATGCCTTCTGTTTTATAAAAACTATGTGCTTGTCTGAGTTTAAAGTAGATGTAAGAACCAACTAGGCCATTGTCAAACAGTCACCATATCTCAGACATCAATAATCTATTGATGTTACTCTAGAAACAGAAGGCTGTTTAAGCAATCAATAGACCCATGAAGATCAATGACTTACTTTTCATCTGCGGTGTTCCACTGACTACCCATGTATTGGCAGGAATGGATGCTTGCACTGCAGGAAACCAAGAAAAAAGGAATGTTAGAAGCAAACTTGGTGTGAAATATTAATTATGTAGAAGTGGCGTTTCAGCATGGCAACATTTCACCTTTAGGATTCTGAAATTGGATAACCACATCATCCTTGAAAATATTAACCTCCTCAATACCAGGAATGGTGTTCACTCCTACTCTTTTCAAGGTGCTTTGAAGCCTCTTGTCATCAGTGGTCGTGGTCTTGTGAACTGCCTTCTTCTTCCTGTGATCAATGCACAATTGAAAAGCTAAGAACAACAAGATGAAAAATGTTCTCATTTCTTTGCTTTTATTAATTGGGGAATTTCCTGTATACCACTGAGTTTTGACCCGATCCCTGATCTGCCACTAGAAAAAGTGTGGTTCCTTCTATGCCATCGAGTTTCTACTTTGTGCCCTTACATGCCACTTCCATCAGCCATCCGTGAGTGTTGTTAAGTATACTGTAAAAAGACTCTTTTGCCCTTCTTCATCTTCTTCCTCTCTCCTCACTCTTCTTCCCTTGCCTTTCCTCTCTCATACCTCCACGCCAACCGACAGCCCCTCTCCTCTCCCTCTCCTCACTCAACCACCGAGCTCACCACACCCATTCAGCTCACGCTCCCTAATCCCCATGCAGGCCTCTCCTCTCCCTCCCCTTCCTCTTTGTTTTCCCGCTCGCCATCTCCAAATCTGGCTGGATCCGCCTCGCCAAAGCCAAGACCTAGACCAAGGAGGCGTCGCTGATGGTGGAGAGGCATAATCGGATTCCTCCCCACCTCGCGCACGAGCAGGGAGCCAGCGACCGAACAACATCGGGGCCACCGCCGGACTCCTCCTCACCTCCCACCGCCGCCACGAACCCCACCTCAGCACGAGTAGGGACCGCACCACACTGGGGCTGCCACTGCCAAACTCCTCCTCACCTCCCGTCGCCGGCAACCTCCTCCCGACCTCTTGCCACCCCAGTCGGCCTCATCCCCTCCTTCCATGTCGCAGGATGGATCGCCGGCGATGCTCAAGAGCTCGTCATGTTCACCGACATCAACGCCGGTAGCTTCCACACAATACCCATGGTGGTGGCTACCACCACCGTTGACATTGTTGTGCTCCTCGGATTAGTAGTTCTTGGTGCGTGTTTCTTCAAGAAATTGAGTTCTTGACGAATGTGTAGCTTTAGCATCTGATTTTGTGATTGGGGTTTGGATTTGAGGCTTGTTGTTCTTGTGATGGTAGTCTACTTCCTCTGTCGTGCTATGCTCTCTGCCATGCAATCTACTCACCTCCTCATCACCGCCTGCTCGGTGGGGTCACCAACTCTGGCATCGATCTGGCTTACCGCGCGCGCGCATGGAGATTGGAGAAGAGGAAAGGCAGGGGGAAGAGTGTGGAGATTGGAGAAGGGCACTGACATGTGGGCCCTTGATTTTGAGAGGGCAAGATGGGCATTTATCGGAAATATGACAAGTTTTCAGGTACCAATGGCCGATTACCCTAACGGAGCTAACGGCAGTGGCATGGAAGGGATGCAGAAAATTTTTCAGTGCCATAGGAGGAATCACACTTTTTCTAGTGGCAGATCAGTGATCGGTCAAAACTCAGTGGCATACATGGAATTTTCCCTTATTGATATGGGTCCATCAAAAACACTCATAATGTATGTTTGGTTAGATATCTAAGTATGCCTGCGAAGAGCTCCATAAGGATATCTAGCACTGTGCTTGTCAAAAATAAGTTTAACATATAGCAGGAAACTGAAGGAGAAAGAAACACTCTTTAGCAAAGAGTTTATCACAAGCACATGGTAATCAATATGTTTGGCTACCAGCTTACACCAAAATGACAGCAATAATCCATACCAAAAATATTCTTTATACGAGAAAACTGTTTAGATCTAAAAGAATCGATTCACACAGGGAAAACAACTGAAGCTCAGTTAAATAGTTAGTGACATAAAAACTTTGCCGTAACTACCAAAATGAATGACACCTCTTACGGACGAGAAGAACAAACAAGAAAGAAAAGCACCTGCGCATGCTGCCCTTTCCCCCGGTGCGCACAGCACCCGCCATCTTCCTGAGCTTCTCCACGTTCATCTGCACGACATACACGAGCACTTAAGCAACAAGAAGAAAGGGAAACGAAACAGAAAGTCATGAACTCAAGACACTCAAGTCAAACAGCAACATGGCGCAACTGCGATTTCACAAATCTAGCAGTGATTTCGCCTAATCTAAATAACCCCAATCCATCGAAACGACAAAGAGCAGAAGTGGGGTAGCTAGCGCACCCCGCGAAAATCTAGCCATGGATGGAATCGAACGCGCGCGACGTGCAACAACCCCAATCGCGCAACCAGCCAAACAGCAAATACGACGGATTGTACGGCTCCTCTCTATCGACTCACTACGCAATCGATTGACCGGAAAAGGCACCATATACACAGGCCGCAGCAAAGAACTCGTGAAGCAAATAGTCCATACTTGTGATGCAGCACGAGTGAAAGCAGGAGATGCCGCGGTCTCACCTTGGATAGGCGACGGTGGTGGCGGTGCGCGGCGGCGAGGGGAATGCGGGGGAGAGAGAGGAGGGGAGGGAAGGGGAAAGGGAGGGATTGGTAGATAGGGCTCGGGAGGCCAACCACTGCTAAAGCGGCTTGCTTGCTTTTCTTAACTCAATCAATGTTAGGGTTTTAACCACCGCGCAATCCTGGCCGTCCGCCTCCTTGCCAATGGACGGACGCTATCGGGCGTAGTTGTATAATGTACATGTGCACGGGGAGGTTCGGTTCGGATTCTTTTGTGTTACACCAAATTGCATGCAAAAAAAAGAAAAGAAAAGAAAATAAAATAAAAGGCGAACCAAGGATATACAGACGGTAGAGAAAAGATTTGCAAATTGCACAACAATACAGTTAAGGTGTAGTGGAGGAGCAAAGAGAGATGGGAATTGTCTTTGCATCTTGGGTAAAAAAGACTATGCAACTCCATTTCCTACATTTGAAACAAGACCACATTTAAATGGTCCATGCACCGTTCTATGCATTCAAAGTGCTTTGAGATTGATGCAAGGGTATTAGAATTATTAGAAAATAGGATGTTAGTTTGAATTTTTAAAAGTCTGCATTAATCTCTAGGCATATTTGATGATGGCAACTGCACATGAATATCCATGTACATATGGGGAAACCACCCAAAATATCCATGTTCAAAGATATCCCCCTTAATTGGAACACTCACATTTCCCATACGCTTGATGACAACAATAGAACACCCAAAATCGTGCTATTCATCCACGGTCTAATTAGTAATCACAGAACAAACAAAAAATGGTTATGATTATGCAACGGGTTGCCAACATAAAGCAATAACCGCATCATCCCAAAGTAGCAACAGAGAATAGTTCGACTAGAATTTCACAATCTAGAAACGAAGTGATGAACCAATTGAATTTGTCCCAGCTAGCGAGAAGGAAAGAAAGAAGCACGACTGGGCTTTACTCATGCTTAACCTAATAAGATCTCTGTAAAATCAACACAGGTAAAAAAGGGAAGCATTGCATGCATGTACATTGGCGCACAACATTAGCCTGGGTAAGAATATGACGGCAAGTATCTTCTCTCGCATCCGAAGGGTCTTCTCAAGCGATTCTTCTCATGGAGTAGTCGTATCCTTTCCACTCTGCAAAATTTTTTGCCACGAACAGAAAAGGAAACATACAAGATCAGATCAAAAGTACACCATAGTCAGAAGCAAATAGAACAGACGCAAAGTGTGTAAAGTTACCGAATAATTATGATCCCGCATGACCTCTTCATAAGCTTCCTGGTCTATGGAGAGTCTCTCCATGCTATTGCCCATGTCACTTGTTCTGCACAAGAAAAGTATAGCTCTTACTTTCAGAGTTAACGCTAGCTAAAGCATAGCCATTCAAATGTTGTTAATTGGTATGGATCTTACTTCACTTACTTCTTCTGTATAGCATCCATGTTTGTTTTCACGTAGTAAAAGTACTCTGGAGTATTCTGCAACTGAAAGAAAAAAACTAGGTCAATACGATTACAGGGAGCAGGGCTGGCCCTGAAGGCACCCGACCAAGGCCTAGCACCAATAGGGGCCCAACTTTGTGAGCATAAAGGTATGTATAGCAGACCCAAACAATTTATTACTACATTTGACACATAATATAAGTCCATTGTCCTAATGTCGTATCACAACATAATTCCATTGAGAAAATAACACTGCGAAATACGACACACATTAAGCAAGAAACCACATTCGACACAAAACTTTGCGAATGAACATGTCTAAAACAACAAATTAGTGACAAATAGAGCGATGGTATTGAATATATAAACAAATGGATTGTAGTATAAAGCAGACCTGTCCTGTTTTCAGGTTCTCTTCTATTTGATCCATAAGCCTACAATTATCTCGAATAAGATCTTTAGTACTCTTGAAATTTAGAGCCTCTGTAACATTAAAAAGGATAATTTAGGTACATAAGTTTGCTCAAAGGCCGCCAGTATCATAATAAAATTAGTCACATGCATAACATTTACACAGGTAACTAAGTTTTATTAAAGCCTGTATTCCTGGACTAAAAAAACTCTAAATAAAAAAGAAGTAAATGCTAATATTTGCATATTTTGAAAAACTTGAGGATTTACAACACAAGAGAGAAAAACAAAAGATAAGTGTGGAGAAAATTCATAATAATTGAAATATTAATAAAAGAAGTGATATGCAATAAATGTGAGGAATAATTTCTTAATTAATAATAAAAACTGATATGAGATAAATGTGAGGAAGAATTTCTCGATATATAGAGAGAAATACAAAAATAAATAAGAGGAAGATTTTGTTAGAATGATCTCAACCCATTTGGCCCAACGGCTAAATGGGCCCTGCTCTCGCGCGATCGGGGCGCCACCTAATGGTCGATGGGCCCTGTCGCGGCGCCATATAAAGAGGGGGGCCGGCGGCACAACCGACGAGGTTGACCGTGCCGCCGCCACCCACCCGAAAACCCTAACCGATCTAGAGGAGGCGCTCAATGACGGAAGCACCATCGGCTCCTTTGCCTCTTCTCCGGACCACCGCCGCCAGAGAACCCCGCCGCCGGACGCGCTGCCGCCAAGGAGCTCCGCCTCTCTTCACCGACCACCGCGATGGCCACTTCTTCTTCTTCTACGTCCGACGGTCAGTACTCCTCTTCCCCTCGGTATTATCTCAAGAACACGTCGAACACTAGAGAAAAGGATAGCCCCGCTAGATCTAACCTAGAGGTCCTAAAGACCTAGAACTTACAATGGTATCAGAGCAGTTCTAGGTGTAGATCTAGATGGGGAAAAGAACGGCGACCGCCGTCGGTTGACCGGCGTGCGGAAAAGAAATGCAGAGAAAAGAATCCCCCTAACCCTAGAAACGGCAAAAGAAAAGGAATAGAGAGGGGGACTCACGGTTTTGCCATGGCGTCGTCGTACGCTGCCGCCGCCGGCCGGGCCGCGCCGCCGCCGCCGCTCGCGAGCTCGCCTGCGCCCGTCTTGCGAGGGATCGTTGCGGTTGCGGCGCCGCCGCCTTCCGCCGTTGGGGGCCGTCGCGTCTTGCCGCCCCGCGCGCACCGCGGCAGCCGAGCACCGCCTGGCGCCGCCGGGGCCGGGCAGCCACGCCTCTCCGCGAGCATGCGCCGCCGTGGCGCTCCGCTGGGAGCGCTGCGCGCGCGCTGCCACTCTCCTCCATGCGCGCCGCCGCCGCCGCGATCTGCGCGAGCACGCGCGCCGCCGCCCGTCGCGCGTTTTCGAGAGAGAGAGAAATGGTTAGGGTTTTGGGAGGGCGATTTTGCCTGGCGTTTTCGCCGGGCCGTCCGATCGCATGGACGGCCGAGATCGCCCGGGCGTGGGATGAGCCAGCCAGCAGCCGGGCTGCGATCGCGCGGCGGCGGCCGTAGGCCGTTGGCTCGTGGGCTTTTTCCAGCCGGGGTGGCTGCGCGCCATGGTGCTTGACGCAATGGCGCGCGATGGCGATTAATGGCGTGTTATTTGGGCATGGCAAAGAAATGGGCCAAATGGCCATTATGAATAGTAAAATCCCGAAAAAGAGATTTAATGTTTTACAGAAGTATTTTTTGATGAATTTGAATGAAATTTGCACCAAAATCTCTGTAAATTTTGCACCAATGTGTTAATTTTTTCAGAGATTAGATGAGTACAGAAATGGTGCTTCTGAGCATGAATTATTTTTAGAATAATTTCATGTTAATTATTTTTTCAGTAGCATCTTAATTGATAATTTGGCTAATTTTTGCTAAATTAAATATGTCAAAAATTGAACCAACGGGATATTTTTGACAGAATAGAAAAGTATAGAAGATGCTTCTGAAAAATAGAGAATTACAGTTTCCGCTGCAAAAGTTAATGAGATTGAATGATTTTCATTATTAAATTCGAACCAACGGGAGAATTTAATTTTGAAAGTAGATAGAATTTCCAGATAATTATGATATTGTTATTTTCTGACCAACGTTGATAATAACAGTATTATAATTTTTAATAGAAGTTTTTATGCATTATTTCTATTTCTGCCCAACGGTGATGTAGATTTAATGTATAAATAAAATTGTATGTCGTATTTTGACCAATGTTGGAAATAAGGCATATAATTTTGCTGTTAAAAGTATGATAATTTTAATTGATGTTTTATGCATTATTTCTATTTTCTGCCCAACGGTGATGTAGATTTAATGTGTAAACAACTGTATGTTTTAATTTTAACCAACGTTGAAACCAAGGCATGCAGTTGTTGTTATCATGTTTAATTGTTCTCACTGTATATGAATTGTGTCACCACACCGTGTCCCACAGAGCCTGTGGGACCGGTGAGGGATGAAAATGAGGTTGATCTGCTTGCCAGACAAGACAGAGGGAATATGCTCCCATAAAATGTCATATGATCTTGATCATAAAAAGTGGGTCACTGCCAACAAGAAATGTTTGGCTGTGATAAAGAACACGATTGAGCCTGCAATTGTGGGCTCAATCGCAGAGTGTGACATCACACAGAGTACCTTGAGAAAATAAAGAGTCAGTTTACTGGCTCTTCAAAGACTTATGCTACACAGCTGATTAAGCAGCTTGTGACAGAAAGGTACTCTGGTGGTGGCAGTGGCATAAGAGAGCACACACTAAGGATGAGTAACTTGGCATCTAAGCTTAAACCAATGGATTTGGCTCTCAAAGATGAGTTCCTTATTCATTTGTTTTTGCTTCCTTGCGAGAGAGTTTGACACTTTTGTTGTCAACTACAACATGCAACCCGAAAAATGGGACTTAGAAAAGTGCATAGCTATGTGTGTGCAAGAGGAGGAAAGAATTAAATCCTCACATGGTGGTTCTATCAACTATGTGACGGACAACAAGGAAAAGAACTTCAACAGTAATTCCTTCTCAAAGAACAAGGACAAGCCCCCGCCTATCACCTCAACGAATAAGTTTGCAGTAGACAAAAATCAGCGTCTTCACTGCCAAAAGACGGGACACTACAAGAAGAACTGTCCTGATTACTTAAAGATGATAATGGCAAAGAAATGTGAGAACATTGATGTGAATGTCGTATGCGATAATGGGAACGTCGCGTGCGAGAAAGTGAATGAATCCTCGTCTACGAATGTAAACAGAAAACGACAGAGAACTCTAGATGAGTCGTCGAAATTATGGCACTGTCGTTTAGGCCATATTTAATAGAAAGACTAGTTAAGAATGATATTCTTCCTCCATTAGAGTTCTCAGACTTAGAACAATGCAGAGAATGCATTAAAGGAAAATATGTAAAGAAAATTAAAAAAAAAGACGCTAGTGTGGATGGATATAACTCGTTCATAACATTCACAGATGATTACTCCCGTTTTGGATATATTTATCCAATCAAAGAAAGAAATGAAGCCTTGGATAAATTCAAGATATTTAAGGCTGAAGTTGAAAACCAACACGATTTAAAGATTAAGATAGTCCGATCTGACCGTGGGGGAGTACTACGGTCGACATACCCCATATGGATAAGTTCCTGGACCTTTTGCAAGGTTTTTACAGTTGAATGGCATAGTTGCCCAGTATTCTACACCGGGCGAACCTCAGCAAAATGAGTAGCTGAAAGACGCAACCGTACCCTGATGGATATGGTGCGA
Organism: Dendrocalamus sinicus; assembly: GCA_036346575.1. Classification (NCBI taxonomy): domain Eukaryota; kingdom Viridiplantae; phylum Streptophyta; class Magnoliopsida; order Poales; family Poaceae; genus Dendrocalamus; species Dendrocalamus sinicus. The sequence goes on along the minus strand of CM070648.1, from coordinate 52,978,050 downwards.
AGTATGATGTGCTATTCCACACTTCCATTGAGTTTGTGGATGGAGGCATTGAAAACCGCCATTCATATTCTCAACAGAGTCCCTAGTAAGTCGGTGCCCAAAACACCGCATTTAATTGTGGACGGAAGAGTTCCTCACTAAACCACTTACGTGTGTGGGAGTCTGCTGAGGCTAAAGTATTTAACCCAAACCTTGGGAAACTTGATCCCAAAAGAAGTTGCCATTTCATTGGCTACCCGAAAAGTCAAAAGGTTATCGTTTCTCTGTCCCGATGATATACAAAGTTTGTAGAAACGAGACATGCTGTCTTCTTAGAGGATGAAATGATGAGGGGAGCATGGTAGCTCGAGAGATTGACCTTGAAGAGAAGCGGTGTATACACCCACTCCGATGATTCAAGAGCCATTCTTCACACTACCTGCCGCTGCACCATCGGTGCAAGACAACGTGGTGCCAAGACTGTTATTGTTCCTCCCGTGGCAACAATGAATGAGAATGAGGAACTCGTTATTCAGATCCTATAGAACCTATTGCCACGATGAGGGGAGCAACAAAGACCTCAAACAGAAAATGTACCAAATGAGGAGGCCCCGAGGAGGTCTCAAAGAATAAGAAGATCACTATTTCGATGATTATCGATTTATCATACAGAGGAATTTCAAATGGAGGATGATCCCACCTCATTTGAAGAAGCCATAAGAAGCGAAAATTCTTCAAAATGGCTTGAGGCCATGGAAGATGAAATGAGGTCCATGAAGGCTAATAAAGTCCGGGACTTGGAAATTATTCCTAAAGGAGCCAAACAAGAGGGTCAGAATGGGTCTACAAGACAAAGCTTGACTCCCAAGGAATGTAGAAATATACAAAGCGCGACTTGTGGCAAAAGGCTTTACGCAAAGAGAAGGGATTGATTACAATGAGATTTTTCTCCGGTCTCATGTAAAGATTCTTCGAATCATAATGGCATTAGTAGCACATTATGATTTAGAGTTACATCGATGGATGTAAAGACGGCATTTCTTAATGGGGATTTGGAGGAAAATGTTTACATGGCACAACCGAAAGGTTTTGTCGTGGAAGGAAATGAAAGAATGGGATGCCGCCTAAAGAAATCGATTTATGGGTTAAAGCAAGCTTCAAGACAGTGGTACTTGAAGTTTGACAAGACAATAAGAAAATTTGGGTTTAAAGAGAATGTTGAGGACAACGTGTTTATGCAAAGTTTAAAGATGGGAAGTTTATCTTCCTAATCTCAGTATGTGGATGATATCCTACTAGCTAGTAGTGATGTTAGTCTCACATCGAAACAAAGAAGTTTTTGTCCTCAAACTTGATATGAAAGATCTTGGTGAAGCTTCATTCGTTCTAGGATCAAATTCACCGAGATAGAAACAAAGGGGTATTGGGACCACACAAAAGGCATACATAGAGAAAGTCTTAAAGAAATTTGGTATGCATAAAGTAGTCCTTCACCTGCACCTATAGTCAAGGGCGACAGATATGGGGATTTTCAATGCCCCAGAACCAGATGAGATCGATCAAATGAAAGCGGTTCCATATGCTTCACTTGTCGGAAGCTTACAAGATGCTCAAGTGTGCACACGCCCGACTTAGCATTTGTTACTGGGTTATTTGGCGATTCCGAGCAATCTCGAATAGAACATTGAAATTGATAAAGAAAGTCTTGCGTTATTTGCAAGGAACAAAAGGCCTCATGATGACATACGAAGATCGATTCACTCCATATAGTGGGGTATACTGATTCGATTTTGCGGAGATGATAGAAAGTCTACATCCGGATATGTGTTCACTCGCTAAAGGAGCTATATCGTGGAAAAGCTCAAAACAAACCGTCACTACATCGCCCACAATGTATGCCGAGTTTGTAGCATGTTATGAGGCTACGGGCAGTGAACTGCTAAAGAAGTTCATACCCGGTTTAAAAGTGGTTGACGACACCAATAGACCACTTAAGTTGTACTGCGATAATGAACCCGCAGTAACGTATGCCCACAACAATAAGTCAAGTGGTGCTGCCAAACACATTGACATAAAGTACTATGTTGTGAAAGATAAAGTTCGGGATCAAATTATAAGTTTAGAGCATATAAGTACCGCAAAGATGTTAGCGGATCCGCTTACTAAAGGCTTACCACCCAACGTGTTCAGAGAACATGTAGCCGGCATGGGTTTAAGGGAAAGCCTATGATTCCTGGACTAAAAGATGGCCCAAAAGATTAAAGTAACTATTTCGAAAGAGAGGTGTATTGTAGTCATTGAATCTATCGGCGATTGACCGTGACGATGAGACATGTTCTATGCACTAATCTGTGATGGAATGTGTAAAGGCAAAAGTAATTAAAGATAAAGTATAGATTGAGATCAAGGGGGAGAATGTTAGAATGATCTCAACCCATTTGGCCCAACGGCCAAATGGGCCCCCTTGCTCGCGCATCGATCGGGCGCCACCCTAATGGTCGATGGGCCTCGCCGCGCGCCATATAAAGAGGTGGGGCCGGGCGCACAACCGACGAGGTTGACCGTGCCGCCACTCCACCGAAAACCCTAACCGATCTAGAGGAGGCGCTCCAATGACGGGAAGCACCATCGGCTCCTTTGCCTCTTCTCCAGACCACCGGCCGCCAGGAGAACCCCGCCGCCCGGGACGCGCTGCCGCCAAGGAGCTCCGCCTCTCTTCACCGACCACCGCGATGGCCACTTCTTCTTCTTCTACGTCCGACGGTCAGTACTCCTCTTCCCCTCGGTATTATCTCAAGAACACGTCGAACACTAGAGAAAAGGATAGCCCCGCTAGATCTAACCTAGAGGTCCTAAAGACCTAGAACTTACAGATTTCTCTCAATATACACTAAGAATACAAAAACAGATAGAAATAAATCATAATATTGAGAGCTAAACCTACCTTTAGAGATGAGATACTTGTTATTTTTCTTATTAACATCTTTAGTTCCTTTTCCCTGTCCAGGAAAGCAAAAGTCCACAAATTAATGACTACGATTACAAAATTCATGCTATTAACACTCGATTGGAAATTGGATTGTATCATAACAATTAAGAATATTATAATGTCAATACATCATCTAATAAGGCCAAACAACTTGAAATCTTAGTGCACCTAACTTTTTTCGGATTAAAAGGGTGGAACACCGTCTCTTAGCATCAGCTGAGCAAAAATAATAAATAGCACAAAATAAGTCTTAAGTGTTTTTTTTATAAACAGACATACCATCATTTAATATCTCTTGCAGGTATCCTGTGATATTGATACTAATTGATAAGATCGGTAAACAGTAGTCTAGATATTAGAGTTTAATACTTCGATTTCTTAAAAAATAATTTGGACCAATGTGCTACACATAAAAATTTTTTTAATAAACATCAAATATACAGAAACATTGCATGTACCTTTGTAACCATTTCTCTAGATTTTTTTGTTCCTGACCCAGTCTGCTTAGCAGCTTTCTTCTCCTACAAGAAGAAAACTTTGTGTATATATAGTCATTTGACCAAAACAAAATGAGGAAGCTGAAGTGCGAAATTGGAAGACATGCATGAGCTTTTCCATCACTTGTTCTTATGTTCTATCACTTTCTTATGTAAGTATTACCTCTAACCACCGGATTCGCAATGCAACATCCACTGCAAGTTTCCTTTTAAGCCCATCTGCAATTTTGAAACACTTGGTGGCAATGTTTTCGTTCGCTAGCCTTCGAAAGAGGAGAGAAATAGTAGAGGATTCAACCTAGTTATTTGTATCATACAAAATTGCTCATAGAAAACGATGTTGACGCAAACAATCCATTGCAAGCACGCACGTACCGAGCAAGGCCGTCGAGCAAATGTTGTTCCTCCTCCTCGGACCACGTCGTGGACACGTTGTTGCCGCACTCCGCCGCCACGCCAATAATCTCGGCCAGTTCCATCATCTCGTTCTCAGGCACCGCCTGCGGCACGTCGGCGGCTTGGGCCCACGGTTGCAGGTAGTCCATCGCCGGCGGGTAAGCGCTCGTTGGGGTCAGCACCGGCGTGTCAGAGCTCACTTGGGTCAGCATGGACGAGTAGGCGCCCGATTGGTTCAGCCCGGCGGCCGGGGGCATCGGCAACGAGTAGGCCATCGCCGGCGGGTAAGCGCCCACTTGGACTTGGCTCATGCCCGACGAGTGGACGGCCGGTTGGTTCATCCCCGGCGAGTCGACGTCCGCTTGGTGCATCCCCAAGGATTCTGCGACAATGAGCAAGTCGGTGAAGTCGCGATGGTCTAGCGAGTTCTGCATTCCGCCGGCCGGATTGAGGAAGCTGCCGCCGTGCATTAATTGGTCGTACTCCTCCCCGGTTCCGATCGGCATCATCTCGTTGTTGCACTCCCTTGGTCCGCCGCCCGGCATCATCTCGTCGTTCCACTCCCACGGTCCGCCGCCCGGCAGCCGCAGAGGCAGGGCTGAGCCGGCGTCGGTGTACTCCGGGTTGCTCACACCCCGGTCGTCACCCACCCAGCTTTCGCCGCCCAGCTCCGGTGGCAGAGGCGGCAGGTGGGCCTCCCCCTCTGGCGGGTTGCTCGTGCTCGCCAGCGTGTCGCTGAGCAAATGCCCGTAGAGCTCCATGCCGGAATTGCAGCGGAAGCTGTACAAGGAGCAAGCAGCAGAGGTTGAGATCGATCTTACGGAGAAGAGGAAGCAAAAGGCTTTGCTCGAGGGAGGGGGATCAGATCACGGCGGCGACCAACTTACCTAGCTAGGGTTTTGGGAGATTTGAGGAGGAGACCGTGAGCGTCGTAGAAGATGCGGTATCTGAATGAGCGCCGTGGCCGTGGGTTTATATGCGCGCCGTCGCCGGCCGTGTCTGCCCGCCTCCCTGCCTTACGGGTGGGCCCACGTCATCCGGAAGAACTGAAGAAGAATCCGGCTGCAAAACCAGGTGTCCAACTGACATGCGCCACGTCGCCGCTGACATGTCAGCTAAGGCAGACTTGAAAGTAAAGGGACCAAGCCAACAAGCGTTGCGTTAGAGCAACTCCATCCCATTAGTCATTTCTCCCCCTCTATTTCTTAGGATGAAGAAGCTAGCTATTATTTTCAGCTCTCTATTTGAGTTAGCATTCCAATGGCCTAGCTATTTGAGAAGCGAGTGAGAGCAACTTCAACCGGTTCTTTATCCTGCTCTTCATTGTATATTTACCTAATATGACTCAAGAAATGGACTCCAACCGGTTCTTTATCCTCCTCTTCATTTTTATCGAGTCGCTATTTTCTCCCGACCGCTAGCTAGATTTGGCGAGCGCCTCCTCACTCGCTTCTCAAATAGCTAAGCCATTGGAATGCTAACTCAAATAGAGAGTTGAAAATAATAGCTAGCCACTTCATCCTAGGAAATAGAGAGGGAGAAATGACTAATGGGATGGAGTTGCTCTGAGAAGGCGCTCGTCAAATCTAGCTAGCGGCCGGGAGAAAATAGCGACTGGATAAAAATGAAGAGGAGGATAAAGAACCGGTTGGAGTCTATTTCTTGAGTCATATTAGGTAAATATACAATGAAGAGTAGGATAAAGAACCGGTTGGAGTTGCTCTTAACAGGGCCTTTTTTTCAAGAGAGAATTAACCAGACATAGAATACTGAAAGATTGCAAAACATGATATATTAATCACGAATGAATGTAATTGTCAGGGAACCATAACAAGTCGAGGCATGCAGTATGGATTCTTTTGCTGGCCACAAAATGATGGCCAGGTCGGATCCATGACCTTTTAACCTCTGCGATGTAGAGAGAAAGGTATGCCTAAAATCAACAGGTAGGTTGATTATGTTCGCTTGTGAAAGTTAAACAAACGACAGATCTTAGTTTCAAGCGTGTGCAACAGAGTCAAAAATTTCTTGAGTGACATTGCAATTCGTAAGGGATACAACAACTATTCCCTGTAGGCAATGAACCTCGCAATGTCATGAAGCCCAGCTTCTCGGTAACATTCAGCAATTCGATCCACAACGTCATCCCAATTGCCATCCACGAAGGCTAAATCCATTAGAAATGCCGCCTCGTCAAGAACCACCTGCAATTCGAGCAGCTTATGTCAAAGAATGCGGAAGCAACACAGATGGTGGAGTGCACATCGCAAGATTGGCCGTTATCACGAAAAAGGTAAACAGTTTGGTCTTTAGCAACCTGTTCTGGAGCTTTCCCTTTCTTCAGATCCTCGATCTTGCCCTCCTCAGTTACCTTCTCTCTTATAAACTCGATTTGCTCATCTTCCCACCCAGCTAATTCAGCAGCCTCCTGGCTCATGAAAACATATTATATTAGCTGAGGCATAAGAAAATAGGAGAAATATTGCTTGGCTGAGGCATAGAAGAAGAGGAAGAAGAAAAGTTTGCAATAGCAGAAACCATACTTCGTATCTACAGCCTAGTGTCCACCATGGTGACTTCAAAGCCACCCGAGCTGAATCTCTGGCTTCAGATGTACGTCCAACTCTTCAAATAACAAACCAACAGGCAAAATTAGGAACAGAGAAATTCTTATATGTGCACTACAAATTTAATTTGGGCACTCGTGCATTTCAAATGTTATCCAGTGAATCTAACATATGACAGCGCAGTTGCCATAAATGAGCACCCCTTCTTTTTGTTCTTTGTTCACAACGTAAGAAAACTCGTAGATTTTTTATGAATTTTACACCACAACAAGATATTGCTCAATTCAGAACTCCATTGAAATTATATGCGCTCTACTATCAATCGATATTTCGCTACAAAGGCTTGTATCCTAGTCAGTTTAAGCCAGCACAGCTAAAGGTGTACTGAACCAGGCTTTCAGCAGGTGCTGGTAGTGGAACAGCAAGATGGCATAGAATTGCTTGGCAACAGATTCCACATATGCCCAAGATAGTGTTTGCCTCATATTTTTCTCCGCTACATGCCTACATGTTCGTGCAAAGTGTTGTTAGGATGATCTCTCCACCCCAGGTTTGGCCCAACGGCCACCTGGGCCTTGAGTTCGCGCCCTGATCGGGGGCGCCCAACCCTAATGGTTGGTGGGCCCCTGTCACACTGCGCTATAAATACAGGTGGGGGCCGGCGGCTCTGATCACGAGGTTCGACGGAGCCGTACACCCCACCGACAAATCCCTAACCCGATCTCGAGGGGGAGCGCAGCCAGTGACGGGAAGCGCCACTGCCACGCCGCTCCTGGACGGCGCCGCCACCGGACTTCACCACCGACGTCCCAACTCCACCGACTCCATGGCGGACGCCTCTGCACCGGCAACCAAGACCACGGATGGTCGGTAACCCTAAAACCCCTCTCATTACTCTCTGTTGTTTTAGATCTAGACGCGTTATCCCTTGTTCATCCCGAATAGCAACCCTACCCTAGCAGATCTACTTCTAGTGATCCTAAGATAGACACTAACAAGTGTGACACCCTAGCAGATCTACTTCTAGTGATCCTAAGATAGACACTAACAAGTGTGACTACACAGTGAGTCTGTGAGTGATTATCTGTTGATAGAAAATGCAATCATCCACCTAGTAGGTGCTCTTGCTAGATGAGATAATACGTAATTATACGGCTAATGATACATCAATACCTCCTTAAAATCTCTGCGTTGAACACAAAGGGTCTTCCAAATCCAGGAAATTGTTCTCTAGTGTAGAATTCTCCTGTAATAAGAGCTGAGACCTGAAGCAAAAGTAATGCACATTAAACCTTGTCGTATAAACACGAGTGATTCATTTCTGGGGGAAACAGAGAGTTTTACATTATCTCCTTTTTCTAGATGGCGTGATGTTTTCCTCTCTATAACATCTGGATATAGTCCAACCTACAGTAAAATATCAGTACAGAAGATGCCCTCTAACTCAGTAATTAGGAACTGAGGTATATCTTTCGACCTTCTTCAACAAATAGACATCAAGATCTGCCATCTGCGACTCTTGGAAGTCACCTTTTGTGTAAAGGCTTTTGCCAGCTTCCCCTGCAGCAGACCATAAATCATCACTGCTCTCAGCATTGATATCAGCCTCGACGAGTATTCTGTGGATATATTCGTTCACCTGAGGATTATATGATCAAATTTGTAAACAGAAACTTACTGTATGTTCACATGGAGTAAACTTAAAACATTATTAGCAAGTAGCAATATAAACTTACGTTCTTAGCCAACAGCCATAGCCCATGATTACGGACTTCTACTACAGGCATTTCCATCCTATAAAGGGCAAGCAGATGTATACATACCTAATATTTAGATAGCAGTTCCAAAGGTGCAACACGTATAAAAACTCAAGAGCATATCTGCATATGGACTACGGAGGGGCAACTTACCCACTTGGAGCAGTTGGCCATCTCAGTAGGGATGTTAAATTACCTACATTACGACTAATACTGTCAGGTAGAAGCAGAGGCTTTCCAACTTAGATCAGAAATGGCAGTGATCATTGTCCAAGTGAGTAATTCAGTTTAGAACCGACCGAACCTGCTGGACTTTCTGACAAGGGAACAACAAGTGGAATCAGCCCTATTTTAGCTCCAGGAGAAACTAACTTTTCGCCTGCCAAATATATTTTCGACACCGAGGTCAGGAGAGTCCCAGTGGCTAGATTTTAACAGTATACTTCTATTGTGACTGTTCTAAGCAGACATCACCTCATGCAAAACTCAAATTAGAAGTGTCAGTGAAATAGAGGAACCAATTAGATGGGAGTTGTTGCTGAAACCCAATAAGTAAGAGCTGTCCAATAATAGATGGCTCCGACTTGCATGACCAAGGGTGGACAGCACTGAAGCATCCAGGAGGAATAAAAATCTTGGTGAGACATGTGAAGTCCTACCTCGTGCCTGAAGCACATTCAACAAAGAGTCAAGATGCTCCGGGGGATCGGTTGCGGCGATTTCCTTAACAAACGACACATGATCTGAATTTCAGCAGGAAAACTATCAGAAACCCCGGTACTTAACAATAAAAGGAAAAGATGTGTTCAAACTCGAACAGATTTCATCAAGGATTTGAAATAGCGCGATGCTGATTATTGCATGGATCGTGCAAACAACGGGCAAGAAACAGGCTCGGGCCATGAATAGACACACGACAGGCTCGGGCCATGAATAGACACACGACAGGCTCGGGCAAGAAATGTGCTATGTTAAACTGCAACTTCACTTGGATCCTGATGAATAAACTGCTTAATCACATTTCTTAAATGTGCAGCTGAACCTGTTAACAGGTGTTTCACATTGTTGTGCTACGAGTCGACGCCCGCCCAAAGAAACAGGCATACGCCTGTACTACCTTTCTTTTCATCATCCTGTGATAAATAAATGCCAAGAACAAACTAAATATACGGTAAGTGCAACTTGCGGCCTCACCGTAAGCCGTGGCGGCGGGGGAGGAGGCGCGGCGGGCCCTGAGCGCGCGCGGCGGCGGGAGCAGCACGGACGCGAAGGCGGCCCTGCTGGCCGCAGCTGCCGCGGGCCTCATCTCGGCAAGCAGGCACACCGGTATCCGCGCGGAGGGCGGGGATCCGGACGGTGGTGGATGAGCGGCGAGCGACGCGCGCGGCCTGACCTGACCTGAGTGTGAGAGAGAGATGTGGTGTGGAGTGGAGGGGACGAGCGAGCGAGCGAGCGAGATCCTCCTCTCGTTTGGGCCCGGCCCGGCCCGGCCCGGCCTTACCAAATCTGTCCCGATCCTGGACGTCGACTGCTTCCGCTCCACGCGGCTCGTGCAATCGATTGATTCGTGCGTGCTGAGCCGCATCGCATGCCATGGAAATCCGCGGCTCGTGCGCGATGCTCCCTCCCCACCACTCCCTCCCTCCCTCCTCTCTTCTCCTCTCCGCCGGCAACGGACGGCCAAACCAAGACACTGCTCGCTCCTCTCACCAACGGGCCTCCTGCGAGGAAGCCAACAGGAAGAACACAAGGGACGATCCAGGTATGCTTCTTTCTAATCTCTGCGTTCCGTTCCCTCTGTTCTCTCCCGCATTCCTTCTGCTCAGTCCGGACATGAGTTTCCCTTTTGGATTCGGAAGAACAGTTCCGGTTCGAAGAATCGTAGCGTCCTGAAAATCTAGAAAGGTGGCTTCAATTCATAGGATTATTAGTAGTAATAATACAACCAAATCCAGCTCCTAAGAATCAGTAAATCGACGTTACTAGTACTAGCTAGTGTATCGATCGCTTCTAGGGAACACAACATGCGCGCATGCAGAGCATTGCAATGTACAAATCCAGCCCCTGACGACTGTCTCGATTAGTTTTCGCTGCTTGATGCTGTCGTCGGCTACTTCTTCAGTCTCCTCTTACCTATGCTGTGGGATGGAGGAAGCTAACATCGAAGGGACCGGGCATCCCTCCGTTGCTCCTGCGTCTATCGACGATTTGGCGGGAAACCCAGTCGACGACCAGCCACCTCGTGCTTCATCCCACTCCCGTGAAGAAAACCCCGAGGGCGATCAACCTCAGCAACGAACTGACCAAGATCGTACCGTCGTCTCCCTTACGTCCATCGACACCGCGGACAGCAGCTTAGCAGGTGAAATGCACGCAGGAAACAACAGCTACAAAGCATCTGAGATCGCCGACCGCTTCATCCAGGTCATTGATAGTAAGGCGCACATCGATTCCGCGGCGCCTATCGATTCCGTTAAAGGCGTAGTGAGCAAGTTCGGAGGGATCCTCGATTGGAAAGAGGTATATCGAGGATTCTGTTGTGCAACTGCACCTCGATTGGATTTCTTTTTCAAAGTGAGTGCTTAGCATTTTTCTTCTTGTGTTCTCTCTCTGATGATATATGCAGAGGCGCAAGCACGTTCAGGGTGAGCTTGACAAGGTGCAGGAAGAGGTCACCGAGTACCAGAAGAGATCACAGGAAGCAGAGGTCGGCAAAGCCCGGGCTCTGCAGGAGCTGAGCAGCACCACGAGTCTGATCGACGAGCTGAGGCTAAGCTTGGAGAAAGCGCAGACCGAGGAGGCCCAGGCGCGGCAGGACTCGGAGCTCGCGGAGCTGCGGCTCCGAGAGACGCAGCAGGGCATCAGCGAGAGCACCGCGGCGAAGGCTGAGCTCGATATCATCAGGGACCGCCATGAGGGCACCCTCGCTGACCTGCAGTCGGCGAAAGCGGAGCTGGAGTCCCTGCGGAAGGAACACGCGGCCGCTGCAGCCGAGGCAGACACCGTGATGACACGCGCGCGGGAAACAGTCGCCTCGTCGCGGGAGGCCGACAAGTCCGTGCGGGAGCTCACCGCCGAGCTCATTGCACTGAAAGAGGAGCTGCACTCTTCACACGCAGCTCACGACGAGGCGGAGGAGAAGAGAATGAGGCTGGCGTTGGCGTTGGCGCAAGATAAGGTGCAATGGCAGAGCGAGTCGGAGCAAGCTGAGCAAGACGCGAGGAAGCTGGGTGATGAACTACTGGCGGCCAAAGATCTCGAGTCAAAGGTCGCGGTGGCTTCCGAACTGCTGGTGAGCCTCAGAGCCGAACTGTTCGCTCGCGCCGTCGAAGGAGTACTGGGCGAAGAGGAGAAGCCGACGGTGAGCACCCAGGTGAAGCTGGACAGGACCAAGAAGGAGCTCGACGACGTGAAGGCGAGCATCGAGAAGGCCAAGGACGAGGCCGAGTGCCTGCGCGTCGCCGCCGCCTCGTTGGGCGCCGACCTGGAGAAGGAGAAGGCGGAGTTCGCCGCACTGCGGCGGAAGGAAGGGGTCTCGTCGGCGTCCCTCCCGTCCCTCGAGGAGGAGCTGAGCCGCGTGACCTCCGAGCTCGCAGCGGCGGAGGCAAGAGCAAAGGAGCGCGGCGCGGAGAGCACAATGCCTGCACAAGTAGGCGAGGCACGGCGAGAGGCAGAGCAGGCCAAGGCCATGACCCAGTCGGCGCGCGAGGAGGTCGCCAAGGCCAAGGAAGAGGCGGCCGTGGCCAAAGCCGCGGTCCACGCCATGGAGGCGCGGCTGGAAGCGGTGATGCGGGAGATACTCGCCAGGAACACGTCGGAGGAGATCGCCACGGCCTCGGCGGACGCGCTGCTGCAAGAAAGCAAGCCGGCAAGAAACGTACAGAGGCAAGGCATGGAACGGGGCGTGACATTGACGGCGGAAGAGTACGACGAGCTGAGCCGGAGGGCGCGGGAGACGGAGGCGGTCGCCGGCAAGCGGGTGACCGAGGCGGTGAAGCTGATCAAGGAAGCCAAGGACGCGGAGGTGCGGAACCTGGAGAAGCTGGCGCAGCTGGCGAAACAGACCGAGCAGAGGAGGCAGGCGCTGAGGGCGGCGAACGAGGAGGCCGAGGAGGCGGAGTTCGGGAAGCTGGCGGCGGAGCGGGAGCTGAGGCAGTGGCGAGCCGAGCACGAGCACCAGCGGCGGGTGGCCGGCGAGACCGCCTCGCCCCGCACGGGCCTCGCCGAGATCTCCGTGTTCGAAGACGCGTCGGGCGCAGGCGATGGTCGCGGGAACCCTCACATACTCAGCCCGAGAGGGTACATGCCGCGGGCCGACATGATGTGGTCGGCGGCGGCGGCGGCGGCGGAGGAGAAGCAGAGGAAGACCTTCTTCCCGCGGATGGTCATGTTCTTGGCTCGAAAGAGAGCTCAGTCTTGGAAGTGAAGTGATCTTTTGTTCGCCCTTAATATTGCTTTGCTTGTACATGGTATATATGCTCAGATGAGATGAGACGTGATGATACATGTGTAATGTATATTGATCAAAGAGGTAGATCATAAATTTTTGACTCGGGAGTTGTGATCGTTGCCTAGAAATAAAAGACTTGCATGAGGCCACGATGATGATGAGAAGACAGAGGATGGTTTATGGTTTTCTCATCTTGCACCCGTGTTTGTTGTTCAGGTATGACGGTAAAGCTTAATCCCGTTTCAGTTTGTGTCATCTGACACTAGATAAAATGGACAAGAGAAGGTCCTGAATTATATATACAGGCAAAATTGTAAGGTAGAATGACATAATGGTTCCTGGATTCTCCTTTTTGTTTAGGGTATTGATAAACATCATCCGGATGTTTTCTTTCTAACTATCATCCAGATTTGTGACCGTTGGATTAGAGATCCAAAGGCCACAAATTCTCCCCACCCCCTCCAAAAAAAATTCACCCCCCCTCCAAAAAAAATTCTCCCCCCTCCAAAAAAAGAGACCGTTGGATCTCTAATCCAACGGTCCGAAATCTGGATGATTGTTGAGAAGAAAAACATCCGGGTGATACCTATACACACTTTTGTTTATGGACCATTGACAGAGAGAGAAAAAGACGATCAACAGTTTGTGTATGTTGTAGAGGTGGCCCAACTCCCATGGTGGGGTCTTACAATTAACTCAATATATAATAGACCCAATAGTATAGGGACATGTGTATAAAAAATGTACCAATGTACCCCCACCTTTTGTAATTATAAGGGGGTAGGATAGAGATTTTTCATCCAATATATAAACTCCCAAGAGGGGTACGAGGGGTCAGATTCACTCATTTCATGCACTGGCACTCTCTCTCTTGTCATTGGTTCTCTCTAACTAGTCCCCTCATATGTTGTTTGGTCAATAGCCACAACAGTTGGTGTCATTCGTAGGGACGCGCAAGAAGCTGCACAAGAGAAGGCGCTAGAAAACAACAGCAACCAAGTGAAAGAGAGGTGCGGCAGTAGCGATCGTCGAGTCCAGCATGCGGCGCCGGTGGTACCCCATGGTAATGACCGCGACGACTGTGCCGGTACAACCGACAACCACGATGCCAGCGCTGGTATGACCATCGACCACAACGCTCACACTGGTACGACCGTCGACTATGACACTCGCCCTGGTACGGTCGTCGACCGCGACGCTCGCGCCGTCATCTCGACACCAGAGAGTCAATCTCTGAATAACACCGACAAATTTTGAGTCTCTCCACGGGGATTCTGCATGGAGCACGCACACTTCCAAGCCTTCGCCCCGCTGCCAGCTGCATCGACACCCACGATCACGTCGCGATCGTGACTTCGGCGACATCTCCAACCACACCGTGGTCAAGTCTTCACCGACAGACGCGACCACCCTGTGATCGACATTTGGGGACGGAGCATTCGCCTCCGACTTCTCCGCCGAAGACTTCGTATGGTCTCCACCGAGGTCTTCGCACGATCTCCGCCAAACTTTGCACCGACTCCACCGAGCTTCACGCGGATGTTGTCTCCAACTTCATCGACATCAAGTCTGAATGGTGGGGACGGACCGCGCGCTACAGCTTCGTCTCGCCACCAACTTCGTCGACATCAAGTCCGAAGGGTGGGGATGGGCCGCATGCGCTGCAGCTTTTTCTCACTGCCGCCTTCATCGACGCCTAGTCTGAAGAGTGGGGATGGGTCGTGCGTGCCGTAGGTTCGTCTTGCCGCCACCTTCATTGACCCCAAGTCTGAAGCATGGGAGACGGGCCGCACGCCACCGAGTCGTCGTCTCGCCGCTAACTTCGTCGACTTCAAGTCTAAAGGCTGTGCGGGAAGAGGCGTGTCTCCACAGTCTCACAGTCGAGACATCATTCGACCACCTCATGGTCGTTGATACTTTGTCTGACTGCCCCACGGTCGGAACCTTGTTCGATCACCCCATGGTCGTGATTTTGTCCGACCACATCGTGGTCATGGACACATCATCTGACTACCTCACGGTCGAGATTTCGTCTGACCACCTCGTAGCTGTAGATGCTTCGTCTGACTGCCTTGCAGTCGTAGATGCCTCGTCTAACCATCTCGTGGTCATTGACGTCTTGTCCAACCGTCCCGCGATCATGATTTCATCTGACCACATCGTGGTCGTGGACGCTTCGTTTGACCACCACACGGTCAGGACTTCGTCTGACGTGCATGTCAACTTCGTCTCATCGCCAACTTTATCGACCCTAAGTCTGAAGGACGGGGGACGAACCGTGCATGTCAGCTTCGTCTCATCACCGTCTTCATTGACCGTGAGTCCGAAGATGGGGGGACAGGCCACATGCGCGTCAGCTTCATCTCGCCGCCGACTTCTTCGACGTCAAGTCCGAAGAAGGGGGACGGATCATGCGTGCCATAGCCTCGTCTCGACGCTGCCTTTGTCGACGCCTAGTCCGAAAGGTAGGGGGACAGTCCATGCGCACCAGCAAGTTTTCGTCTCGCAGCCGCCTTCGTCGACCCCGAGGCCAAAGGGTGCGAGAAGGGCCACGCACACTGCCGCCTTCATTGATGCCGAGTTCGAAGGGTGTGGGACAGACTGCGCATGTCGATGATTTGTCTTGTCGTCGACTTCATCGACACCTCGTCGGCGTACGACTACCTCATGCTTGTATACTCTGTCCGACCAACTCACGGTCGTAGACTCCGTCTAACCACCTTACGGTCGTAGGCTCTACCCGACCACCTCGTGCTCGGGAATTCATCGACACTTCGTTTGACCACTCGTTCTCGGGAATTCATCAACACTTTGTTCGACCGTTTCGGGGCTGCGACTTCATCCATACCTATGACAACCACGTGGTTGCACCTTCGGTGACTATGTCACGAGCGACATAGTCGTCAGGCCTTCTCCGACTGCGTTGAAGGCACCAATCTGACGGGGCACCCGGGCTTTCGATGTGGGACTTCACTGCCCACTTCTACAAGCCGCCCAAGGTTGGGGCACGACCTTCGTGCGTCAATTCGGCCTTTGCGGAAGATGCCACAACCATGTCAAGATCAGCCAAACAATGCTGCTCTGGGAGGTTTACAGCGTCCACACCCCTGAGGATTGGGAGCTACCAGCTGCATCAGCTCGTTCATCGGCACCTGCGTGCTTACTGCCAGGGGACGGGGGCGGGGCTGGCCTAAGCCAAGTTCGCGTTAGCTCGTCCATCGGGACCTCCACACTTATTATCGAGGGAATATTGTTGTAAGGGTCGCCTAACCCCCTATGGCGGGACCTTGTAACTGGCCCAATATGTAATAGGTCAAATAGTATAGGGACATATGTATAAAAGAATATATTAATGTACCTCTATCTTTTGTAATTATTAAGGAGGTGTGATAGGGATTTCTCATCCAATCCCACTCATGTATATAAACTCCTCGAGAGGGGTATGAGGGGCCAGATCCACTTATTTCATACACGAGAACTCTCTTTCCTATCATTAGTTCTCTCTATCTAGTCTTCTTATATGTTATTTGGTCGGTAGTCATAAGTGTGTGCTTGCGGTCAGTTTGGCAAACTGACTCCTGCTGTGA
Source organism: Dendrocalamus sinicus (assembly GCA_036346575.1). Taxonomy (NCBI): domain Eukaryota; kingdom Viridiplantae; phylum Streptophyta; class Magnoliopsida; order Poales; family Poaceae; genus Dendrocalamus; species Dendrocalamus sinicus. The sequence continues at coordinate 52,961,828 of CM070648.1, read as the reverse complement.
CATTTGTACCTCTAACAAACTAGAACTCGAAAGGTCATCGTGATTATGATATTGAACACTGGTCCAAATCGCTTCTTATGTGCATATTTCGGATTTAATGGTCCTTGCGCCACTGATATGGAGTAAACTTGTACTAAACAGTAAACATGTGCACATATGCGCCAAAAGCTGGCTAGGATTACTTACTGGAAATGACTTGAGATTCATGGACACCGGGTCAAGTAGGATCTAATCAAACTACATCTCACTAGGATCCATGGCGTCAGCCTCCACCCAGTACAAGTGCAAGTTGGACCAACAGGGTTTTTTTGCCTCTTAGGAGTATTTTTTTAAGAAAATAGCAATGTGGACATTATTTTTTAGAAATAGCCTCCTTGCTTAGTCGGAGAGTGCGCCAGGTGGCTGGCATGGCCACCAAGTGCGCCAGGAGGCGCCTCAGGTTGAGTGGTGCTCCAATTTTTCCTGATAATTCGTACATGTGGTCCAGCTACATGGGGTAGCAAGGAAAAGATTCATACTCTAAGGTTGCAAAATGTGGACTTTTATAAACGTACCGAGTCATCACGTCACATTGCTCGGTGTATGTTCGCCCCAACGCCAGGTGGTTAGCGTGACTGGGCTCTGCATGTTGTGGTGGAGGCGTATCTGTCAATCTTGGCCACGTGTTCTGCACGTACAATTCCAAGTATGTGCCATATATCTCCTCATTGTACGATCGTGTCTCGTTCAGAGTTCATACAAGTGCAGCTGACTCCCACTCATCCATCCAACGTTGTTGTGTTGGTCGCCAGTCGTTGCTTTTTCGACCCTTCTTCGTTTGCCTGCAAGTCCAACATAAAAAATCGATAGAGCCTCAACTAATACAACAAAAGTATATCTTGCAGTATGATATGCAAAATCATATCATACTTACGTGTGGCTTGCCCAAGGGAAAGGTCGACCTAGTGACGGGGGACCTACTGATGGAGCCTCAACTACCTCATGACCCATTGTGGTTTGTACAGCTCTACCATATGTGAGAATACAAGATGACATGTTGTCATCCAATATGGCACATTTTGCCAGTAGAGCGAGCTCAAGCTATTCGACGCTATCTGCTGCACGAAGGCCTGCGTCCAAGGGGCCCATATGATGTCGTCCTCATGGGAACCATCAAATTCATTATGGAATTCAGGGTAGAGGCAACTCACCCTCTCCCTGGCCCAGCCCAGCACAGCCAAAGTCCATATGGTTCCCATGGTTGGGCCATCTGTAGCCTCGTCCTCATCCTGATAAAAAAAATTCACTATTGTCATATAGGTGGACTGAAACACAGAAGTAAGGTTGCCTGATCGGGAAGTGCTCTCACTCCCCAAGCCGCTAGCACGGGCTCAGCTCCCCGTGCGGTGCTGCGATGCCTCGCATAGGTCGCGGTACATTGCACACAACACAGCTGAACCCTAGCTGTAATGTGGCACGGCGTCCCCGTCTGAGTCCGCGATGGACTCCGCGAGGTGAAGGTAGCTTGGGTACACTGTGTCCCCCTTAGTGGTTGGGAACATGATCTACCCGAATAGGAACATCAAGTACGCAATGAGGTGGTACCGGACCACCTCCGCCGTGGCGTTTTTAGGGCACTGCATGTACCATTGAAGCCACGCATGTGGTGCCCCCTTGCTCTTCTCCGGGATAGCTGTCCCGAAGTGCTCAGTAAGATGCACCTTCCAATCAAGTGATCTTGCCGGAGGGATGACTGCAAGGCTTTGTAAGGGAAGGTCTATAATGAAGCTGACATCCTGCAATATCACCATTATCTCCCCCCCATTGAGAGTGGAAGGTGTGGGTCTCATGCCGCCATTGATTAGCCAGGGCGGAAAGAATAGACGTGTCAATCAAGAAGTTCTGGCCTGTGTCAATCATGCGTGCAAAACACAATCAACCTAGACACGCGCAACTTGCCAACGAAGCGATCGTCCAACAGTCAGATTTCCCTTAGTCCTCGTGTGATAAGTGTAGGCAGCCCATCCCTGCTGATCCAACCATGGCAGCGATGGTGGGCGTCCCACACCTCCTCTAGCAGGGACAATACATTAGTTGTTATTCCTAACCATAAAGAAGGAACAATAGATCAAAGGACATAACAAATGTCACTAGATTAAAATATAGTTACTATGGACGACAATAACCTACCTGTGATAATAAAATATATAATGACGATAGTACAAACATAACAGTAACGAGTGAAAAAAATCATGCTTGCATTTCAGATAAGTATGTACAATACGAAGCCCAACCGTAATGACCACAAAAATAACCTCCAGATGTGAATATTATGTCTACGAACAACAATATTCCACATACGATAATAAAATAAACGACATGCGGTAATAACAAATGTCACTTCAACAAAATATATTTACTACAGATGGCAATAACCCATATGCGATAAAAAAAATATATGTGATGACGATAGTACGAACATAACAATAATGCGCGCAAAGTAACGTACTTCATTTCAAATAAATATGTATATTTCGTGCTTATTGTCGTAAAAAAATGCACGAATATATTAAATTGCACTTCCAAAAATGCATAAAAGCTTAAAATGTATTAAACGAGAATGCATAAAAAATATACTATTACTTATAGTGTGTTTGTCCAATAGCGAGCATGAGACATTGTAAATTTGAAAATACACCATATTAGCAGCCTATTACGTAATTAACGCTAACATATTGATTAACATAACAATTAAACACTCACCAACCGTGAACGAATGAATTAGGAGTCGTGTGAATGGGGTAGCGAATGACGTTGACGAGACGCGACACGACGTAAAGCTTGAATAATCACAAAACGACAAAAACACCGCGTGGCCCACACAGGCAAAATGCTCAGCTGAAAGCATCGAAAGCGTGCATGCGCGCACATGGCGCGGTCAGTGGGCGTGCTACTTTCCTGACACTGTTGTAGGATCAAGGATAACCGACTAGAGGGGGTGAATAGGAGGTTTTTAAATTTTCTTATCTTTTAATTAATCATTTACAATTTTAATATAACAAGAAAATGAAGCACTTAATTCCTACACAATTCTAGTCAAGTTGAGAATCAACACTAGCTCTAACTCAAATAAATGATCACAATAGTAATAATAAACAAGAGCTAGAAAAAAGTGAGAGAGGAACAAGTACACTCAATGTTTTACCGTGGTGTTCGGAAACTTGCTTGTTTCCCCTAATCCACGTTGAGGTTAGCCCAAACAAATTGAACCGGCTCCACGAATTAAACCGAAACACCTCGAATCCACTAGTGGTAGCTCTTCCCCGCTCTAGATAGGTGAGCTCCAACCTTTACACGAATACCGGGCTTTCTCACAAGCTTCTTTGAGAAGATCACCGGTCAACCTCCACCAAATTGTCAAGTGCCGGCAAACACCAAGAGTAACAAACCACGGGCTTCACTTGATTGCAAACAAGTGCCAAAGGATCAAACTATCAAATACAATGCACTTTTTAGTTCAACCACCTCAATTGAATGCAAGGAGAAAAAGAGGTGTGGAGTGAATGCTTAATGCTCAAGAATATTCAATAGGGTATCTTACTTCTGTTCTTGAGCAGTGGTATGGGTATTTATACCTTCACCAACCAAAACTAACTGTTTGAAAGAAATTCCAGAAAAATTCAGGGGCGCGAAAGTATCGCAGGCCAAATGTCGGTACTTCCGCTCCGGCTCTAGCGCGACAGAACGCCTATGCCAGAGCCTCTGAACTAGCCGTTTGAAAGTTGGCACGGAATTACCGCCGTTATAAATCCGGTACTTCCACTCTGCTGTAGTTTCGGAAAGTCGACGTGGTAGTACCGCTTGGGTCGGAACCAGAAATTGGCGCTCTCGCCCTTGCCTCCGGAGCTTCCGTGCTCCGGAAGTACCGTTCAAAAGAGCGGAACTACCGCTTCTCCGGTAGTTCCGATATTGTAAAACCGGTATTTCTGAATTTTTACAAGCTCAGAGTCGCCCCGAGGGTGCTATCTGGAAAAAGGTTCCGCTCGGTCTAACGGAATTTCCGAGCTCCGGAAGTACCATTCATGGATGTGAAACTACCGCGTTACGGTAGTTCCGATGTTGAAATTGTGGTACTTCCGCCTTTTCCAGACAGAGCACTTTTTTGGCTATAAAATTAATTTTTCAATGAATGCATGATCCTAGGTTGATCCAAATAGCACAAATTAATTACTATCAAGTTACTTGCCATGATCCCTTTTTATAGTACGATTTCTAACTTATAATCCAGTCTTTCATCTTTTGTCTTAAGACTGGTAAAAATAAAAGAGGGTCCTATTTTAAATATACCTTTGCCTTGAGCCACTTTGATCTTATCTTTAGCATGCGTATTGTCATCACCTTAGGGACTTAGCCTTTTAAATACTCAATAAATATGTTAGTCCTATATTCAGATAAGTTCATTAATTACCAAAATTATTTTTAAGGGTCTAGATGCTTTCAGCTGTTGGTGGTCACGCCGCCTCCTCCTGTCGAGCTTGGTGGCCGCGCCAACCACCAGGCGCTCCTCAGCCACTCAAGGGGGTATTCCCGTAAAAATAATATTTATAGGGCTATTTTCGCAAAAACTACTCGGCCAAAAAAAAAATCAACCAACAGTCGATTTTTTTCCTGACTAGAATGGCAGCTTCAGATGTGTTGAACGGCACCAAACAAGTTTTTTGTATTTTGTTGCTCAACGAGCTGGCCTGCTCCTTCAAAAAACAAAAACCAGACGGCCTGGCCCAACGGTTAACTCGCTCACCAGTTTTCCAGGCTAGCAAGGGCGTTTGCATGATGAAGATTTCTTTGCAAGTTTTTGAAATTTAATTCAAAATTGAACTAAAACTAGGGTATATTTATATTGGCAGCAGATGATGACTTTTGATTACGGATGATGATTTTTGACTGAAAATGAACAGTAGTGACTGAAAGAAGTAGCTTTTAGAAGAAGAACGCGAGCAATAAGGAAAATAAGGGAGAGATATATACATAAGATATGAGTGAGATAAATAGGTTATATGATATGTCTGTGACTCTTACTTTAACTCCCAAGCAAAACGAAGCAAAAAAAAAAGAAGAAATTGTTTTAAGAATCAAGCGTTCATAGAAGCAAATATGAGCACGATAAAAAAAAGCCCAAACAGACCTCACGGTCGCCTTGCTTCACACGTCGGCCCCGCTTATCTACACTATTAATCCACCAGTTAAAATTATGCTACATCCACCCAACAATTACCTGCTCCACAGTCATGACCTTAACTACGTCCACATCACAATATACACCCAGAAATACACCATCATAAAAACGCTCGCACTGCATTAACTCTCCTCCGTCTCTCCTTACTCAACTATATCCGACGGCCGTCCTTCAATGGATGTGCGATGCCGCCCCGCGTCCCTCAAGGCCCCGCACTGATTCTCCCCAAGGCCCCGCCTCCTCCCACGCCCCTGCGCTGAATCTTCGCGCGTCTCCGTCTCCCGTTATCCGCGCCTCGCCTCCTCCTCCCCGGCCCGCCGCCGCCTACTCCCTCTCTCCGCCGCCTCCGCCCACGCCTCCTCCTCCTCCCGCCACCGCCGCCTCTCCACCGCTCTCCGCGCGCCGCCTCCTCCTCCTCTACACCTCGCGCGCCGCCTCCCTCCCTCCCTCCCACCTCGCGCCGCCGCCGCCTCTGCTCGTCCCCACCTCGCGCCGCCTCCTCCCCTCCCTCCCACCCCGCGCCGCCTCCTCCTCCTCCCCCACCCCGAGGATGCAGCAGCTGCACCGACGCAGATGCACCGGGTGAGGGCCGACTCCTCCGACTTCGGAGGCGAAATCCCGCCCCTCGCAGTAACTCACCGCCTCTTCTCGATCCCCTAAACTCCTCCCACCGCCTAAAACCATGCGATTTTCTCGCAGCCACCACACGGCGGTCAAGATCGGCAAGTTCAAGGTGGTCGTCTTGGCGGATTCGCCGAGAAGCGCTCCTCGACATCGCTATCTACAACGCCGGTAAATCCCACCGCCCACACTCGCTCACTTGCTTTGCCTAATTACGTGCCCGCATCTATGTACTTAGTGTGATTATTTCAACCTAGGGATGTTCGATTACATTTAGAGGATGCGCTTTTCCTATTCGAAGCATAATTTGGGAGAATGCGAGCCTTGTTGTTTAGACCTCTGAATGCGATTCGTGTTGCGTAGAATAGGCTTTGGTACACGCCAATGAATGCCCGGTAATGGCTCGACGGCAGCGTGCCCTTTTCGGTGGTTGGAAGTTGGAATTTTGTTGTTCCGATGGATCTGAATATCTGATACAATGCTGAAATGGGATCGTGATGACTGATGATCCTTTGAGCGGTGGAAAATGATAACGTGGAAATTTTGTGCAGATTATATACTGCTCTGCATGTTTTGTTGGACTTAGTAATTCCTTATGGCCTTGCCGATATTGGGACATTGACGAATATGTGCTGAGTAATTTTTGAAAAATGTGGAATAGGTTTATTACCTTTAGTGGCACACATTATTATCAATTGAGTGACGCTGAGTTCACTTTCTGGAATTTTGATTAATCTTTCGGAAAAAAGAATATGTGTATGTACTCTATATATTTTCAACTCCCACACTTTATATGTGTTTGGTCGAATTCAACTTGAACCCATCTACTTGTGTAACACAGTTGTGCGTAGAAGTTGATATAACCATATCTGTATTCTCATCATAATTAGATGATGCATTCTGGTCATATGATGCATTCTGCGGATGACTATAACAAGGGGATAATTTAATATGATGAGTCACATGATGTCCTCGATTTTGGAATAGTTGAGAGGTGACTGTAGTTTCATAGTTTAGGTTATTAATTTTTAGTTACTTTTATATATGGGGACATATTTGTTATGGACCATGGATGTAGGTGTTCCTGGCACCAAGTTTACCCTTTTCAATTTTGTTCTCTCAATGACAACTGTGGGCTAAATAGCTTTTACGCACTTTGGTTTTGGGTATCACTTATTGGGGTGACATGAAAGCGTGGACTAGGAGAGAGGGCAAGAAAAAGAGAGCTTTCACCGTATTTCTTCCTTTTGTTCAAACTGTCCTAAATTTTGTATCTCGTGTCCTCCATTTCACCGGTTTGTGTATACTTGGCAATGATCTTTGTCTACACAAGCTAGGGCAAATCTATACTGAACGCATCAAGAAAGAATGTGAAATACACATATCAGCAAAAATATCGCATTAGTGGGTCAAAGTCCGATTTGGTTGTATTTTTGTCTATGGTGCAAAAACATGGCAAGATTTTTGTGATCAAATGTTGATTATTCGTGGTATTGCTTTACTTCTTGATGTAAAATATGTCAAGAATGTTGCAAATATTTGTTCAAGATGGGATATGGGGTTGCAACTGTTCGTAAGCATCTATCGCTGTCTCCGAGATTGAACACAAAATCGCACGGTCTTCTAAGGTTGATTGAGAGCGAGAGGTATGCTCGCTCTTTAGGAATATGCACAAGATGCTATAATTTGTTAGTACTAATCGTAGTCCCGCACAATCAATTTTATGTTTGATTGGATCTGTCCATTTTAACTTAAAAACAACGTAAATCAATACCGATCAAATCGATAATAGACGCTTTCATATTCCTAAAGCATTACAGTGGTATAATGTTTTTGACTAATCCTAAGCATGATCGACAATCCTATGTTCGATCATTAACTCCTTTAACAATCCTTTGAAATTTCAATCCGTGACCAACTGGATCATGCTATTCCTGTTGGATTGTACAATGCTATGATCTGTCATGATTCTAACTACTATCATTGCAAGTGAAAAACATGAATACTTCATATTTGTATTTTTCCCACACCCCATCCTTAATGTCTTCTGAACTCTGTATTCTTTCTGAACTCGTCATGGATAGAATATTTTGCGGTCCTTGTACATGTTTATTCAGCAAGAGGGATTTGCATCTGAAGAAATTGTATTATGTCAAATGTGAGTTTCTGTAGCTTTATACATTCAGCAAAAAGGGATTTGCATCTTTTTTTAAAAAAAATGCATATATAACTGAAAAGAATTAACCCTCCCGATTGGTCTCAAAGATGTAATTATTAAGTTGTCCCAAGATTTAAAACTGAACTACTTGAGCTATCTTGTAGGGTTCTCTTGACATGGCTAACATAATAGGCAATCATGTATGGTGATAGACCAAAATTTTGAGTTAGTTTGTCTGCACTTTGCAATATTTTCTATAAGTCGTCTCGTCAACAACCTTCTAACCATGCCATTTAGACTTAGAGAACCGAGATAGATTGTTGTTTTATGTGCAATGGTCGATAGACTTCACTCCAAATTACATTACAGGATATTCTTCTTCTCTCCTACCATGGATTTTCTACAGATCAACATTTTAAACACATGTTCTGCTTTTTATAGGTATGAGTTATGTGCCATACAAAAGAAAAGGTAAGAAGAATGGAGAACACTGGTTTAGATGGTGAAAATATAACGCCTTTCCAATAATGCGCACAGGAATTGCAAGCTCATTCACAAGTTAACTATGTATAGCTTTCATTTCTTACATCCGCATAAAGTGTTCTCTTCACATTATTTGAGAATGCTTACGCAGAGTATGTTGCTTGAGACTTGCAAATATCTTGTGAACCTACTATTGCTTCATGGTTCTTGTACTTACTGCATATGGAGGATGGAATTTCTAACAGTGATATATGTAGGTCCTTCTCAACAGAGGTTATGATGGGTCCATGTTCGACATATGGTCTTGCGGTGTTATCCTATATGTAATTCTTACAATCAATCTTCCATTTGATGACCAAAATATGATTGTCCTTTATTAGAAGGTATAGGGCAAGGAATCAAGTCTTACGTTAGCAAAATTTAGCTATTTGTCGCAGCCATATCTCACACCGATATTATTAATAGATTCAAAGGGGTGCTCATATTCCTAAATGGCTTTTGCCATGTGCCCGTGATATACTACTAAAAATTGTGGATCCTTACCTAGATATGGATGGATGGAATAAGGGCACATGATTGGTTCAATCAAGGTTATACTCACTGTGCCTTTTAATTAGTGATAGCAATCCACATATGATCAAGTAGCCTACGTGACTTGTACTTGTGTTTGTCAGATAATCTTATGGTTTTAACCCACATATGACCGAGGTAGCCTATGATGCCCTGTATGAATTGTTCAAGATTAGCCATTCCATATTTAAAGATGGGCTTATTCACAAAATACCTTGCTTATAATCTCTCTTTGTTCTGCTCATATGCCGCTCTCGATTGACATCTAAAGAAATTCCTTCTTGCGCTTGCATTTAGACTTTGACCGAAATTCCTTCTTGCTTATAAGCTTATTCCATTGTTTGCGCCTCTATGCTATGGTTTATCTCGCAACTGGATTCCAAATTGTAGCCAACTATTCACCGCATGTAGCACTTGTAATTTCCACCTATAGACAAATATAACTTGCATTGTTTTTATTGCTTATCTGCTTTGTAATGTTTGAAGCTAAACCATTGGAAATGATAAGAAGAAACCTGTGCACATTCTACTTTTAACATTTTCTTGTAGATCCTTGCTGGTTCTATCAAAGCTTAATATCCGATTCAAACCTTGTTATATAATCAACCCAGAAAAGCATTATCATTTGATTCGTTTTGCTTTCAACAGGACTTCATCTCAATGACCAGTTATGCACTGTACATTTGATGCTTCTAAAAAAAGAACACAGTTTTGAACTTCTAATGCCTTATTAATTTCTAAAGATATCATTTGTTTTAAGTGGTTAGTGTTATGACCAGTAGGGACAAAATAAAAATGCACGATTGAGCAATCAGGCTAGCTTATCACTTTGATTTTGGTATTTGAATGAACGGCTAAAATCAAGACAGAAGTTGGGGCTTTTCTCGCTCCAGACCAAAGAAAATCATTTATCTAAGTGAGTATATCTTTGAAATTTTCTTTCAGAGATCAAGCTCATGAGGTCGCGGGGAAGGCGGCGGCGAAGTGGATGGACGACCGGATAGCGCGGCGCCGACAAGCGTCGTCGAGGACGAGGACCGCCGCCCAATCCTCGAGACGGTGAGATGTTTCTACCATGTTTCACTTGTGCGGTTGTGCCTACTATCTATGTGTAACAATAGATCTACAAATTCTGCATGTATTATGTGCATATGTTAAAGCCTTGCAGGATGAATTTATTAATTCCCAAGCACTGATATCTGCAGTTAACTTATTGTACTATATGCAGTGGATAGCATACTTGAAGCACCATGGATCTCTCATATTCTACATACAAGCCCTTCTCTTTATTGCTGAAAAATAGAATTAATGTCAGAAAAATATCATAAAAAAGGAATAGATGTTAGCTCAATTGTTGCCACATTTGAAACGGATTCTCACAAAACTTGTGTTGACTTTATCACTACTGTATGTGCAGGTAGGTTGATGCCCTGTGCCAAAGTATTTGTCGTGCATACAATTTGAAGATCACCCTTCAGGAAAAGCCCCTCAACAAGACTCCGATCCTTTAAGCAAAGACCACCATTATGAAAGCCAACTGAAAAATGGAAATAGGATCACATCAATTATGCAATCAGTATAACTTTAGGCAACACGTAACATGAGTATCCGACAAGAAAAACAGAAACATTGGAAATGTTTGCAAAATTAGGAAGTTATCATGGGTGCTCAGAAAACAAGATTCAACATCACCTCCATGTACAATGCAAGCCTGCAGCTGCTTGTCACTACAGGTTAGGGAAGCCTCCTTTAGATGTTCATACTGCTGCATTGACTTCACAAATGGATTTGAATAGCCAAGAGACTCCACAGTTTGTGAAAGGCATTGTGCTGCTTCCTGTGCACCTTTTCTTGTAGAACAGAAAACAAGTGCAGACTTCCCTCTTGAATGTTGCATCAGTATATCTGCAATCAATATTTCATGACCTGAACTTGCTGGTGATATACATGAGTGTTTTCCAGATTATATACATGGTGATATACAATTGCATGAAATTTAAACTATGAAAAAAAATATCGTCATTTGGTTGTTTTCATGTGCATCCCTGAAATGCCGTCGTGGCGTTAGCACGGGTACTATACTAGTTTCAGTTTAAGTTTCTGACTTTTGGCTTATTTTTACTATTCATAAATTTAATCTTTTTCTGAACTTTTGGTTTTTTTAGCTTTTTTGCTATTTTTTTCGTATTCGTTCGCGTTGTCCGTGTTGAGCTAACCTATTTTTCTATTTTTAAATTCTTTTAAATTTAATTATACTAAATAAACTATCTTTAATTACAGTGTAATTTTAGCTATAAAACACAGCTTTTTAGCCCAACCAGGCGGGGCCTTATGGCTGGCTAAAATTCGTTGACAATTTGACTTAGGACCTGTTTGTTTCAGCTGTAGATTCTGAGAAGTAGCTGGTGAGTATCCAGCTAGTCAGAATCTGGAGAAGCTGGATAACCCCAGCTTCTGGCTACTAGTTCATTTTCTGGATTCTGTAGCTTCTGGCTACTTAGAATCTGGATGAAAATCTGGACTGTTTGGAGAAGCTGCAGATTCTGAGAGTAGCTGCAGTTGCCAGAAGCTGAAACAAATAGGCCCTTAGGAGTCGCTACAGCGGTGCAAACCCCCTAGCATACGTTGCAGAATAGTGTAAAATTACAAGGACCAGACCATAAGAAGACCCTCCCGACGACTCCGTCTGATAAGTAACAACCCCTATTCCGCCTCCGAGTCAATCAAATCTCCTATTCCTAGCATTTTGCTCTTTCCCCACCAACGCGCTCCAATTTCCCCCCAAATCCACCGCCTCCCCGTCGCCGCCGCCGCCGCCATGGCCGCCGCCCGCCTCCTCCTCCTCGTCGCCGCGGTGACCCTCCTCGCCGCCTCCCCCGTCGCCGCCGCGCGCCCGTGCGGCCACGCCCAGACGCTCCTCGTCTCCTTCTCCTCTGTCTCCAGGCCCAACCCCGACCCCACCAACCCCGCCCCCCTCACCACCACTGTCGTCACCGTCCTCCGCGTCCGCCGCCTCGGCCCGCACCAGCCCCTCCAGATCCGCGGCCCCGATCCCCTCCCTGCCGCCTCCGACTCCGACCCCGCCTCGTCCTTCCAGGAGCGCGCCAAGGACATCCTCGTCGTCGTCTCCGGCCTCCTCTTCGGCTTCGGCTGCGGCGCCCTCACCGCCGCATCCATGTACCTCGTCTGGTCCCTCCTCGCCTCCACCTGCGCCTCCTCCTACGACGAAGTCTACGGCGACGACGAGGACGACGTCTCCGACTCCGAGAGCCCCAAGAAGGCCGGATACGTCATCATCCACGACGCCGAGGAGTACGGCGGTGGTAAGAACTAGGATTGGTCTTGCCGAGGGCAAGGAAAAGATTTGGGATACATGATTACATGGAATTGCGGAGTTTATACTACTCGCACCTACATATGTGTTGCGTCTGTCGGACTCTATTTACGCGTGTGGTTGGGGGAAACTAAGTATGAATACTCTCTTGTTGGTTTATTACACGATCAAAGTGAAATTGAAACATGTTTATTTATTGATCATGAAAAATGGAGCATGTTGTTTCCGCTGTTTAGCAAAATTCCTATATGCTGCAACTTCCGGTCAATTGTAGCAAGTTGTTTGTGCAGTTGTGGTTTGTGAACATGCAGAATTTTCTACCCTGATGCTGATGAAGCTATTTGTTTGGTAATCAGTCCTTTTTGGCATGATGGGTCACGATGTAGATCAGTCTGGAACGTGGAACCATCGATTATTTATTCGCATAGTGGCATCTGATGTATGTATCATTTTTTGATTGGGTTTGTCTACGAGTGTGACCTTGCAACATCTTTTGCATTATGCATGACTTTGAATTAGACATGGTTAGGTACATTTCATTGGGTTAACACGTGTAGAATTCAACAAACAACTATAGCATTTTTTGGGTAGTATGTTTTGTCAGATTGCTAGATTGATGTTTGCTAACTAGTTGTCAGTAAACTTTACGATAGCTTAAATAACACATGTAACTTGTTTTCTTCAAGTAAACTTTAGGATAGCCTGTTCTTTTGGGTCATGGCTTTTGGCTGTGGCTTATTAGTTTAATGAATAGCGATTGTTGATGAAAGCCAAAAGCCGCTGAAAAGCAAAAAAAAAAAAGGGGGGGTCAAAACTGTCTTCAAGTAAACTTTAAGATAGCATATTTTAGCACATAAAACTTGTTGTCTTCAAGTAAACTTTAATATAGCATATTTTAGCACATAAATCTTCTTGTCTTCAAGTAAAATTTAAGATAGCATATTACAGCACATATATTTCATATGGTTGTTCAAAAGATATTTCTTCCATAATGGGGTGACCCGAATTCCATTACTGCAATAATGGAATTAGCATTTTACAATTGGGCGCCAACAATTATAAAACGTGCATGCATATGCCAGGAGCACCAAGCTAACCGAACAGCTGCATGAGACATGGTCTACAGAAAGATAAAAACAAACTTCGATTACATAGCATTGTTCCATTGCCACACCTACAGGTTTCTAGCCTCTCCTTAATAAATAGAGTTTCCATAAGATATTTCTGTTGTCCTTTTTCTCTGAGTTACTACATACAAAATGCCTGTGTGCTGATCCTCTACGCACATCTTCTTTTGTCCTTTAAAACTCCCTATGCTTCTCCTGCATATTCTTGTATTTTGTGCTATGAACATGCGAAACTAACAGTCAAAACACTAACGTTCCTAATAGCAAACTGAATTTTGTCGCTCCACCTTGGGTTGTTTCCTTGCACCTCTACTTATCATGGAGCCTACTGCTGATATGGGATTTTGTGAAATGTGAACACTTGAATGGCTCTAAATATTTTTTGTTTACCCCCTGCCCTATACTAATTACTCAATGTCCTTTTATGCACTTTATAACAACACGCTTCATCTTACTGCATTGCATCACCATGCCATGTGGTAGATGACTGGATTTGTTATGTTGCCAACTCTGCCTCAACGATGTAAATTAATTACACTTCATATCTTCCTACCATACTTTGTGGTTGTCCCTGTGATTTAGGAGCATGTAGCTTGCATTTCTAAGCATTAGGTGAAGCAGTTATTTTCGTTGGAGTACGTATGTTTTGTTTGGTTGTGGTACTGGTTCTTGGTAAGCAAATGGTATTCTGATCGTGTTTGTTGTCTTAAGCTGCAGCCAATTCTTTATGTCTGCATATGATGAATGATGCTTAGTTAGCGGTCTGTCTAGTGAGGTGATTACAGAAGTTGATACATGATGGAATATGAGGTTTTGCACGTATTAGATTGTGCTGCTGCTAATTGTATTTGCAGATTTTGTGATGAAAGAATGTAACATCACAGGATAGTATTAGCAGAGGTACTTGCAATAGCCTATGAGGCTATGATTATGATCATTTAGTAGACATGGGCAGTTTGTTGGGGTTTGTTCAAAGTAGGAAAGCGGAAGCATGATGGTTGCCCTGCCTGTTAATCTTTTCTGATTTTCTCCTACTCGAAGCATGTCACCCATGCTTTGCTCTCATGTTTTGTTTAGCTTTTGGTTTCGTAACTGAGCAAGGCAACGCTTTGGCCTGTGGGAATTACTACGTTTTACTGGGGCGTGCTGCCTTAGAGAAGTGTTAGAACTGTAATGACTGTCTCCCTTAGAGAGATTCTAAGATAACTGCAACTCCGGGAAGAAAAAGAAAAGCATCATACCCGGTGAGAGAGCAGTAGGAGGAGGCACACGCTATGAAGTTAGGGGCTTGACGGCATGAGAGCTCCAAAGGCAAAACCGATACTAGCAGAGTCAAAAACTTTAACAAGCTTCAAGTGGATGGTTCATGTCCGACCGAGCTGAGAAGAAAGGAAAGAGAGAAGGGGGAGGATGCTCTTGCAACTTGCAGGAAGTTGGTCTGGCCCCAGCCACCGTCGCTTGCATTATCGTTTGCCTCCTTTGCAGATTCTCTGTTCGAGTCTCCTGCTCCCTGGCTATCAGGCGCCATTATTCAAGAAAACGGAGCTAGAGCTAGCAGACAACGTTCCATGAGATGCTAATGTGGCTGTCATCCAATATAATACCCTCCTTACAAATGCGTATGATTCGAATGATGGCAACCCAGCTACCCTGCTCTTCCATGTCAGCTGTTGGAAAGGTGCAGGCGTTTTCTCAGTGAAGGACGCATTAGTTACTGAAGCTTGCATGGTTGAAACAATTGCACATTTTGCACCCGCCTCAAATTTGTATGATTCTAGAGATCTGTCATCTTTTGTGTTTTGATTCTTCTGTACAATCGCCTCAGATTGATTGCCGATCACTCGTGTCTTCTTAATTTTGCGTCATCTTGTTGCTAGGTTTTGAGTGTGTATGCTGCGTTGATCGAATTACATACGCCTCTATACACGCATAACAAGTCCATTTCGTCTGCACACTTTGCAAGTCCAAATATCCAATGAATCAAGTATCCACCAAAATCATATAATGACATCCCATTTTATTTCCATAACAATACTAGTTATAATCACGATAAATCGGATACAATTGAGAAACACACAACAAAGCACTATTTTTTTTTCATCTGTCTAATTGGTATGAGCATGGTTATAAGATGTAAGGTGTTGTAGTATTCACAATCACTCGTGTAAAACCTGAGCTAACAACAACTACAGATTTCCTTAGAACTCATAATCACTCGTGTAAAACCTGAGCTAACAACAACTAGAAGAACTGAATTTTTGTTTGTACTCAACTCTACCATCACCGCTATCACTACAATTTAGATGAGGGGATTTCTTTAGAATTTTGAATTTTTATACCTTTGTTAAACTCTTAGGATTCGAATTTAAATCCTCCTATGCAAACAGGCTCATGCTACAAGAGAATGGTTTAGTTGGTTTAGGGCCTGTTTGGGAGAGCTCTATCAGCTCCAGATTCACGAAAAACAGATCCGGATTCACTTTTCCAAGCCAAACAGTTCTAGCTCCAGCAGCTCTACCGTGGATCTGCTCCACCAAAACCATGGATCTGGCTCCAGATCCACCAAATCCATGGAGCACCTCAAGTGGTGCTCCACCAAACTTAAGTTGGTGGAGTTGGGGAAAATTACCCACCATGCCACTGATTACACACAAAAAAACGATTCGTTCTTTTTATTTCCGTCTCTTCTCGCCGCGCCGCCCTCCCGCCCTCCTCCTCGGCTGCCGCGCGCTCCACCCTCCTCCACCGCACCCGCCTTGGCTGCCCGCGCCGCCTCGGCCGGCCGCGGCTCTCCTCTTCTCTCCGCCTCCTCTCTGCTGCGCGCCGCGCGCCGCCCGCGCCGCCTTCCCGGCCGGACGCGCCCGCCCGCCGCCGCTCCGCCTCCTCTCTTCTCGCTCGCTGCGCTGCGCCAGTCGGCCATCGCTGAGCTCATGCGGCCGGAATTCTTTTTTTCATTTTGCCCCCTGACGCGTGGGGCCCAGGTGGAAGTGAGATAGAGAGGGAGGTGGAGCTGTACCAAACACTTTGACGAATCCCAGATCCGAAGCTGCTCCACGGTGGATCCAGTGAATCTGGTGGATCTAGGTGGATCTGGAGCTGGTGGAGCTCTCCCAAATAGGCTCTTAATCCGTAACTGCCGTAAAAACAAACCCTACCATCCCCCTACCTCGCCATGGCGGAGCCGTCGCCGCCGCCGTCCAACTCCGGCCTCCGTATCCTCCTCACCAAGGACCGCCCGCCCTCCTCCTCTTCACCCACGCCCGTCGCCGCCGCCGCTGTCTCCAGCCACGCCGACCGCGACCGCATCGTCGTGAGCTCTCCACCCTTCTCTCTCGTACGCTGGGTGGTGTGTGGTGGGATGAGGGTTCATTGCGGGAGGGTGGAGGGAGGGATGCTGCGAATTTGAGTGGAATTGTTTCTGTACACTGCCGTAAGTTTGAATTATTTGCTTGTTTGCAGGGAGTATTCCGGGATGCGCTGTCTAAGACTGAATCCCCAGAAGTTTTCGCCCTTCAGGCAGTTCAGGAAGCCATTAAGCCTCAGGTACAGAATGCACAAGCAGACATGCTTGTGACCCTTTGATTGATGACGAGTTGGTACCAAACTAGCAATTGTTTTGCTTTGCTATATTCGGTATTCCACACATCCATTTTAAGTCAGTTACTCATCTGTTTCGGCAGAAGCAAACAGTGCTGGTCCAAGAGGAGAACCAATCCTTAGAGAATGCTCTTCGAATATTGCTGCAGGAACTTGTAGTAAGCTTCTTTATCACATGTGTGGCCACACTAATCTTTGTTCTCTCTTGATAATAAAACCGTTGAAAAGTGATCTAGGCATTTTTTTTTATTTTTCTGGGTCACCACCTCACCGTTAGAAATTAGTGCAATGGAAAATTTCTAGTCCAGTCTATGCAGTCAACTAATTGTTTCTGTCTTCTGATTGATAACTGACTGCAAAGTGAGCAGTAGAATTCTCTTGCTAGTTCGTTAATAGGAAGCGAGAGGAATCGGCACACTTCTTATTTACTGGTCATGCAATCCTAGAAACTAATACTGATTGCTGATTTTGTTTTATATTTATATTATTAGTCATCTGCAGTTCAATCGGGTAAAAGAATTATGCAATATGGGAACTCATTGGATAACAGAGAGGGTAATTGCCTGATAACACACCTTCTTGGTCAGTCGCAATTCTTTAAAATCCATATCTTTTTACTACCAACATTGGTTTCTGAGCACTGTTTAGTGCTTGTGTAGTGTTAAATTTTGTTCTGATAAGCCAAAGTTTCGTCCTGTTAGATATTGTGCTTTACCTTTGTGAAAGAGGGCATGTTGATGGTGGTATGGTATTCCAGCTGTTAGAAGATCTAACGGAAATGTCAACTATCAAAGACTGCAAAGATGTCTTTGGGTATATTGAAAGCAAACAAGATGTCTTGGGGAAGGTAACAGTGAATTTTTATTTGTACTCCATTTTGTTAGGTTGACGGTGCTGATAAGGCACATAAGATGTATATTCAAAGCTTTGCTAATGGATTACCTTGTTGGGTTGTTTCTAGCAAGAGCTTTTTGGGCGTGGCAAGCTGGTTATGCTAAGGACTTGCAACCAACTTCTTCGAAGGCTATCAAAGGTTAGATTTAGTTGTTTTCTTGTGGCTAATCATTAAGCTGATTCTCTGTCACATTATTTTTTGCTGTACAATTTTCCAACATTTATTTTTTTGTATCTAACACCTAAATTCTATTGGAGTTGCAGAATGCTTTGACTGATCCTGAGCGTGTCCGCATGCCATCAGTTACAGAACATTGGAAAGCATTTGCAGAAGATGTACGCACTTTAGTGTTTCTTTGATGGTTATTTCCCCCCTGTTCACCCATCCTTTTGTTTTAAATAGAATGATTTATTAAAACGGTCCTCTAATGACAATTGACAATTTTTTAATGTAAACTTGTAGATGGATACATCCGCTGGAATTGAGGAGTATCACCACAAAAATAATCATGTAAGTTTAAATCCTAGCGATACTATTTCCTTGAGTGTTTATTGTACTAAAATTTGATCTTGTGATGACTCTACTAGATGCCAACTATTTAACAGGTATTGTATAGGTCATACATATTTAGAGTTTTGAGTTGATGCGAAAGATTTATCAAATTGGACCCAGCTCTCCATGGAGCTAATCTTATTATTATTCCAAACAAGTTTTTTTTACATTTAAGTGCTAAAAAATTCTTGGTGTTATTGCCATTGTTCCAGACACCATCTAGACATTCCCCCTTATCATTTTTTATGATCCATATGGAGATTAAACTGGGAATAAATGCACTATTGTGCTTACATGTTTAATTTTTTCAAACAAAATGCTAAAGTAGGCATCTGTACCTTCATGTTATGTGGGGTATTCCGTATCAACGTCGGAACACACAACGAGGGGCTTAGACGCTAGCACCAGAGGACACACAACCGGCGGAGGGTGAAGTGCCGCAGTGGAATGCGCGCATGGCGCCTCACGCCTCACCACGCGCCAATCACGCCCTGCCGCGTGTCCGCTCCCTCGGGAACGAATGCATTACGGCAGTCGTGCGACCGCATGGCATGCTTCACCTTCCATTGCGCACCAGGGGTCGGCGCGATTCTTGGGACCATTAATGCATTGTCGGTAGGCCACAGGTTGCGTGCGCGCGCACAACGCCTGACAGCCTACGACCCGCCAATCGCGTCCTGCCACGCGTCCCCCCTCTCGGGAAGGAAAGCGTGACCACCGCCGAGCGACCACCTGACACATCAGAGTCGGCGCGACCCTCGGCGCTGCTACAACATCGTCTTCAGGCTGCGAGCCATCGAGCTGTATGTTGACTCCGCATCTATAGGACGACCTCAAAAAAAAACCTCGGCGACATGTTCGCTTCGGACTCGTCTCCGCGGGGCGAGCTCGCCCTCGGCTCCGACATCATGCACGTGGGGCGGACCTGCCCCGCGCTCCGACAACTTGTCCTCAGAATGAGCTCGGCTTCGACTCGCTTAGGCAACTCCGCCGGCAACTCCGACTCCACGGCTGAAGGACTCCGTGGTCGAAGACGGCTTCGGCAACCAGTTCGACTCCGTATCCTCGATGCAAAGTTGGGCTACGCCAGCAAATGAGGTTCTATCCAAGATCACAGAAGGTCACAGGCCGCAGGGACGGAGGGGGCCAAATGGCTCGGCAACATGACTTCGGCCTGTGAAGCCCTTCACCATGAGAGGCTCCTGTTGTAGGGGTGGCCCCCACCTAAGTTCAGCCGGCCTGTTAGAAGGTTGTAAAACTCAAAATAGGACATGTATAGTGACATAGCTGCCCTTGAGAGGGATACTTGGGTGTAAGGACATAATTGTAAAATACTCCCCCATGTGAATATATATAGCCATCCAGGCCATGGGGAAGGCCCCAAGCATTGCTCACCTAACATCTCCACTACCATACTACCATCTCTCTGTTTGGTCTGTAACCACAACAATGATCACTTTGAATTTTTGGTGATGCCATTCGACTTAACCAATGCGTCGTCTACGTTTTAGGCTTTAATGAACGAGGTTCTGCATCCTTATCTCTGCCGTTTTGCCCTTGTGTTTTTTACGATATTTTGATATACAGTGCTTCATGGTCGGAACATTTGCAACATTTATGGACAATTCTACAAGTCTTGCGTGACAATTGCCTCCATCTGAAGTGGTCTAAGTGCACTTTTGCGACACTATCATTGGCTTATCTTGGCCACGTCATTTTAGCCAATGGTGTTGCCATGGATGCAGACAAGGTGGCTGCGGTTCAAACATGGCCTCAACCACAGACACCAAGAGGATTAAGGGGGTTCCTTCGACTCGCCGGCTACTACTGAAGATTCATTCATGATTTCAGCATTATAGCCGCCCCTCTCGCTCAACTTCTCAAGAAAGAAAAGTTTCACTAGACAGAGGCCGTAACTCAGGCGTTTCAGTCACTCAAGAACGCCCTCGCTAGCGCCCCAGTCCTCCATCTGCTCGACTTCTCCGCCGACTTCGCGATGCATCTGTAACCGGCTTTAGCGCGGTTCTCCACCAGGACACTGGCCCTCTGGCTTTCTTCAGCAAACTGGTGGCTGCACGTCATAGGAAGCTTGCCGCCTATGAACGGGAATTGATAGGACTGGTTCATGCTATCAGGCATTGGAGGCCGTACCTTTAGGGTCGTTCTTTCATTGTGCGTACTGATCACCACAGTCTAAAATTTCTTTTAGATCAATGGCTTTCCACCATTCCGCAGCATCAATGGGTCAGCAAACTATTCGGATATTGCTTTACGGTGGAGTATTGTCCTGGCCGGTTGAATATTGTCGCTGGCGCTCTCTCCCGCCTAGAAGGGACATTGCTGCGATCTGTGCACTTTCTGGCCCATCTTTCTCCCTCTTTGATGACTTGTGGCAAGAGGTAGCAACTTCACCCGAATTACAGACCATTTGTGATCAGGTTCGTTCCGGGGAGTTGGGTGCACCATGGTCTTGGACAGATGGGTTACTGCTTCATGGGGGTTGGGTGTATGTTTCATCTACTTCGCCCTCCTTGCTGGTTATATTAGCAATGTTTCATCTACTTCACCCTCCTTGCCAGCTATATTAGCAATTGCACACGCATGACACGAAGGATGCCAGAAGACCCTCCATTTCTTGCAGTCAGATTTTTATGTCCCACATGCGAGACAAGAGGTCTAGAATTTTGTGAGGGCATGTGTTGTTTGCCAATGAAATAAGATCGAGCATCTCCACCACGTAGGTCTTCTCCAACCGCTGATGGTACCATCGACAGTATGGGTTGATATTTCAATGGATTTCGTTGAAGGATTGCCTTGCATCCATGGGAAATCAATCATTTTATCGGTTGTCGACTGTTTTTCAAAATATGCTCACTTCATTCCCTTGGGTCATCCATACACCGCAACTTCAGTCGCCCATATTTTCTTTCATGAGATTGTTTGCCTCCATGGGATTCCGCATTCAATTGTCAGCGACTGGGACCGTGTCTTTACTAGTGTTTTTTGACAAGACTTGTTTCATTTGACAGGTACATAGCTGCATATGAGTTCAGCGTTTCATCCGCAGTCTGATGGCCAGACCGAGGCAGTCAACAAAGTGATTGCCATGTATCTACGTTGTCTCACAGGGACCGGCCTCGGAACTGGGTGGAGTGGCTGCCATGGGCCGAGTACTATTATAATACGTCTTACATTCAGCTCTTTGGGACACTGCCTTCAAGGTGGTCTATGGGTGTGCCCCTCATTCGTTGATGACATACAATGAGGGCACTGCAAAAGTCATAGCAGCTGAAGCACAACTTCGGGACCATGATAAGTTCATCCGTGACGTCCATGACTGTCTTCTCTAGGCCCAGCAATATTCCAAGCATTACTATGATAAACACCATCGGGAGATTACTTATGAGGTCAGTGAATGGGTGTAGTTGCGCCTGCTTGGCATGTCCTTGTCCAATGGGTTGGTCTGCTCCCGGTTGGTGCGACATGGGAACCAGTGGACGATTTCAAGGTTGCTTATCACTCTTTTCAGCTCGAGGACAAGCTGTTTGCCGAGGCGGGGGAGAGATGTTATGTGAGGTATTCTGTACCAGCGTCGGAATGCACGGCGAGGGGCTCAGACGCCAGCACCAAAGGACGGCAGTAACTAAATGAGATATGTATCCTAGTCTATCTCTAGATATATGCTTTAAGTACCAAATAGATGATTATCTTTAGGAAAGGGATAAGAATTGTATTCGCAATAGGATTGGTTTTGGAACTATGAAAGGGGAGCCTTACTCATTGTATCAGGCAGCAGATAATACAAGGGGGTACCACTTCAATTAATAAAATTCCATTTAGAAATTCCCCCTTCACGTTTTTGATGATCCATGTGGGGATTAAACTAGGAATAAATGCACTATTGTGCTTACGTGGTTCAATGCAAATGTTGAAGCAGGCATTTGTACGTTCAACTAATAAAACTTAGGCACTTCTCAGTTTGTTGAATCAAGCCCATGATCAATGCTGACATGGACTGTTATCAGTATTAGCAAAATTTTGTGTTGACTAATTCTGGAATACTTATCGGTCACAAGTCTTACAGAAAGGGATGGTTATAATCACATTAGAAATAAACAAAAAACCCTGAGCTTTTATCAGTGGCTCAGTGGCAGTGCTCATGAAAACGAGGCCCTCATTTCATGGGCACTGATTTCAAGAATGCCATTTTATTTCTCGGTCTTGCATATGGCCTGATGTGGAAAACAGCACTTCATTTTCTTGAGTATGGTGTGGTCTCAAGAGCAGCATTTGTTTGACAGGTGTATTGCTGGAAAGGGTTATGTTTTTCGGCCAGACAAGATTTGGAAGGATTTTCTCGAGTATGTATGAAGCCTCATGACATAATTTGTTCTCATTATTGTATGCTCCATTGCCAGGTTCTATCAGTTATTCAGTACAGCTAATGACTACTATTCCGTTTCAGTTTTGTGATTATGGGATTGAAGGGGTTGTACCTCCAGAACTCTTGCCACCCGAAGTTCGTGCCAAATTTCCTTCTAAGCCTGCTGAAAAGGCTAAACGACCTAAAAGGGAAGATACAAAAGGCACTTCAGCTCAACCCAAAGAGCTACAGGTACTTCGGCATCTTCTTGAGCATATTTGGACTAGCTGTATTGTTCGGTGTTTATAGCGATAATAACTTGTAATACGCATTTTATGTCTTTGGCTCTTTGCAATATTATGGAATCCTGTCTGAAGGTTGCTGCGGCCACACCTGAGACCGATGGGGGCGGCAGCGGGGCTGACCCAGAAGAAGGGGTTGTGCCGATGGATTCTGATAATGGCGCGATAGAGGATGGTCAGAAGCAGAGCCCACAGGAAGTCTCTGGGCCTGAAACCGGACAGTGCGAGGTGAAGCCGATGCTGAAGATACCATGAAATATGAGCCTAGTAAAGATGCTCGATCGGGGGAGAAAGAGAAGCCATAGAATTTCTGCCGGCAACATGTTGTATCCTGTTGCCAACGTTTTCGTTTGAAATTGGCCATTTTTGGAGCCGACCCCCTATGTTGAGACATCTAGTTAGCACATGCAGTAATGTTTTCCTAAGTAGTTGATGTCATGCTTTAACTTGACATGTATATAAACAGCTTGTTTCGTATCCGTGTGTACATTTAGGCAGTGTTTGGTTCGAGGGACGGGGACGTCCCAGGTGGGATATCCCACCTTGGGGTGGTGTTTGCTTCCGGGACAAGCAGAGTCAAGGACATCCCACTAGAAATATTCCTTGTAGATCCGGGACCAGGCAATCCTCTTTTTTTCATGGGACAGAGTCATCCCACGTGGGATAGAGTCATCCCACCTCTTTGTTTTTTTAAGTACTATTTTGTTTAAATTTTTTTTAAAAAAAAACTCAAAGGCTTATGTATACAAACATATCAACAATAGCCTCCAATTTTTTTTAAAAAAAAACTCAAAGGCCACACATGTCTCACCTTCATCCTTCCATCCAAACAAAGGATGGGACCATTCCATCCCACTTTATCCTTCCAACCAAACAAAAAACAGGGATGACTCTATCTCCCTAACCAAACAAAAAATGGGATCATCCCATCCCAAAATCAGGGAGAGGACCATCCCATCCCACCTTGTCTCTAAACCAAACACAACCTTAGAGGATTGCCTTGCATCCTAGTCCCTGGCTCTGCTGTGTGTGTGTGTAAACATTCTAAGCACTAAGCAGCCTCACCTTACTATAGTACTAGCTGTCAATTTAGCCCCGCTTCAACTGGTTTACGGCTTAAGTTTCTGATTGAAATTGCATTGTATGTAGCTGTTGTTAGTTTTTTCTTATAAAAACTAAAAAAAACATTATATTGTCAAGGACAATACAAAGGAACAAGGGGGAAAAGAAAAAGGAAAAAAACCGAACCCTCAAAAGCTAAAATAAGCTGGAATTAGAAACTAACACGTTACGAATGACCTTTGATTTAAATAAGTTAAAAATCAAAAACTAAAACTGGAACCGATTGAAACGGGGACTTATTCCGTTTCTTGTCACCGAGAGTGCCAGCTCTACCTATTTTCAGGGGCGCTGCCGCTCATCTGGTGACAAATTCCAAAATTCAGTTTTGGAATTTGAATCCTCAAAGTAACTTCGCACACAACTTTGGATCCCGGCGGCTGCCTTCAAATGCTCATTAGACCAACCAGTTTGGATTTCTCCCTTTGCAATAACAATCCGAATAAATGGCTCGCTTAGTAATGTCCTGTCATAAGGCGAGAGTGCCAGCTCTACCTACTTTCAAGAGCGTTGCCGCTCATCTGGTGACAAATTCCAAAATTCAGTTTTGAAATTTGAATCCTCAAACTAATTTCGCACACAATTTTGGATCCCGGCGACTGCCTTGGAAAGCTCATTAGACCAACCAGTTTGAATTTCTCCCGTTGCAATAACGATCAGAATAAATGGCTGCCTAGTAATGTCCTAAGGCTGGTTGGTTGGTTCGTTGGGTGTAACGCTGACCACTCGACAAGCACAGACGTCATCTGGACAGTCCATTCGAGCCGTACAGAGCATCTGGACGGCTCGGATGAAGGACGGGACCCCGTGGGGTGTCGGTTGGGCTACACAGGTCGCGACTCACAAGCGCTCATGACCAGTTGCTGCTGCTATATATGCACACTCGGGTCTCTTTCCCTCTGTCCAGTGGTACAGACCAAGGGAGACTTCGCCACATTGTTCACACTCGACTAGCCATGGAGGACTCGAGTAGAAGAACAATGCCGTTCTCTTCTCCATAGCCGGTTTCTGCTTCCACTCACTTGCTACCCCTCTCTCTCTCTCTCTCTGTGTGTGCAAAGGGGTGGTATGCTGTGTCTTTTCTTTTCTAAAGAGAATTGCATCGTTAAGGGGTGGCTTTATGGGCTCCTCTCACCTGATGTCTATCAAGTAGAAGTAGTCGCTAGTATCAGCTACCTTGAGCCATCTAGTTGGTTTTCAGAAAGCTCATGGCTTTCTGTATGTTGCCAACCATCTATGAACCTAGATAAACGCCATTCCTGACAACATGGTTTACAGTTGTTCCCCACCACAGTTTCTTACTTAGTAGTACACAGCAATTTCTCATTTGGTAGATTTTCTAGATACTCTACATGATGCTCCACCTCTTTTTGCGCCAGTAGTTATTCCTCAGTAAAAATAAATAAATCCCTCTCCCAGTAAAGGATGGTGATGCCCTAGAAGAATATAAATAATTCCACTGCCCAGCACAAGTACCAGTACATGCTGTCCTCTTTCATGTGTAAAGAAAAGGACATTATTTTCCTCTTTCTTGTTTTTCACTAGAGCCATCCGTTCATTCACTGACCACAGCCATGTACTAGTTACTACGTTTTTCTCGAGTGCAAAATAGCAGTAGATTATTTTACCACTGGAAATTAAAGTTGAGCGGAGCAGGAGGCGTACAGATGAGCTCGTCAGTCAGTGCGTCCATACCCCAACGGCGACAGCACCACACACCGGCCTTCCGGGACGTGACGTCCTGCCTCCCTGCCTGCCTGCACACTACAGCACAGTGGTTGCCTACTGTGCTGCGCAGAGCTGGTGTTCGCACACGCCACGCCATGCGTCTGCACTGCACTGCACTGCACTGCACTGCGCTCCTTTTATTAGTGAAATTGCCCCTAGTTTTCTTTCTCTCTCTCTCTCTCTCGCTCTTTTTGCAAACGCTGCGCGCTGCTCCTGGTTTTCTTCTCTCTCTCTCTCTCTCCTCGACTTACAAATGCTGCTGCACGGACGAGACGACGAGGCTAACGTTGCTGTTCACTGCCAGGTGAAGCAAGAGGCAGCTGACAGAGGAGAGGAGAGGAGGCAGCTAGGGTCACAGGACGCAAAGACAAGGAAGGGCACGGCGCCGACGCTCGCTACGAATCGAATCGATTCCCGTCCCGGCGGCAGGAGGCAGCCCGTGGCTAGCTAGGTGCAGGGGCAGGCCATGGAGACGGAGCAGGAGGCGCCTGTGACTGCGAGCGAGAGCGTGCAGAGCTGCCACCCGCCCACGTGCCCGCCATGGCTCCAAACGGCCATCGCAGGTCCTCCCTCCATACCCGTTCGTTACTCTCCCTCGCCATACTGCATATTTCATTTTTGCTTCGTTTCCATGCTGTTTCTTGGATCATTATCCTCTTAATTGGTTCCCGGTACATATCTTCATCGCCTCTCTATGCGTTGAAATTTTATGTGCAACCTTACAGGCATAACGTACTTAATTGTGTAATTTTTTGACAATTTTATCGGTTGTGAATGTTGTTAAAAAATTCGTATAATTAACAGATGATTACCAAGTTATTAATACCCGTTTAGACGCATTGTAATAGCTTGCCGCTGGCCACCAGCCAAGATGAGTCATTTAGCTTTGTTGCTTTGTTTAATCTGCACGTGAATAAACGGAGTGGATTGTAGACATTTGCTCATGAAAATTAAGCACTTGTACAGGAAACAAACCATCAAAAGTGTCACTTGTATTGCGTTTGTCTCTCTGTGCGTAGTCCACTCCCATCATTATCAACACGTCGTTAGTGCGCGCTTCGCTATCGCTCTCATCATAAATTTCGAGTTACGCGCACTTACACTCTTGTAGTCTTTTCGCTAACACTCCGATAATGACGGGAGACTGCAAGACCGTGAGTGCGCGCAACTCAAAATTTATAGCGAGAGCGATAGCGTAACACGCACTAACGACGTGCCGATAACGACGGGAGTGAAATGCGCGCATGAAGATAGACATAACGCAAGTGAGCGTATTTGCTATATTTAAAAAATAATTAAGATAACTTAATTACTTGTCGTCTGGTGTTGGATCGGCAAGACACCTGGTGGCGGCAGGCCTTGGCCGCCTGATGGCAGCTCACACGCCTCAGCTCTGCGGTGTCGCTGTCTGGCCACCGGACGGTAAAAATAATATTTTTGATAATACTATTAATATACTATTATTTTTTATAAATATAGATTATAACAGTGTTAAATATACCAAAAATTTCACACGCTTGTCATTACAAGTCTGTGTGACCAGTGTTGAGCTGAGCAATAAATAGACGGGTACGTTTGGTTACTCAAATCAACACACGCTAGTGTCGGTCCTGTACGTTGGAGAACTGAGTTGCAAGTAGGTAGTCGTAGGGCAGTCCCAATGGAAGAAACTGACACGATTTTCATAGCACAAGAAATCATCTATAGAAACTATCTTCCACAGTGGAGGTGTCTTCGAGTAATAATTATTTTCTCTTTCTCTCTCCCAACTCTATCTTCTTCCTCCAATGAGAGTGTGCCACGAGCCCCCTAGAAACTGGTGGTTTCTTCCCAATGGCGATTTCATAGTTTCTTGATGCATTGGGTGGAGTGAAGACCTGATTTCTTCATGAGGAAACTGTTTCTAGGATTTGTGCTCTCTTTCATCATTAATTACGTTGTCATGTCAGCATTTTGCCTACGTGGTAAGTCATTTAATGAGGATAGAAATCATCATCAATACACTATTGGGACTGCCCTAAACCTGTTCTAGAGAAAGCTAGTCGTAGGATCAAATTAAATGAGTTACATATGTGATGAGTATGTGTGGTTTCGTTCGGTACGGGACAGTGGAATTTACCGATCGAGCCTAGCTACATTTTAATGTATCATGGGTGCGCTCGGTAGCACTCTCGCTTATGCTATAGTATTTAGTTTTTAAACGGTATTATTTTAAAATTGAATATAAATTTATTATAGTATAAACTATACTAAATTCAACTATATCATCCAAAATTCACTCTATCTATAGGTACCACTTCTACTGGCTGAAAGCTTTAGCTTACGTCTTTTGGTTTAATATTGAAGTTGTACTTTAGCGTCTATTAGATTTTTCCAAATCTTTCAATTAAAAAATAAGAAAAGAACCATTATATCTTAACGGACAATGGAAAGGGAAAAAGTAAAACCAAAATAGCGAAAAATCTTAAAACTAGAAATTAATATGTTTTAAATGATTTTTTATTTAAATAAATTTAAAAAAAGACAGAAGATTGAATCTGTTTAGAGCGGGTCTATTCTTGCCGAGCGATCAACTGAGAGAGGTCACGGGTGGCCTGTGTCCTGTGATACATAGGGCATTTATGAGGAGGCGCAGGACCTCTCCTCTTGCATGCAGAGAACCACTGCACTGTGCTAGTATTATTCCTCTAGGTAGGTGATGATTCATCCTTCTGCCGTGTCCCAGCTCGGGCATGGCTACCGTTACACACTTACACTCTACAGTGTACTGGTACCAACCTATCGTTTGTTCTTTAGTTCAGCGTAGAAAAGAAAGGTGGGAATTGTTTTAAAAAAATAGCACTGTAGTTATTTTATAACATCTGAACTTATCTTTACTATTGTAAAAATGTGAGTTAGTGGTTAGTCTATTCTTCCTCCTCTCTTTTCAACCATCGGATTTGATCTGGATCATTCGTCTCTCTCCTCTCTCTCTCTCATAGGATATAACCGCCCACCCTCTCCACTTTCTCCATCTCCTCGTGCATTCTGGCCACTCTTCTCTCTGTCGCTTGCTCTTCAATGTTTAATGTGTGAAGTTGGCTAGGTAGTAAGTTCCGTTTTATTATTTTTATGACTCTGTTGCAACGCATGGATCTCTAGCTAGTGTTTTTATAAATATAACTCTTGTTTTGAGCTCAGCAAGTATTTGCCGAGCTAGGGGACCTGAGCAGATATCTACCGAGCTCCAAGTCGGTCGGATTAATTAGTGTTAATTATGTTTAGTGCTAATCATATAACATGATGTTTAATTAGTGCTAATTATACTTAATTAGCCATTGTTGCTTGGCATGTCTTAGCTTTTGCTCAACAGGTGCTGCCAAGCTTTGGTAGCTTGGCAGGATCTGCAAAGCTATTGTAGCATAGTAGGTGACAACTGTCGTGACTGTCGAGTTTTGGGAGAGGGTTAGATTTACTAAAATGGGTGTCCAGATATCAATTTTAAAAGAAAATAAGGCTAGCTATGTGTGCGAACAGTTTGAAAGGAGGCAATGTGATACATGCGTTTGTTCCATTGTGTTGAGTAGCTTCGTCATGGAATCTTGATTTGGATGCGTGGTTGCTGGTTTCTCTTCCTTGGATTCTCACTTTCTTTCACTCTGAGCTCCAGCGCTCATCACTTGGAAACTTGAACTCAGTTGCTACGACCCACCCACTCGAAATTTGAACTCCCTAGGCGACATGACAAAAGTTGGAAGCAAAGTGAAAAAACCAATGGACAGTCTCGCCCTTTTTTTTCTTTCCACGTGTAGAGTGTCATCAGACTGCCACATCACATTTTTGTTTTTACCATTGCCCCTGCTGCATATCGACACTTGTGTGGTACTACGGTGGCAATCAATATGATGATGGTGAATTGCAAAGCCAGATTAGGTCCGGTTGAGCTGAAAAGGTGTAGTTTATGACTGAAAATATACTGTAGTTGACTAAAATTTTATTATAGCTGAAGATGATTTATTTGACGTAATTAAATTTAAAAAAAGCAAATGAATACAGTAAAAAAAAGAACCGGCAAAAAAGATTAAAAAAGCAAAAAAATCAAGAAAAGATGGAACTTTTTTAATAGTGAAAAATAAGTCGGAACACCAAACTCGAAAAATTACCGATCTCTTCCCATTTTACTCGCTACATTTCCATTGGAATTCGACTTGCTTATTACTGATTGATCGAATGGTTTCACTTGCTAATTAATTAACATGCGACAAATGGCTTGCCGCAGACATGGAGCAGCGCGTGCTCCCGGACGACGCGGCGGCAACGGGCCACTCCTTCGCCGAGCGCGCCGAGAACTACTACCACAAGCGGCCGCAGCTGCTCGCGCTCCTCACCGACCTCCACCACCGCTACCTCTACCTCGCCGACCGCTACTCCCAGTCCCTCGCCAAGCCCCACCACCTCCACGCCGCCGCGTCCGACTGCTCCTCCGACGTCGATGACCGCTCCTCCGTCGCTGACAGCTCCCTGTCCTACCAGCCCCCCGCCAGCGTTAACGTCACCGATGAGACCGCTCCCGCGGCCTTTCCGGCAGACGCTGACCTGCTTTTGGCGGGGCTGGTCGCGGCGTGGGTCGACCGGGACATCCTGGCCGACGAGGCCGAGCGCCGGAAGGCGGAGTCCGCGAGGAAGATCGAGCTGCAGGGGAGCCTTGTGGAGGTGCTGGAGTCGGAGAGGCTGGTGCTGCTCGGCGAGAACGCGCGGCTCGGGTTCCGCGCGTCGGCGGCCGAGGAGGAGGCGGCCGCCGCGGCCGCGGAGCTCGGGTACATGCGGCGCCGCGCGGCGGAGATGGCGCGGCTGGTGGTGAAGCTCCGCGAGGACCACCGGGTGTGCATGCTGGGGCGCAAGATCGAGGCGCTGCAGTCGCAGGTGTACGGGCTGGAGCTGCGCAACCGGGAATGCTACGAGGCGATGGCGGCGTGGGAGACGGAGAGGAAGGTGGGCGTCGCCGAGATCGAGAGGCTGCGCGCGGAGAACCGCCGGCTGGTCGCGGCGGAGGCGGCGAGGCGGAAGCGGAAGGTCGGCAGCGGGTGGGGGTGGTGGGCGAGGGTGCGGCTGGCAGCGGAGTGCACCCCGAAAGGTGTGACGGTGAGGAAAGTCGGGGAGCAGATGAAGGGGAAGGACGGCAAGTACAACGGCGGCTGCTTCTGCCTGTAGAGGCGGCGGCGACGGCCGGGCGTGCACGACTGCACGGTGTTTTTGGCGGGGCTGCCCTTGTTGTTTGGGCCGTTCATTTTGCCCCTTGGATTCTGGTGATATTAGGGAGCTTTCTGGGTGGAGAGAGACAGGGGGGGGAGAGGGTCTGATGCGGGGTCATTATGGAATAAAGCAAGGTGTAAAATGAATACTTGTTTCGGGTTGGTGCTCCACTCGGTCCACGGAGCTGCTGCGTGGTCCGTGGAGCCGGCAAGTTACAATCACATGTACTACTAATGATATCTCATGTCACGTTTGGATGTTAGCCTGAGGGTATCCTCAATAGATTATTTCAGCTGTTTCTAAGAGTTATCACATAGAATTGTATGATAACATGGAAGACATAGACGGTAGTCATCCGTTCGTGAAGCGACGGGCGTAGCACAAGAAACAAGGAGCTTCCGACGACGCCTCGTTCTATTGGAATTCTTTTTGGCTGTGGCTTTTGGATTGTTTGTACAAGACATTATAGAGTAATAGAAACTTACGAACGGTTTTTGCCAATATAAATGAAGTCAATAAAGTATGTACTACAATTAACTAGTAGACTCTGTCTTGAAAAATTACGCCGTTTAAAAGTTAGTTACTATAGAAAAGCCGCAAAGCAGCTTTTAAAAGCCGAAAAGAGCAGGGCCTCTATCAACGCATGTTCACGTGTTTTTTGAATCAGTCATGAGCGTTGATCGAAGGCGCGCGCAGGAGGAATCCTTCACCCGCCATTTCACGCGCGCTTGCTTGATTTCTTCCGCGCGGGTGGTGAAATCCCCTCTTCTGTATTTAGCCTGTCTTCCCCTTGTTCTCTCGGATCCGATGAGGCCAATGCCCAGGGAAGCTTTTGCTCCGGCTTGCCACCTCTCCTCCCT
The DNA here is from genome assembly GCA_036346575.1 of Dendrocalamus sinicus. Taxonomy (NCBI): domain Eukaryota; kingdom Viridiplantae; phylum Streptophyta; class Magnoliopsida; order Poales; family Poaceae; genus Dendrocalamus; species Dendrocalamus sinicus. The sequence continues at coordinate 52,929,672 of CM070648.1, read as the reverse complement.
CACTTGGTGCCCCGTAATTAGCCCGTCCTCCTAATCCCTTCTCTTCTGTCAGATCCCTCCTCCCCTTCATCGTCGTCGTCGACCGCGACTGCGACCCCTCCTCCCTCGCCGACCGGGTCCTCTCCTCTAAATCCCCTTCACTTCGCTCAGATCCCTCCTCCCCACCGCGACCCCTCCTCCCTCGCCGATCACCACCGCGACTACTCCTCCCTCACAGACCGCTCCTCCCCCTCGCGACCGCCACTGTGACCCCTCCTCCCTGACAGACCGCTCCTCCCCCTCGCGACCGGCACTGTGACCCTTCCTCCTTCCTCGCCGACTGCCACTGTGACCCCTCCTCCGCCTCCTCCTCCCTCACAGACCGCTCCTCCCCCTCGCGACCGCCACTGTGACCCCTCCTCCTTCCTCGCCGACTGCCACTGCAACTCCTCTTCCCTCACCGACCGCCACCGCGACCCTTCCTCCTCCCTCACCGACTGTGACCCCTTCTCTCTCCTCGTTGACCACCACCATTCCTCTCATATCCGTCTCTCTCTAATCCCTTCCCTTCTCTTCCTAAGCAGTTTGTGCCTTTACTGACCAAGGCTTCAGCATGGCTTGCTCACAGATGGGTCGACAAAGTCGCATCGTGGCACCGCAGCCGCCGCGAGGCAAGTCGACGCTGAGCGCCGCCGCCTCCATGGATCCCCCCCAGGTTGGTCCAATTGTACGCCTTCCAACTGCTCTCCTCCGCTGATCCAGAGGGATGGAGGTTCTGAAATTCGGTATGGTACGATAAAGTCGTAGCGTTTGATCCGGCCTCTTCCTTGACTTGGATTTGGAATGTCGAGGTCGGATCGCCATGTTTCGCTCAACACGCGAGCCAAAGCTGCCAAAAAAAAAAAGTCTGTTCCTTCTAGGTAAGCAGCAGCTGTTGGCCAGCAACAAGCGACAAAGCCAAGTGACCTCCGGGGTCAGCGGACAAGTAATGCAGATACATACATATCAGCGTAATGCAGTCTATGCAGCAAAATGCTGCCATTCGCAGCAAGCAGCAACACCAACACGACCAGGGAACCGGCCGGTCTGAGCGCCGGCGTGCTTTCTTGATGGTGCAAAACCTGCCGTTTTCCGCCCCCAAAGCCTGAAATCTGCACGGCGCGATTCACGTCGGCGGGGGACGTTACTAGCAGTGCCGACCTCCGTGATTACCCTGCCTTGCCGTGTCAGTACCAGCTCAGGATTTAAGCTTGCGGCTACTCTTCGTCCCGTAGATAACTTCTCTTTTTCTTCTTAATTATGTGTAACAATGTTAGGTGTGACGAATCCGATATACTGCTAGTAGTACACTAAAGCACTAAGCACACCGTCGACGCAAGGCCAAGTCACCACGGCATTAATACAGAAGTTGCCCATCTTTTTGTTTGTGGACAGAAAGGTCCCCAAATTGATGATGATCCTATATTCCATTCCCGCTCCAAGGACAAGCGAAAAAGAAGATATTTGGACCATTTTTGTCAGCTTGATTAGTACCAGTACTAACACTACTAGTGTATGTTAGCGCTACTAGCTAGAAAGCTGCTTTGCTTTGCTGTCCAAGAATTCCATGCGAGAGAGATGGCCACCAAACCAGAGTAGCTTCATAGGGGAAAAAAAAAAGGACTGGCTAATTTGATATGTTGTACGAACCCATACACCTTCATGGTTAGAGAGCTTGATTGTCCTGGCCATGCCAAACCGTAGTTTGACTTCCTTAGTGCATGCCATGTGTTCAGTTTGCTGGCTTTGATGATGTGAAGTTCCACACATGTGTTCAGTTTGCTGGCTTTGATGATGTAAAGTTCCACACATGTGTTCAGTTTGCCGACTTTGATGATGTAAAGTTCCACAAGTCCAGCTTGCTGCATCCTGTGTCCTGAAAGGTACTGAAATTGCATTTTGGCGCATAGTGTACATTGCTTTATTTTCTTTGGCCGTATGCCTGCATTGAAATATTGCTTTCTTAAAGAGCCATACTAAACTTGTTATCAGTGAAAAAGGAAACGAACCACTTGTGTTTTCATAACGACATTCAGAAAGCATGAGCCGACCAAATTGCTCGATAAAAGAGGAGCGACAGTGTGACTCCAAGGGGCGCTTGGGATGTGCATTTGTTTTTTGTTTTCCATCGTGCTAATCCGTGGCAAGGTCAATCTCATTCTGAGCGTCGAAGTAGAAGTCAAAACGATCTAAGATTCTGCTACGTAGTTAACAAAGTTTTAGAGAGGAGCGAGACTTGAGAATAGTTGACAGAGATCGTTTCGAAGCTACGTCGTTTCTTGCTTGTGATTGAGCTTTGTACCTACGACTTATACGAAGATTGGTTCCAGTCTTGCAGAGATGGCGTCGTTCTGATGTGGCAGCCGCTCCAAGTCAGGAGAATCAGGTGTGGAAGGACCATGGGAGGGAGACCTAGCCCTACTACTAAAATACAAGCATACTGTAACTGTACGTACACAGCTAATCTAGAACCCACTTTGGAAATGCTTCAGAGTCAGGCAAGCCCCTCAAGAAAAATATCTTGAATAGAGCACTATCTTTCTACGTTTTGTCAGCCATACTCTCGAGTATTAATTTGCATTTTTTTTTAGATAAAGGATATAAAATCCGGCCTCTATATCCACAAGGGATATACACAGCCAAAAGTTACACGAGCTCTTAGGCCCAAATCCTCAACACTGAGGAGTACACAACAGCAAGAAAGAGATCTAAAGGACTATGAAAAAGCTATAAAGACTAAGCTTCAGAACTGCATCTCCGTCCTTGTTTTCAACCAAGCCCCTAACCTTCTCCAATTGAGCCACCCAAACTCCGGCCTATCCTGTGTGAAGATGAACCTCCGAAGCGACGTCTTCAAAGAGGCGACAAGGGTCGCCGACGCCGCCCGCCTCACCGAGACAAGGCTTTCACCTGGAGAACAGAGTACATGATGGCTATGGAGTGCCATGACAACCCTTCAGGAAGGAAAATGGCGCCCGAAGACGTCATCATTGTCAAGACCGGCAAGATCACCGGTAAGGCTTTCGCCAGCACTTCCACAACACCCCACGCACTACCCACACACAAAAAGACCGCCACCAATACACCGAGGTCCTGCACGCCAAGGCCATGGCATAGCCACCCTTAAACTCCACGACGAGCCGCGCCCTGCAATGTCCACCACTGAAGAAAATACTATGCGACGCCTATGCGCCACCACTGAGCAGATCCAGGGACATGAGCCACAGATCAAGCCTACAGAAAAACCACGGAAGAGCACGGAGCCATGGAGGCACACCGCACACACCCTTCCAATCTCACCGCACACCGCATCGCCTCCAAAACCGTCGAGAAGGCACCGCTCTGCGTACACGGATGCACCGACTTTACCAGTTACTTGCCCGTTGATGATGAAATAACCATTCCTCCGGACACGGACAAAATCGGCATCAACTTCAACAAAGAAATTTCACAACCTCTTAATTGCTTGGTGCGGTGATTCACAACTCTCTTGATAGACTTGAAGCAATCGGTGAAGGAAAACTCTAAGCCATCAACAAGTTCAACGAAAATCGGAGAACTTGGAAGGCCATTCATCCTCCGGCCTCGGCGACGAAAGTCCTGCCGACCAAGGCGCGCTCGAAGGCCACGCCGCCCCGGCACGACGACCTTGGGTCATCCGCGACGGCGCATCGCGCGATCGCTGCCACGCAGATGCGCCTCAGCGCCGCCGCGCCGCCTCCACCTCCGGCAGACTCCGGCATCCCGAGCTCTCCTCTCGCTCGTCCTCGCGCCCAAAACCAACGGCCACCAGCCGCGGATCCGCCGTCGGCAGGGAGCGCCGCCGGGACACGCGACCAGCCTGCCGTCGCCCTCCCGGCGCACTCCACGCCGCCTCCTCCACGCGAGCCTCGCCGCTCCAAGACCCGGAGCCGCTGCAGCGCCACCCACCAGGGACTCGGATCCGGCACCAGCCACCGGATCGCCGCGGCGAGGAGCCGCAGCCTAGGATCACACGACCAGCGCACCAAACCCCACCGAACCGAGCACGGAAGGAAAAAAGGCCCGCCGTCGCCTTCTTTGCGCCACCGGGACCGTGCGCGCGCCCGCGCGACGCGAAGAGAAGAGATCCGGACGGGGGGTGGGAGGTGAAGGGACGGGGGGTGGGAGGTGAAGGGACCAAGTATTAATTTGCATAAATCTAGCAGATACAGATTATCTACACCCTCAGAACAATCACTCGCTGTGACATGAAAATTGTAGGCTGCAGAAGCTTGCTAGTTCCTAAATAAAGATTTGAGTGAATATGGATTTGAAGACAATTATGATTACCCTAGTTTACCTAGATGCAGCAGTATTTAATTCCCCATCCATCTGTGTGTTATGAAGGTTCTGAATGAAGAGCAGTGTAATAGCTAGCGTGTGTATCTGATTTAAGACATGCTAGCCAGAAAATCGGAGGGGCCGAATGGATGAATGTACCCATTGCGCTATGTTTGGTTTTTCTTTTCTTGGTTTTGTTTTGAGGCATTGCCTGACTGCCTGGAATAAAAGGGAGAAACTGGGAAACGCTCGCCGAAATGCAAGCAAAGGTGGCTTAAGAGGGTGTAGATGACAGCAAAGGCTCCTTCCAGTTGCATCCAATCCCATTGCTCGTGGTGTCAAATAAAACATGACCCCCCCTTCTTTCCGACTTTTCAACAAGAAAGTGTATAGGCATCATCCGGATATTTTCTTTTTAATTATCATCCAAATTTGTAACATTTGGATTACAGATCAAAGGACCTCTTGTTTTTAAAGTGAGAGATTTTTTTCAAATGGGAGGGGGTAGAATTCAAGGGGAGAGGAGAATTTATGGCCATTGGATCTCTAATCCAATGATCATAAATCTGAATGATAATTAGAAAGAAGACATTCAGATGACGTTTAACAAAACCCTTTCGGCAAACTATTTTGAAACGGTGAGCTACTTACTATTCATCGTCAGGCGACACGCGGGCCCTAATCCGGCAAAACCAATAAAAGTCGCTCGGTCACTTGCCTCCTGCGCCGCGCACTCATCAATACTAATTTTATTATTATTAGTTTCGGCTCCTCTCGCTCGCGCGCTTCGCCACCGGCGCCGGGAAGGAAAACCAGCCAAAAATAGGAGCCGGATCTGCCGCCGCGCGCGAGCGATGGGCGTCGCCTCGGCCCCCCTCCACTCGCCCACCAAACTACAAGACGCCCACCCCTACCCGCGGGACGACGACACCAGCGTCCTCCTCCTTGTCGGTGCCGGTGCTGCTGGGCGCGGGGCGAGGGGGACCGCGAGCACGGCCGTGGTGCTGGAGGTGGAGCAGTCGCCCTCGCCGCCGCCCATGTCGTCCTGCGGCCGCTACATCCTGCACCGCGTCTGCAGGTTCGACACCCTCGCCGGCGTCGCAATCAAGTACGGCGTCGAGGTAAAAAAAAATTCACCTGATAGATAGCCTCATGTCTCCGGCCGACTCCGACTCCTCCATTCATTGTTAAATTTTGATGGTCATGGTGGTGGTGGTGATCTGCTCGCTCCTTCAGGTGGCGGATGTGAAGCGGGTGAACGGCCTCACCACTGACCTGCAGATGTTCGCGCACAAGATGCTGCGGATTCCGCTCCCCGGAAGGCATCCACCCGCCGCCACCCATTCTCCTCGCCCACCCATTAACGGAAATGGCGGCGCTGCTCCTCACCCATCCTCTTCCCCAAGCGCCACGGATCGCGCCAGGTACCGCGCACACACCATACTTTTTTAGTTTTTCTTTTGTTTGATGGATTACAGCCGAAAGATGGATTTTTTTACACCTTTGTGACTAAACAATGGACTTTACAATACAATAGCACGCCATTTCTAAGAGCATCTTGAGCAGGAGCCCTCAAATCAAGGCCCCTATTTTTGATTTGAGGGCTCTCATAACATTTGAGAGTTTGATTTTTTTGCATCTACTTCAGCAGCAGCTCTCAAATCAGGGCCCTCAAATTCATCCTAATAGACACTGCCATGTGGGACCCATTCATCATTCTAAACCAAAATTTGAGGGCTGGGGACAAAAACACAGGTCCAGCAGGGCCCCTACTCAGGCCCTCAAAAGTAGAGGCCTCCTCCAAGGTCCCCAGGAATGAGGGTTTGGTGAGTGAATTTGAGGGCCTCCTACTTTCGAGAGCCTAAGTAGAGGCCCTGCTGGACCTGTGTTTTTGTCCTCAGCCCTCAAATTTTGGTTTAAGAGCTTGTTTGAGGGCCCTGCTGGAGTTGCTCTAAAGTGACCAACTGGTGTGCTCCTGATCACCTAATTCTGATTTCCTTCCTCCTCCTGTGATTGCATTGCAACTAAACAGCTAATCACTGGTATTACATTACCCAGGTATGGAACCGTGACGGGAAAAAAGATCTTTTCTGCACACATTGCATTACATGCATTTTTTTCCTTTTCATGGTTATCTAGTAGAGTTGTTACGAACAATCTATCTTCTATTATATTATTAAAGCAAAAGAAAAAGAAGTCACCGAGTTCGCTATTAAAAAGCTAGAAATTCTCATGTTAATCGAACAAAAAAGAGAAAAGATCTAGCCGTTCATACAAACTCCAAAGTAAAATCCCTAATTAGCTCAAATTCGGCATAAAAATGAAATAAAAAATACCAGTTGGATTTGTATACGATTCTAACCTAAAACATACACATATATATCTATTCTCAGGTGTAATTATACCCTATATCATATCTCACAACATAGAGAGTATCTCACGTAATGGAGGTATGTACGTATAGTATATGAGAGTATTTAAGACCATCTAGATGGTATGAACAAATTTTCAGAGGTAGTCCGTACATTTTTTTTAACATACTTCTTTTTATGTGCATATATGAAGATATTTACAAAATATGCTAAAAACTATGGATTTCCTTGCAATTTTTTCGTGTGGTTATATATATATATATATATATATATATATATATATATATATATATATATATATATATATATATATATATATATATATATAATGGGGCACTATGGTATCTGAGCACCAAGGCTCTCTGCCTTTGCATTACTTTTATATGCGTGCAAGCGCAATGATATATAATATATCGGGCAAACCCGTTAACATTCATTAATTCGAAAAAGCATCGATTTGGAAAGGAAGTTATTGATTTAGCATGCTGAATCAATCATGGATGGAAAGTCTCAATTATAGAGCCTGAGCACCATGGTGCCCCTGTTATTTATACAATATATATACACTATATATATAGTGCAAATAGACTATTTAGTGCTAACATGCAAACGAAGTCGTGAGCTGTTGGATCTCACGCGAACAGCCTACAGGCGGGCGGGATGCACTGCCTCACTCATGCATTTTGCACTTAACCCCCCGCTTCCACTTTAGTGTTTTGCGTTGTGCCCCTCGCCGCTCCCTCCGCCTTCTCCTCCACCACCTTGCGCGCCTCCGCCTCCTCGCCGCCACCCCGCCTCCCCTCCTCCCGGCTTCCTCCTGCGCGCTCTCTCGCTAGCCCTCCTCGCCACTCCTCCACCATATATATATATATATATATATATATATATATATATATATATATATATATATATATATATATATATATATATATATATATATATATATATATATATATCACCAATCGTCCCACCAACCCACCAATCATGCACAAAAAATTATCATCTATAATTCATGAAGTTACTTACAGTTCGTAAAGATATCATTTAGTGAGGTTATTAGTTATGGAAAAGTCACTATCTCCTAGATATAAAGTTATCACCTATAATTTATCAAGTTACTTACGTTTGACAAAATTACTATATCAAGCACAAAAAGTTATCATCTGTAATTTATGAAGTTACTTACAGTTCATGAAGTTATCATTTAGTAGGGTTGCTGGTTATGGTAAAGTTACTATCGTCTGCATATAAAGTTATCATCTATAGTTTATAAAGTTATTTACATTTGACAAATTTATTATATCATGCATAAAAGTTACTATCTATAATTCATGAAGTTACTCTCAGTTCTAATGACACGAATTTCGCAGCACCGAAACATATTCAACATTGATCTTGTTTTGTTAAGCTCGTAATTTCAAACACAATGGTGCAAACGGATCGCAGATCGGACTTCCGATAAAAAGGTTATTTTATTTTTTAGTTTGTAAACAAGATAAAAATCACAAGTCAAGTGCACTTATTCTCTTCTCTCTCCTGCTGTATGCATGCATACAAGTCAAGTTACTATTTCCTGATCATAAAGTTACCATCGATAATTCATCAAGTTACTATCTCCTAAATATAAAGTTATTATCAATTGACTTACAGATATAAAGTTACTATTTCATGTACATAAAATTATCATCAATTCATGAAATGCACCAGGAGGCTTGTACGTGCAGTCAGAGCCTAATCACTGCCTAGGTGGGAAAAATCGGTTAGGCGGGCAAGGCGGGAGGGTGGCACCTAGCGCCTAGGCGGGCTAGGTGGCCACCTTGGGGGACACTGTTGCACTTGTTATTATTGTTCACAGATATGTATAGTAGCACATAATTTGACAATGCTCCACCATGGAAACAAGTCCAAACCCGGTGAGGTATGTAGGTTTGGCTGGAATCCACACGAACCGACTGACTATTGCTCTCTATTGGGAGCTGATTCCGGAGGAAGCTTGCGTTAGAAAGAGAGGGGTGGAACCAGTTGCTGCTGAGACTCTGGATGTGAACGCAAAGGGTAGCGTGAAGGAAATTGCTCGCCTTTAGCCACCGATCCGGGATTTCCACTGGCCAGGGCTGAAGCACGACATCTCAAGTAATACTAAAGCTTTGTTTATTGCTTGAGCTCAAGATTACAGCCTATGCCTCCTTATATGGGCAGAGCAAACCGACTAATATCATATCTTAATAGAGTTAGAATCCAACTCGGACTCTATCTCTAATACGCTATACCAAATACTATCCGACCCTATTATGCTTTCCTTAATATCTAGCCACCCTTCCAAATCATCCGCTGACGCCAATTAGTTCAACTGATCGACTGTAGCCCATCAAGTGTTGTCGCCGTTGCTGTGACTGATGTCGCCGAGTCGCCGTTCAGGGGCTGTTGCCGCTTACGTCGAGTATAGTGCTTTCCCCAGTGTAAGTCCACAACACTTTCAGTTTCAGGGCTCACACTCACAGTCACTACTGTGTATTGAACACTGACTTAGACACCTAGTGGCAACTGGGCTGTGCTTTTCTGAACCTTCCAAAGGGGTTTCCCACTGCCCACTGGGTTGCAAGTTCTACAGGATGACAACATCCAAAGAAAAGAAACGAGGAAAGAAAATGCGATCCTGCCTGCGAACAGATAACTGTAGCCTCCACATGCTTGCACTCACTGCTCAATGGCCATACTTTTTATATTCTTGACCGACACATATCTAGAACTTGTGATAATGGTTACAAAACATAAGAAAATAGTTCATAGCACCGACTCCTCATAAATACGAATCTTTTTATTAATTTTATTGTAAAAGGACAGCATTTTTTATTGATGCTCTACTATATATATTCTTAGTACCTCCATAGTTGGCATTGCATATGCCGCTGCTCTTTCTAGTTTAATGATGGTACCATGTGATGCCTTTTCACAATATTGGCTACTGAGTCATAATATCAGTGGACTTCTTTGCTATTATACGTCATGCTTTATCTGCAATAACGATATAATGTATTTCAGAGAATGGACCACACGTCGCCCTCCCAAAAATGCTACCTTGGATCCATTTATGAAACCACCGCGGAGCACAGTTTCGCCATCCATGAGCCTCTTGCAGGGATATTATGGCCTTGCTCCACCTCCAAAGGGGCACCCAACAAATGAAGGCACCGAAATGGCAACGTATAGTAAAGGTAAAGCCATCACTGTTTGCTTGGATGATGACCCCTGATTTGGAGATCCACTAAATTCTGAACCTGTCCAGGTCAGCATAGGAAAGCTAGAAGCTTATTGACTGGCTTTTCTCTTGTAAATGGGGACGCCAATGGGGAGATTGACGATGCTGAAAAGCCGATAAGGCGGCACCAGAAAGCTGATCCTGAGTTGTCGACAAGGGAAGACAATAGTGGTGGCCTATTGGCGAGGGTCGGGCAAGGCTTGGCGCTGAGGCCAAAGTCTGGCAATCGTCCTGATATAAACAATAGGCAGCAAGATCTCATAGCGACCGGGGTGCCTTCATATGGTGATGGATTGCAAGCCGTCAGGAAGTCATCAAGCACTCCAGAATTCCAAGATTCAGACAACAACAGCATTGCTTCAGTGTGGCTGAAGAGCAAGTGGAGCTTAAAACCAGATGCTTTCACTCTACCTCTCCCAATCCCGCTTTTTGACAGCATTCCAAAGCCTCTTTTTGATAGCATTTCGAAGCCAATTGCTTCTTGGAGAAACAAGGCAGCCAGAGATTAGTAAGGTTTATAGCTCGTTTATATGCCTTAAATTTATTGGCTGTTGTTGATGACCCTAGTCGAGGTGCAGGAAGTGCCTGGAGGAGTTGGTTTATATCTCCCCAGCCAGACAAGGGGGCCGCAGAAGCACTGGTTTGGACATTGGACATTACAAACACATTGTAGTACTTCTTCCATAACTTACAAAGATGGTGCCGAAAATACGTGTTGGATACAGTGATACGTTAGTTCTACATATATACTGTACTGAATCTGCTGCAAGAATGCAGCAGCAGCACTTGGTTTCCTTGTTATAAATTGTAGTTGAGACCTGAGAGCCTTGGGGCTTATTTGAGGTTATTCTTTTGTACACAATGCAGAACTGCAGATAGTCCATACTATATAGGAACAAAATGGTTGGCAGAATGTGTGTTCGTCCCATACACTAATAAAGAAGTGGTTTTATTCATGCTTCCGTATTACTACTTGTGATTTCAACTTTAGTCCTTCTTGTTTTTTAAAAAAACTTTATTCTTGAAACAATTAGCCCGCACAAATCTGTATGGCTGCCCATAGTGCCACTGCCAACAAAGACACCGGCCACCTGGAACCTTGATATCAAGCCCACTCTTAGCTTAAACAGTTTTAAGTTCAACTAGCAAGGTAGTTCACGCATTTGTGCGGATATCATTCTTAAAACATATTTAAATAAGTTGGCAATATATATGTGATTTTGCTTTTTTTTTAAAATAAATTGTTATAGAGCCCTAATGTGATATTTTAATATTGCATATTATAAAAGAGAAAATACTCATTTTGTTTCATAATACTTGTCACCTATGATCAAAACATTCTTCCCCAAACACTTGCATAGCAAGCATAGTATAAGATAACATTTTCCATTTATATCACGATTATATATTTCTTTCATTATTGCAATGCTTTTCTATACTATATGCTCATAATGCACATCACATAGCTTATACAAGTATAGCCTAGTGAACATCTATCGATGTCTATCCCGTGAAGGTCCACCAAATAAAGGGTCAAAATGTTTTCTTTTTTTAGACTTTTTAGCATATTCTTTTTTTTTCTCAACGATTGTAAATCACCTGTAACTTTTATTATATAATAGATTTTGATTATATATATATTTCTATTTTCACTTAGTTTGGAATTAAAAAAACAATCATTAATTTCCTTTTATTTTTATTTTGAGTTTGCATATTTTTGAACTGTATTTCTTCTAGACATTCTTTTTTAGTTTTAGATTCGAATTCGTACATAAATCCATATATTAATTTTAATTTCAGATTTATGTTATTTTGTATTGTGCTTGACATGGTCTCTTTATTTTAATCTAAATATTGTTTTTATTTAATTATGAATTTTAGTTTTAGTTTAGAATTCATATACATATCCAACTGCTAGTTTTTATTCTGAATTTTAGCTATGTAGAGGTTTTAATTTGAAGTTCGTATTGAAATCAAATTGCTAATTTTCTTTTATTTTCATTCTAATTTTTTGGTATTTTTGTTGTTATTTTTATTTAATTTAAAATTTTAGTTTTAGGTTAAAATTCATAAACATATCCAACTGATAATTTTCATCTAATTTTTATTTTGAATTTAAACTATGTAGGGGTTTTAATTTGGAGTTCATACGAAAAATCACATTGCTAATTTTATTTTATTTTTATGTTGAAATTCTATTAATTTCTATTGTTATTTTTTTAATTTTGAATCTTAGTTTTAGGTTAGGATTTGTAACAAATCCAATAGATAATTTTTATTCTGAATTTAAAAACTTTATTCTTGAAACAAGTAGCCCGCACAAATTTGTATGGCTGCCTTAGTGCACTGCCATTGAAGATACTGGCCACCTAAAACCTTGATATCAAACTCACTCTTAGCTCAAGCAGTTTTCAGTTCAACTTGCAAGGTGGCTCACACACTTACGTGAGCATCATCCTTAAAACATATTTGAATGACTTGAAAATGCGTATACCATTTTGTTTTTTTGAAAAATTGATCATCATAGAACCCTATCTATGATATTTTAATATTATATATTATAAGAAAGAAAATACTCACTTTATTTTCTAGTACTTGTCACCAATGATCAAAACTCTCTTTTCCAAATACTTGCATAGCAAACATAGTATAACATAATATTTTTTTTCATTTATATCATCATCATACATTTCTTTCATTATTGCAATGCTTTTCTATATTATATGCTCATAATTCACATCACATAACTCATACAGATATAGCCGAGCGAACACTCATCAATGTCTATCCCGTAGAGGTCCACCAAATTAAGGGTCGAAATGTCTTATATTCTTGTAGAATTTTTAGCATATTCTCTTGTTTCTTAGTGATTGGAAACCACCTGTCATTAACTTTTATTATATAATAGATTTTGGTTCCTAATTTATATACACAAATCAAATTTGTTATCTTATTTTTTTGTATTAGCATATTTCTAGAATTTTAATGTTGATTAAAACTAAAATTTCTATTTTCACTTAGTTTGGAATTTAAAAACAATCGCTAATTTCCTTTGATTTTTGTTTTTAATTTACACATCTTTTATTGTACTTCTTATAGACATTCTTTTTTAGTATTAGATTGAAATTCATACATAAATCCAAATGCAAGTTTTTTATTTCAAATTTATGTTATTTTTTATTGTACTTGACATGAACTCTTTCTTTTAATCTAAATATTATTTTTATTTAATTTTAGTTTTAGTTTGGAATTTATATACAAATACAACTGCTAATTTTTTTTCTAATTGTTATTCAAAATTTCAGCTATGTAGGGATTTTAATTTCGAGTTTGTATTGAAATTAAATTGTCAATATCCTTTTATTTGTCATTCTATATTTCTGGTATTTTCTGTTGTTATGTATATTTTATTTCACATTTTAGTTTTTGGTTAAAATTCATATACAAATGCAATTGCTAATTTTTTTTCGAATTTAAACTATGCAGCGGTTTTAATTGTAGTTCGTATTAAAATCACTCTATTTTTTTATTTTTCATGCTAAATTTATATTAATTTCTATTGTTATTTTTATTTAATTTTGAATCTCAGTTTTAGGTTAGGATTCGTATACAAATCTGACAGATAATTTTCATCTAATTTTATTCCAAATTTTAGCTATGCACAAGTTTTAATTTGGAGTTCATACGAAAATCAAATGGAAAATTTCCTTTTATTTTTTATTTCAAATTTTTGTTATTTTTTTATTGTACTTAGCTTGGACTATTTCTTTGAATCTAAGCTGTTATAACCTGGATCTGCTAGATAGATGGTTAGTACAATATATAACAGATAGCTGTTGATGTAGCTAGGGCGGATCCAGCGGTGGGGCAGGGGGGCTCGAGCCCCCCCTACCGCTACCGAACCCTTGGAGCCCCCTAATAAATCTTTAGCTATGGATGTATGGTATAGGAGGGGTATAGTGGAGTTATGTCGCTGTATCGCTTTTGTTCAGCCCTTTCTAAAATTTTTCCTGGATCCGTCACTGAATGTAGCTAGTTTAGGCTTGGGGCGTCGCGGAGGAGAGCAGCAGCGCCCGGAGGCTGAAGGCAAGCTGCCACACGAAATGGGTTTTAGTTAGATGTATGTTTTGAAGAGCACCCCCCAATAATTTGCTCTTGGCTTCGCCACGGATCAGAGCGAGCAGCTGAGCTGAGTAATTTCACTATGCGAAAACTACCACCTACGGCTGAGGAAGTGGAAAACCAAAGCGTTTTTGGTCAACATACATATGATTCAACTTCGCCGTCACTAATGACCTGGTTTTGCGAGGGCCTTGTTTGAATTATGGCCAAGGAGCATCAAAGCTTGTTTGAATACTGGATTAAAAAAAATTGCATTATATTTGCACGATATCCACTTCGTCAAACGACCAAAAAAAAAAGGTGAGAAAAGAAACAGTGTAAAAAACATGCCCCCACGCAGGATCGAACTACGGACCTTCAGTTTACAAGACTGACGCTCTACCACTGAGCTATAGGGGCTGCTGCTGATTTGGATGGAGTCAAGGCCCTTGAGTTGCCTCTCGGAACGCCCTATTGCCAAAAGGTTTCGGCAAGCCTGATTTGTACTTGTTGCTGCTTTATTTTGTGCCTTCAGATGAAACATTTGATGAGTTTCCTGCTTTATCACCGTCGATGACATGTTTGTGGAAGAATGTATATTGCCTGCCCGGCTTGTGTTACTTTCGAAATGAATTCTATCTCCTTTTCGTATCTCTCAATTGTCATAACAGATCACCAAAATTTCTACACTGTCTTAACAATTATTAGCGATCGAGGGTGCACTGGAAATCCATACAATCTAGACACTCATGCTCCACAAGTCTTGTCCAGTTTTGTTGGCATCCAACTCAACTAAATTGATCATTCGTAACTGCCAACAGTGGATTTGCAGTTGACTGAATTGTATATTTGTTCTGATAAAACTCTCCAGCCTTAACAATCCACTAAAAAACCCATAAACATTAGAAAATTCTTTTTTTTACCAAAGCCTCAGTGAGGGGGTAACAATAAACAAGCCCAGAATAACAGAAGTTTTCATATACAATGAACCGGAGAGAAGTGAAATCCATCTCTACATTGTACACCGAGAAAATTGATATTATGCCACTCCTTTAGAGTGGCTTCGATAAAATGTCACTCTCTAGATAGCAATTGTTAAAATATCATCCAATACATAATTAGCTCTATGATTTGCCATTTTAGGGGTTTTAGCCATTTCTTTTTCATTTTTTATTTTTTCCCCCCAAAATTGCATAGGAAATGTCCATAATACCCTCCCCTCCTTTTAGCCATTTCTTTCCAGTCTCTCTGTCTCCGTCGATTCATTCCAGCACAGCAGACTCAAAATCGGAACCTCTAATGAGAAGATTTTTGAAATACGTCAGGTAACTGTTGCAATTCTCGCAGTGACTAACACAATACAAAGAGGGCATAATGTTTCAACAGCAGCCTACATTGTGTCTTACGTTCGCTAGTATAAGATTCCAAACCTTTCACGCGTTAACAACCTAACATTTCTACTGCGATAATGGGTTAACATCCCCAATATAACCAGCAATTACAACAGTAAACAGACTTGTCGGCGGATTAATAAACATGAATGCAAAAACATCTCAATCATCTCAACTACAGCACAATCAAGATTGCCCAAAACTGCCCCCAAAAAATTTCTCTTTTTTGCCACCTAAGAAATGCTAAAAAAAACTTAAACTGAGGAATCATATGGCGCACAAATTGCAAAAGGGGAAAGCACAACCATATAGAACCAAAACAATCGATAAATTTTGCTAAAACTTCTGCCCACCTGGGCTTCCTGAGGATGCTGATGGCCGGAGTGTCCCCAGCGCTGCCGCCGCCGGCAACTCTGCTGCTCCCAAACCTCTCCAAGTCGAAGCTCTTGTGGAACACCGGCGCCTGCTTCATGGTCACAATGTACACCGCGGTGCCCTCCTCGAAGGCGCAGACGCCGCCCCATACCAGCGCCACCCCAAGAACCACCACCACGTACAGGAAGGCAACCGCCCAGAGTTCCCTCCGCACGACCTGTGCTGGAATGAATCGACGGAGACAGAGAGACTGGAAAGAAATGGCTAAAAGGAGAGGAGGGTATTATGGACATTTCCTATGCAATTTTGAGGAAAAAATAAAAAATGAAAAAGAAATGGCTAAAACCCCTAAAATGGCAAATCATAGAGTTAATCATGTATTGGATGACATTTTAACAATTGCCATCTAGAGAGTGACATTTTATCGAAGCCACTCCAAAGGAGTGGCATAATATCAATTTTCTCGTGTACACCAGACTTTGAGACATTAGCAACTGTACATGGTAGAAGTGAAATACATCTCTACACTAAACAAACAAGCCTTGTCTTTATTCAAATATGAATAATGGCCTCCTGTACATTTCATAAAGGTTATTTCCGGTGGTAACAACTATTACTCAAACACTACTACTCAAATGGCAACAACTATTATCACAGTATATAGAGCTTTTGAATAATAGCCTAGTGCACTCTCTAGAGGTAGATTTGTACTGCAAAGTATGACATACATTCCCCCATTTACTGTTCTTCTTGGTGTGGTGTCTTTTGTACTTACATTCCCCCAGCCACTGAGACAGCTTAACAGTAGTACTGGCTGCCTGCATGCAGCTCCCACTCCGGCAGAAGAAAGTTCAGCTACTTCACAGCTTTTGGCACCCGAAAGCCACCTTACTTTGAATGCAATTTGTATCTCAATAATGCAAGAAGATAACGGCAGGTCTACTAATTGCTTCATTTGCTCATCTTACTTTGGCTTTAGGTCGCAGTGGATGATGGGCTCTGGTTTGCGTTAAGTCATACCCCTGAACATTCAAGGCAGCAACAGGTTACAGGATACATCATTAGTATTGATGCACATTTTGCATTGGAATATTATTATCTTTTGTGAAAGTGTAAAGACTAAAGACAATATGACATATGTTTGAATTCTTCAGTTACTCCCAGAATCAGAAGCTAGATATACCAGGCAATATCAAGGGCATATCTTAGCACCTTCTGACCATGTAGCTTTCCTTTCCTCTACATACGGTTTGATAAATCACCCTGTGTTTAAGAATAAACACATGACTAAGTCCATGGTATACGTTTGTAAGCTAGGCAGTGGCGTATTCATATTTTTATTTGACGATAAAACTGTAATCTTTTTATCAGGGTAAAGACATCATAATCTTATTACATACGGATGGTATTCAGAAACAATCATCATAGGTATGTTCTGAGTGACGGCTCCGATGAACTGAACAACATTAGGATGCCGGACCTTCTCAAATATCGTCGGCTCATGCCTGAAAGAATTTCTGAAACAAAAAAAGAGGTAATTTTTTTTTATGTCAAATCAATTTGTTAGGCACTTTGGAATTCAGCATTGAGATTTGCATCTTGCATGGCTTCTTGATCGGAGTAGCTTTCTCTGTCTAGTATCATTACTGTTATAAAAGAATGAGTTGGTGGTTGTATATCTGTTCTCCTCCAACCGCCTCATTCCATCTATTTCTTATCATTTTTCACTTTTCAACCGATTAGAGCAACCATCTTTCATACATAATTCTCTATACATATAATAAATTCTGTTGCAACGCATGGACACATAACTAGTTTTCACCAAAACATTGGTGCCATTCCATTTTGCAACTTGGTACGTGCCATGTTTAATGCTTACATGATTAGCCTTTTGTTATGTCATTTTCTCCCCAGCGTCATAAATCTGTTCTTGAACCATTGTTTCTGAAACAAAATTGGGAAAGAAAATTTTGCACCTTGAGCACCTCATCCCCTTTCTGGAATCAGAGCTCACTGGGGTTCAATTTGTACTCCGGTATCTCCCCGGGGTTCGATATTGTCATCGGTGTCCTCATGTTTCTCTGCAAAAAGGATCAAATTAAGATCAACAGATGAACCACAAATTTGTCGAGACCGACCAGCCAAATGAAATGGACAACTCATGTAGGGACATACTAGAATCTTTGCACCACGAGCTTTCAGAAGATTGTAGATCTCCATATCTCCATACTGTGTTGGAAACGTCGTGCGCGGTGATCTTCTCAAATAAGATTGTGAGAAGACCTGGCAAAATTGTGAAGGTTACAGCTCACCTACCCGGAGCGGGGAAAAGCTATCACTAGTTGATTGAGGTGTTTCGGTTTAATTCATGAAGCTAATCCAATTTATTTGGGCCAACCTCAATGTTGATTAGGGGAGACTGGCAAGTCATCGAAGACCATGGTAAAAAAACAACCATGTCAATCACGTAAGCCAAGCTCGATTCGAACCAGCTGAGCCGAACCTGATCTTGATTTATACCCATTTAAGATCGATTTAGACCGCATCTACTTGATTTATAGAGGTTCATCACTGATTATGCTTGTTCCTTACTGATTTCCATCGATTTAGCATAGGTTCTACACAGTACAGTATCCAAACACCACTATTCACTATCGCTTGTTGATTCAAAGCTTTTTCAAAGCCTGTGTAATGTACCTTTTATGTGTAATTGAAATCTTAGACAATTGCAAAATATGGTTGCACCTGTAAATTCAGAGGTGCACCCAACTAAAAATAGTCACAAGAAATTTAGAAAAAAATTACATATAATTCCAAACTTACTTTAACTATGCATAAAATTAAGTTCAAATTCATTATATGTTAGTATTAACAAAAAAGAGAAAAATATGACAAAAGTTAAGAGTTCAAATTTGTTGGAATTTCTCTTTTTTACTGCTTTTAACACAGAATAAATTTGAACTTGAAATTTTATACATAAATAGAGCAAACTATGGAATACATGTAAATTTTTTTTCAAATTTTTTTATAACTTTTTTCTTTAGGGTGTATTCATGGTGAGTGCACCCTAAGCTTAAGTACATAGAATATGCTACCTATTACAATATTAAGATGTTTTCATACTTATCTCATACAACATGTCACTGAGTAGTTGTGATATGGTTCAACTAGCCATATTTTGCATGACAATTAGTGCTACCGCTGCCAACTTTTTTTCTTCAAATTTTGAGATTTAATTTGACCATTAGCATTTATGTTGATATATTTTACATTTAATGTTTACATGTGAAAATGCGAAAAGAGTTAGGCAATTTTGTATTTCCAGCTATGGTTGCCTTATCTCCATTAAAGCTGGTGTCACCCACTTTCCAATTATAACTTTGACCATTAGCATTTATGTCGATATTTTTGCCTTCAATGTTTGCCATATATTTCACATTTAGGGGGTGTTTGGTTGCCAGCCACAGTTTACCATACCTAAGGTTAGACAAATTTGATCAACTTTGGAAGCTGTTTGGTTGCAGCCACAGTTGTGACAAGATTCCCTTCCAGCAAACTAGGTCCCATGCGTCAATGACTCAAAAAAGTGAGGTAAGATTCGCTTAGACTTGCTAAGGTGTGGCAAAGAATTTGAGCACCTCAACTTAGGCAAATGTGGCAATTTTTGTTGGCAAAGTGTGGCTAGCAACCAAACAGCACCTTAATGTTTGCATGTGAAAGTGTGAAAAGAGTTAGGTAATTTTATATTATCTTCTATATTTATCTTATCTTCTTAAATCTGATGTCAACTATAATATTTTTATAAAAGTTTAAGATGTTACTTTGAATGTTAATTTATATCATACTATTTTAAATTTAATGTACACATCGATCATATATTTAATATTTTATTTTATATAAAAGTAGTCAAAAAGCTGGCAAGGCCATATGCTTGCCAGCTATGGTTGCTCTGTCTCTCTTATTTTCACAACCGACATGTACATACTTTTTCCCTCTCCTCCCACTATCCATTGAAACGTGCGCTGCGCACAGAGACTCTACGACCACACCTGGTGTGCCGCCAAATATCGAGTACACCGCTGGATCCGTTCACATTACCCTGCGTATCTTTTCCCACAGCAACGACCACAGGTCCCCTCTCCGGACGAGATCCCGCATCCCTAGACCCACACGGAGTCCTTACACGGTCGGGTATACCCTCACTGACAAGTCGACCTGAGAACCACATGACCCCACAGGTCAGTGTGATAGATCGGGACGTAATCCACTGCCGCGCTAGTTTGGCACGCGTAGCACACAGGTCTCGTGGGCCGCGGCGATGCCCCGTCTGCTCCTCGTCTAAAGCAGGAGAGGGGCGGAGCCAGCGCCGTGCGGTCGCCGTTACGCTCTCCTCCGCCGCCGCCGCCGCCGCCGCCTCGTGCTCTCCTCCTCCTCACCGCGCCGAAGACAGCGACGAGCAAGCGCACGAGAGAGGGGGGGGGGGGCGAGGGGGGAGAGAGAGAGAGAGAGAGAAGCCGAGGCGCTTCGCCAATGGTGGTAATCGCTCTATCCTCTCCTCTCCTCCCTCCCTACCGTGTTCCTTGTGGTTCTGTGTGCCGCGGCTGTGAGGGTGTTTGTGTTGCTGTTGTTCGTGTATCTCTCCGTGCGCGATTTCGTTCGTTTGTATATGGGGTTTTGACATGAGACGGTGATGAACGGTGTTGCTAGTTTGTTCAATCGCAAAAAAAAAATCTTTTTTTCTTTGATGCGTTCTAGATCCTAAAATATTCTGCGGCTGTGCTAATTTCGCTTTTGAAGTTTCGATTTGTGATGTCGCGTGTTTGTTGCGGGCTTGCGGCGCTGTAATAATTGTTCTTTTCCCTCTTTTTTGTTCCTTAACACTAAGTTTTGTGCCGGAATCGAGTTAGGGTTTTACATTTTGGCGAGATGTTGCATACTGTGTTTTTTAAGATGAGAATATGCGCACAGCATTCGATGAGGAAGAGTATCAGTTTCTTCAGTAAGTGGCCTTGTTAGGTACAAATTGTAGGTTAGTTTTACCCTTGCAGAAATGAATCACCGCGGCACGCTTATGTTGGTCATAGTGCTAGCAGTGCAGAAGCACAAGGATTAATTGGACTATGGGGAAATTGGGTACAATATTCAGTGTTTCCATTGAAGTTGAGGGAATCGACAAGGATGCTGGAGAGAGAGGATAATTGTTGTCTCATCTGAGGAGATCATGTGTGTGATATATTGAGAACTTCAGGTTCCCCTAGGCGCTAGGCCCTAGTCGTGCGGCAAACCGGCGCCTACCGCCTAATCAGGCTAGGCGGGCGCCTAGGGGAACACTACATTACTGTGCATAGTTGATAATGTATTTAGTCTGAAACCTCTACTAATATAATGTTATGTCTCGCTGTATGTTGTTAGGTTCCTAAAAATCCAATAACCTTATTCTGGCTCCTCATTTTCGTTTCTTAGCACTCGATCCAGACATAGAACTCAGAGATAGTAGTGTTGCAAATAATCCTATCATACACCGTGCCCCCTTTTCATGGCCCTCGTTTTGACTTAATGAGTGACAACATAGCCTGAATCTGTTAATGATCCACTTCGTTGTATAGCTACTGTTGGAGACCTACCAATGATCTGCGATATAAATGCACAAAGGAACTGCCAATCCACTTCATTACCCTCAAGCTGGATATCCAGGACATTTCTTGTTTGAAAGGCAATACCCTTGTGGAAGTCTATCAGCGATGGTACACCAACTGCTTCATACCACTGATAATATGCCCAACCTGATCACTTGCCTCCCAGAAAATGATGTTAATCCTGTTGTGGATAATGTGCAATGCTGATCTTATCATGAGCACGTGCCTCCAGAGAGCTATTCTTCCTGACCTGTTAAACCTAGCACACAGCAATTAGGCATCCCCATAGCTGGGAATCCAAGTGCCTATAATTATGCTATATAACAGAAGCACACACTTTGAAGTGTAAGCACTTAAACGTCAGATTGAATGCGGCAATGTGTAATGGGGTGGCAATATGCCACAATATGAGATGCTACTTAGAAGTTAGAACTCTATTCTTCCCTCGTGTTATTTTTTCCTCTCTATATTGGCATTCTTGGTGGTTTGTTTTTTTCTGTTACTAGAGGTATTTGAGATGTGGTGCTTAATCCATGTCACAGGACTGGACTAGCGATAGTGATGATGGTGACAAGTTTGAGTGGGATAGTGATGGTGAGGCTGAGGCCTTGTCTGCTCCGGTCTCGAGGAACCTTGATGCTCCTGGTCCATCCACGCTGGTGCGGCAGGTAGGAGATAGAAATGGGTGGCTTCTAACACACAAGCTAGCCATTGTTCATCTCATGTTATTACCTTGTTATGATTATGATCACAATGTGGTGTTTGCTTGTGGAATGGTCTAAAGGATGCTAATGGCAAGGCCAACGGGAAGGCCAATGGGACAGCACCATCTCCTTTAGTCAGGGGATTTGTGGGAATGGGTTTCACAGAGGAGATGGTCTTGAAGGCCATCAAGGAGATTGGTAATATTAGCAGTAATCAATTTCATCTCATTTCTTTGGTTTGTGTTTTGCATCTTTTTCAACTGCTGCTTTTGCTTTCAGGGGACAGTGATACAGAGGCATTACTTGAGTTACTTCTCACATACCAAGTATTTATCGATGTTCTATTACTGGATCTATCCTCTGGTGCTCTTGTTGCATGGTGGAAAGGACTATATTTCAAAAAGTGTTGTTAAATGCAGGCTATAGGTGATGACCCTTCAGTGGGTAATTGCTCTGCTTCAGGCTGCGTCCCCCAGAGTGTTGAAGATGACGACAACGACGATGTTGATCTTGAAAATTGGGATGATGACGATGCTGGGGAGAATAGCAATAGGGATCCAAACTCTGATAGTTCTGGTGATGAGGTATTTTCAGCTTCCCCCTTGGTCATTGTTATGCATTGCACTTGCTGTGGCTATTTCTTGATCTGTTTACCTGATCATGTGTTAGACTCTTTTTTTTGCGATGAATGCGTAGATCTTTTTTGCACTTGTTACATGCTAAACATGCTGTTTCCTTTCTAATACTTGATCCCGTAAATTGGGAAGTTTCATATTTGCATGTTGTTTCCTTTTTAATCAAACAAGTGTAGCTACTTAGCTGTACCAGCAAGAGGAATGCACTTTTAGGGTTTTGGGTGATTTTAGGAAAAATCACCTAACCCTATAGGATTGTTGAAAGAGCTTGTCAATCCAGGTTTTCATGTTTCTATCCCCTTGATGCTTTGTGAGCATTTTTTCTTTGGTGGCTGTTTACTGTTTATACGACAGATTTAATGTTTCGATCAAATGGTAAATGTGTCTTGCAGTTCCAATGTTGGACATGCCTCTTTGGAGCTGCATGCAGCTGCACAACGGTTCAATTAGACTTCCTTTAGGCTTCCCATTTTATTTTGGTCCACTATCGGCACTTTGCCTTTCTTCGACAGGGCAGAGAAACCAAACGAATTGGAAAAAGAGTTGCAAATCACTCGACTATAATGCTGATGATTCAAGAGGTTTAGTTCTATACTTTGAAAGATGTTAGGTACCAGCCATCTTCTCTTCAGTTCTGATGCAATTGAAATATTGGTTACAAGAGTTACTATGTTATAAGCAAATTGTATTGCTAGTGTAGTCGTGTAGGTGTGTCAAGTGTAAGCCAATGAGGTACTGCATTTGTGTCCATGCATACAAGTATACAACTGTAACTCTTGTATTAATGACATTCTCAAACAACACTGGGGAACAACAAGTTGAGTTAGCTGTGGCACTTTTTCCCACCATACAAAGTTCATCTCTCTCTCCATTTCATCCTCCGAAGAGTACAAATATTGTGCAGCAGGGGGGGGGGGGGGGAAGGCTGCAGGACATAAATGCTACTTTGTAGGCTGTGAGATGAAGTGAAAAGAAGGCATAATTGGCTGCTCTGTGGCGAGAGAACAAAGAGCATTAGAATACAGTTGCATTTTTGTTTCTTATGTTTGAGGGTAGTATGGTATTTTATTCTACTGTTTAAAGCATCTTAATCCCGTGCTGGATCAAAATATGCCCTATATTATGAAACGGAGGGAGTATCTCATTAGTTTAATTCTTGCTTAATTTCGTAGGTCTTGTTGCTTGGGTAGTCTGTTCTTGATCATTGATTAGCTGTATCCCCAACCTTTCTACAGTTTTATTTTACTATTAACCTAATATATCATTAGTCATGCCCTACTGTTTCCTTTCAAAATAAGTTCCTAAATAAAAGGGTATAATCTGTTTGCATACTCTCAATACGCTATAAAATGATCCTCACAATGCTACAATTTCTGTTTGTTTGTGATTGTAAGTATTAAAGTATGCTTGATGTTCCATGCAACCCTAAAGCAATGGAGACATATTTTTATAGGTTTATAATTTTCTTTGCATAAGTGTCAAGAGATAACCCATTCCGCTTCAGTAAATTTGCATGGTAATTATTTTCGCAATGAGCAGTTTGATACTGAATTTGGTTGCATGGACAATCATGATTTGGTATTTTGGTTGCAGCGAATTGCAAGTTTTTCCAATGGTAGAAGAGTAAGGTGTGATGTTTACATGTACTAGTTTTTTGTTTTTCTAGGAGGTGGTTCCAGACTGCTAGACATGCATATAACATGTTTTATGAATTATGATATATATTACCATTGGTATATTGTTGACCTGTTGGGTATGTCTACATTTGCATCGGTACACTTTTTATAAAGATTGCCTAGGGGTTGTTTCTGTATCTAACCCGTGGTTGTTAGTCTGGACCAAGGTTTGAAAAACCGGTTCCGGAGAGAATCCCGGTCGCCGGGCGGTACCGGTAACCGGCCGGTTACCGCCCGGTAACCGGAAATCCCGGTGTAAAACCGGAATAAATTCGTCAAACATTTTTTTTTGTCGGGGCGGGAGGCGGCCGGTAACCGGGCCGGTTACCGGTTTTACCGGTCAAAAACCCGGAAAAACCGGTGGAATTTGTATGGAAGTTGGAGCTCCACTTTTTTTTGCCGTAAATTGAAAGTTATGGGTGGATATTTTGGCAAAAGCTTAAGTTTTTTATAACAAGTAAAATCCGCATAAGACTACCCTTGTGGGATCCTTTGCTGTATATGTTGGGATGGCTAACTATTTAACCGCATAATTTTTTTCTTGCTGTATATGTTGGGATGGCTAACTATTTAATAGCAGGCAAGAGTATGGAAATACCCTTGTGGGATCCTTTGCATAAAACCTACCTATACTTTTGAAAGATTTAGCAGAAAAACATGTGTTTGAGCCCTCCTATACTATGAATTTCAAAACACATGAGCATCCGAAGATTTAACGCATGAAATATTCAAAGTTTCAAGCTACATATGGCTGTGATGTAATTTGCTAGTTGTATACTGAAATATTCTACTTTCTTGCTGAGTTGAAGTGTTTTGAGCCAGAGATGAACAAAAATGGATGTACTAAATGTAGAAGTTGAATGCTTTATGTTTCGTAACAGCTTGTACCACTGGGTTCATATTTGTTTCTCTATCCGTCTGGATAAATGTTTTGTGACTTACAATAGTGAGTTATTATAAATAAATGGTGTCTTAACTGACATCATTGGCTAGATCTCATCAGCTAATGGTCATAGTTGGGAGTTGAGAGATGTTGGTCAGTCACTGGACTAAGTTAGCCATGTCTGAATTGCGTCTGAAATTCTGGATAACTAATGTATGTATACATTATCATATGATATTAGAAGTACCCATGCTAGATTTATAGTGCTTGTATTCTAGTATTCTACATTGCTATGCATCATACTTGTAATTCAGAGTTGCCTATCTATTTAATTAAGGTGGAACAATGTTAAGCTAACCAACTTTAAGAGTGAATTTGTGGTATTGTTCCTAAACATATGCTTAGCCATCCAAAGTAGCTACAAATGCCCCCTGGAACCCATTCCACCATCTACAAATTCAAAAATTTCAAATTTCCATCTCGGCCGGTATTTTCATACCGCTCGCCGCCGGGAAGAACGGTTACCGGTGGTTACCGGCCGGTAACCGCCGGTAATCCGAACCCTGGTCTGGACTGGAGGTTCATGCATTAGTTTGTCTGTAGTCTTCTGCCCTTGCAAACTATATTCGATTTATAACTTAATTGTTGGGTGTTGTATGGTTTCTATGCTAGTGCCTTTTTTTATATCAATGTGTTTTACTTAATTGAAGCTTGTCCAACATCGCTTGAGATAGTTTGGATATCTCCAACGAAGGCCTCCTGAGGCACCGATACGTAGTGGAATTTTAAGGCGTACTGAAAATGTAAGAAGAGACGGAAGTCGACCAAGACTAACGTATGAGAAAGCAGTTAAAAGAGACTTGAGGGATTAGAATGTATATAAAGAATTAGCTTTGGATAGGAGTGTATGGAAGTTAGCGATCCATGTACCGGAACCATAAGAAAGTTATAGGCAGTGTTTTAGGCTCTCGGCTCAGATAGCAAGATGTATGGCTTAGGGTTTTAGCATTTTAGGTTTTTATTTCAAGGCTCTTAACTCTTTGATCATGAGAAGGTTTTATTCCTAGTCTACCCGAATTTGTTTGGTATAGAAGGCTTTATTGTTGTTGTGTTTTACTTAATTGGCATTAAAACGGGTAGTGAGTTGTAGCAAGTGTTTCTAATCTGCTTTTCATGTGCTTTTATACAGGATTTCCTACAAGAGATGTCACAGAAGGACGAGAAAATCAAGTACTTAATGAGCATGGGTTTTCCTGAAGATGAAGCAAAGATGGCTTTTACTAGATGTGGTATGCCTCTCTGTTGAAGCTGCTGCTTTGATGATCATGCTTTGATGGGAAAGGCACCTTATGCTGTCTATTTTGGTTTAAAATTGCCCAGGTCCGGATGCCTCTGTCTCTGTATTAATGGATTCGATCTATGCATCACAGACTGCAGGAGGTGGTTACTCCGGGAACTTATCTGACCATGAGGTACCTTGTGGTTTAACTGTACATCTTAATCAACAAACTCTTTGGTTCTTAATTTAATGGAATGTCATTGGAATTTTGTTTGTAATTTTGCAGGATACGGAGAGGTATTGCAGCAAGAAAAAGAGAAAGCGATACGGAGGTGGAGCACAAGGAAATCGAGGGCCCCTAGATGGTAGCCATGACGAGCCAATGCCTCTCCCTAATCCAATGGTTGGATTTAACTTGCCCAGTGACAGGCTACGGTCAGTAAACAGAAAGCTCCCTGAACAAGCTATTGGACCACCTTTCTTCTACTATGAAAACGTGGCTCTTGCTCCAAAAGGTGTCTGGACAACCATATCAAGATTCTTGTATGACATTGAACCTGAGTTTGTGGATTCAAAATTCTTCTGTGCTGCTGCCAGGAAAAGAGGTTACATCCATAACCTACCAATTGAGAACAGGTCACCTCTTCTTCCCCTCCCACCAAAGACAATATATGAGGCCTTTCCCTCTACTAAGAAGTGGTGGCCCTCCTGGGACCCAAGAAGGCAGTTCAACTGCTTGCAGACTTGTGTGGCAAGCGCAAAGCTGACAGAAAGGATCCGCTGTGCTCTTTCAAGCTGTGAGAATCCACCACCTCCTAGAGTTCAGAAATACGTCCTGGACGAGTGCAGGAAGTGGAATCTTGTGTGGGTTGGAAAAAACAAGGTTGCTCCTCTGGAGCCTGATGAGATGGAATTCCTTCTTGGTTTCCCAAGAAACCACACTAGGGGGGTCAGCAGAACGGAGAGATACAAATCTCTCGGCAATTCATTCCATGTTGATACAGTTGCGTACCATCTCTCAGTGCTGAGGGACATGTTCCCTAATGGCATGAATGTGCTGTCCCTATTCACTGGTATTGGAGGAGCAGAGGTAGCTCTCCACAGGCTTGGGATCCGCATGAAGACAGTGGTCTCAGTTGAAATCTCCGAAGTGAATAGGACCGTCTTGAAGAGCTGGTGGGAACAGACCCAAACAGGCACACTGATTGAGATTTCTGATGTGCAGTCTCTAACAAATGACAGGATTGAGTCATTTATCAGAAGATTTGGAAGCTTTGACCTGGTGATTGGGGGCAGCCCATGCAACAACCTTGCTGGCAGCAACAGGCACCATCGTGATGGCTTGGAGGGCGAGCAATCTGCGCTATTCTACCACTATTTCAGAATCTTGGATGCTGTCAAATCGACCATGGCGAGGATGTAGGTTAAGTTATTGTACATAGCACCTGGTTTGGCTTGGTCCTATTCTTTTAGTGCTCATCTCTAGGAAGTGTAGCTTTGTTTAAGTTCAAAACAGTGGGTAGCTGTGGAAGAAGTTTCTTCCAGGGACAGGTCACATTAACTTTTAGCTCTGTGATTTATTGTTGCTAACAAAGTTAGAACCTGTTGGTCGATCTTTGTTCATTCTTGCAACGCTCATAATCTTCTGCACAAGGTTTCTGTAGCAATTGCTTAATACTTGCTACTGAATCAACAAAGTGCATGAGTTTGGAGTGATGAATGCCACGGGGAGCATGTGGTCTGATTGTTTAATTGATGACAGATTGTGGTGATTTCCTTGGAACGGGATGTCTTTGCTGTATTGGAATGATGAGTGCGTGAGGTTGGAAATTTGGAATGATGAATGCTACGGGTAAAAGCAAACCTGTATTGCTGTGATTTCTTGGAACCGGATGACTTTGCTGTGCAGATTGCTGTACACTGTGGCAAAACCGGTTTCTTCTTCTGTTTTTTTTTTGTGCATTGTCTACGGAGATACAAGATTTTTTGCCCCACTTTTTTAATTGAATACTTTAGGCAAAAGCTAATAGCCGCTATCCTACCTATTTCAACAAAAAAAAATTAACAGCCATGCCTAAAAGTTATTAGCAAAAGCCGTTTTGAATATGGTTTCTATTTTTGGTTCTTTGCATTGTCCGTGGAGATATAATAATTTTTTATTTTTCACTTTTTTCCTTTATTTTTGTTTAATTGAATGTCTTAGCTAAAAGCTAATAGCCGCAACAACGTCTATTTTAGTTAAAATTAACAACCGCACCTAAAAATCATTAATAAAAGCCGTTTTGAGCGTAGCCATGCCCCTAGCCTCTTAAGGCTGAGGACTTGGGTTCTGATTTTATGGTGGTGATTGGTATGTCGTTACTCTTGTCTTAGGGTCTGTTTGGGAGAGCTCTACCACTGAAAACGTGGATCTGGAGCAGCAGCTTCACCGTGGATCTGGGATCTCACTATGGAGTGTTTTGCTTGTACAGCAGCTCCAGATCTACGAAATTGAGGTTTTGGTGGGAATAGCCACTTTTGGTGGGATGGGGTGTGTAACCAGTGGCATTGGTGGGTAATTACCACCCAACTCCACGGTGGAGCACCCCCTGAGGAGCTCCATGAAATTTATGGATCTGGCCTTTAGATCCAGGATTTTGGTGGATCTAGATTTCGCGGAGCTGGAGTGTTTGGATAAAATTTTGTGGAGTGGAGCTGTTTTTCGTAGATCTGGAGCTGATGGAGCTCTACCAAACAAGCCCTTATACTCTTGTAGATCTTACCTTTGGTTGCAGGATTTCACCGTCTGCTTTGCTCTGGAACCATTATATGATTCGAAGATGCATTGACGTGTGATTCTTATGTTACTCAAAAGAAGAGAACGTTTTTGTTTTAAAATTTTTCTACTTCATTTCATGATTACGGCGAATAATAACATCAACAGAATTTCATGGCACAGGCAATTCTGATTTTGTGTCTTATATTTTTCTAATGAGAAGTCTAGTATCTTTGCCGCAACCCGCAACAGATATCAGAAACTGAGAAGCAGAATAGAATAGGACAGCGCTGTAAGATTCAACAACCCACTTCTGGTGAGATGCCCGCCACATTGCGCGTGCCAAAAAAATCTCTGAATTTTCAGGTCCACCCCAAATACATAAAACCTCTGCAACAACAATGAGCGCTAAGCTTCCAAGCTCTGAATTTTCAGGATGTTGATGCCAGTTTCTGCTCAGATCCCTCGCGCCATACGTCCTGCTGCAAGTTGCTTTGGGCTGCGTCGTCGTCGCACGCAGAATTCTGACCGATGTGAGTTCTTGATCTCACCCTTTGCTCAGTCCTGATGCTTTTTGAAGTTCGGTGGATGCCCCAAGTTGAGCGAAATCTTCCTTTTGCAGGTTGTAGATTGTGGGGGACTAGAAGGAAGATGGTTCTTTCCACTCGCAGTGTGCTTGGATCCAGCAATCGCGCACCATCCGGTGGCCTCGTTAAGAGGAGGTGGGAAACTCTCTTTTGTGCTACTATTTTACCTCGAAATCACACACCGAAATGGTCATCCTGGAATTAAAATTGTGAAAGCATCACGTTTTCCTTGAATCTTTTGAATTCTGCATACCAACATTATACATTTTATGAATATAGCACACTGGGTGTTTCCCTGTAGATGCTTCAGAAAAGCTTATTAGTATATTACATGCTAATCTGGAGTATTTAGACGGTCTGACTTGGTAGCTTTGGCAGAAAGATTGTGGAGCACATTATTCTTCTTAGAGCCAATCCAAACATCTCCGATGCTGAAGAAAAAGACCATGCTTGATTATTTATATACATCTCAGTATCAGATGAGAGGGATACTTGCAGTGTCATTAGGTCAGAGGCTTATATTATATTTATCTATCGATGTAGAATTCTCCTAAGTTATGAATTGCATTTTGATATATTCGCATGTATATCTCTTGGATGCAGACCGCATAGAGGAGCCCAATAGCGAGAAATTCACGCATGCTGTCTTCATGCGTTTCCAGCAGAAAGAAGACATTGCAAAGTTTCAGACTAGTGCATACTATTCCAAAATTCTTGATGAGCACGTAAAACCCGTTTCCTATGTACGCCTCAGCATGTAATCTTCTTTCTAGTTCTCACACCATACTGATTGTTTATGCTAATAGCATTGTGAGTGTCACTGGTTGGATAGCTTACAGGGCTCGGTTTCTGTAGATTTCGAACCCGAGGTGGAAGATGACATTATCCCTCTCTTTCGGAGGGGTGAGTAGTGTAACACTGTGTGTTTAGTAATTTCATAAATGTCATGAATAGCTTGGACGTGGGATTACGCGGTATGAAGAGTTGGACGTGGTAGGTATGATGTGTCGGTTATTTCTTTTTCGTAGTATAAAAGATCAACAGAGAAAACGTTGCAAACTAATTCCGGGCGGCACAAAAACACTGTTGTCTCGTGAGTTCACTGTTCTCTAGCGAGTCCAGCCATCCGCGAGTGTTGAGTCTTCGTGATCGTCACTCGCTTCGAGTACATTTTCTTCGTGATCGCAACTCACTTTCGAGTACATTCCTTTGTGGTTGTAACTCGTTCTTTCGTGGTCGTAAGATTATTGTCCTCAGAGTACTGTAGCAGGGTGTGTTGTTCTGCAAGTACTATAGCAAAGCACTGTTCTGCGAGTACTATAGCAGAGCACTGTTCTGCAAGTACTGTAGCAGAGTACTATTCATCCAAGTAGTTCTTTCGAGTGCTCACGGTCGAAACTTCCGAGTACTCACAGTCGAAGTTTTCTAAGTACTCATGGTCGAAACTTCCGAGTATTCACGATTAAGACTTTCACAAGTTTTTTGACTATGTTGTGTGCTTTGACTTACCGCAACACAGTGGAAAATGCATTAGCTTCTCTTGAGAAGCTGATCAGCCAATGCAGTTCTTTCATTGTGCAGGCAACCTTAGGTATGACAAAATGATCTCTTTATCGTGAACTCGTAATTGTACTTGGCTGAGGCTGAAAACGTATCACCCATTTATCTTATTTCATATAGACCATTTTTAATTTGCACAATGTTTTGTCTCAATCTCAATGAACTGATTAATAAAAAGAAACTCAGAACCAATTGTGCTGTTGTATTTGAAATCAGGTTGATACAGTCATGCTGCAGTTATCCGTCGCAATTTTGTTTTGTCCCCTTTTTACAAGGACAAAGCTAGATGATGGACAACTTGCCTGTTATTAGAGTTGCTTACTCAATTTCTTGTTTCTGCAGTTGATGACTTCAAGTTGTTCAGGGAGAGCATGGAGTACAAGGATGTAAGGCTTCTCTACTTGGATGTATTCATGCTTGGAACGTGGAAGTTTTTGTATTTGTTAATAGGTCTGAATGGAAATTTGTTCTCCATAAAAGGACGAAAGCAAATAATAAAGCAGCAAAAAGAAAGAGCTCCGATTTAGACTCGCCTATGTAGTTATGTTCAACTTCAATTCAACAAACTTGAATATTCAGAATCTTCGCTGTGTGGTATACAAGAATGTTGGCGAAGTAGTCATAGATAGCTCTGAAGTTTTCTGTCGCCTACCTTAACCTATTGCATTTCAAATAAGAAACACAAAATATATTTTTTTTAGATAAAAGATATAAAATCCGGCCTCTATATCCATATGGGATATATACAGCCAAAAATTACACGAGCTCTTAGGCTCAAATCCTCAAAACTGAGGAGCATAAAACAACAAGAAAGAGAGCTTAAGGACTAAGAAAAAAGCTAGAAAGACTAAGCTTCAGAACTTCTTCTCTGTCCTTGCTATCAACCAAGCCCCTATCCTCATCCGACTGAGCCTTCCAAACTTTGGTCTACCTTGCATGAAGCTGGGCTTCCGAGGCGACGCCTCCAAGGAGGCGATGAGGGTCGCCGACGCCGCCCGCCTCACCGAGACAAGGTTTTCACCTGGAGATCAGAATACATGAGGGCTATGGAGTGTCATGACAACCCTCCAGGAAGGACAATGGCGCCCGAAGGCGTCATAGTTGTCGAGACCGGTAAGATCACCGGCAAGACTTTCGCCAGCACCTCCACAGCACCCCACGCACTGCCCACACACAAAATAGACCGCCACCAACACACCGGGATCCGTCTGCCTCAAGGTCATGGCATAGTCACCCTTGAACTCTACGATGAGCCGCTTCCTGCAATGACCGCCACTGAAGAAACCGCTATGCGACGCCTATGCGCCACCACAGAGCAGATCCAGAGACATGAGCCCACCCGCCTCTTCAAATTTCTCATCAGAACTATCGCCCCCGGCCTGAGACCAAAACCGAGATCCACACCCTTCCCCCCCTAAGCCCAGCTAGTGGAACAGAGGAAGAAAGCAAATCCGGCGACGAAAATCGGCGATGGGGAACCCCCTCCACCTTAAGCTCCGCCTCACCAGCGACCTCGTCCAGCTACGAGCAAAGATCTCCGCCAGAAGAGGAAACACCAACCGGAGAAGAACCCCACGGGGATCCAGAAGAGAGCTCGCTCCCCAACTCCACCACCTCGCTCCCCTTCGCTGCGCGACGGCCGTCGGCGCACTAAGTCACCCAACGCACCGCCGCGCCATGCCTTCCCGCACGAGCAACGCCGCGCCACCCGCACTGCCTGCCGCACCCCGGCCGCTGCCGAGTGAAGACAGGACCGCAGGCCACCACCACCACCGCCAGCACCGCCTTCGAGTCGGGCCTCAACACCGCCGCCGGACCCGAGCTCGACCAGATCCGAGCGCTAGCATGCCGGAGTCGCACGCCGATGGCCGGCAACCTCGGCGCTGACGAGGCACGGCCTCCGCTACCCGCCACCAGGCTGGGCTGCAGCGCGCCGCCGCACCTCCTCGACGCTGCTCCACGCGTGCGTCAACACTGCCCCCACGCCCCCGCACGCGCCGCTGGGCCGCCTTCGTGCCGCCGCTCGGGATCCTGCTGCGGCTCCACCAAGTCCTGAAACCACCAGGCCGCCGGCGAAGAGAGCCGCTGCCGGGGAGCACACGACCAGAGAACTTCTCCCCACCGAGCAGATCTGGGGAAGGAGGAAAAAAACCCCGCCGCCGCCCTCCTAGCGACCACCGACGCCCGGTGGCGCGCTCCGGTGACGACGAGGAGAAGGCTTGCGAAACCGGGAGGAGGAGGGATCCGGAAGAGGAAGAGTCCTCTCCGCTGGAAGAGGAAGAGTCTCTTTCAATCACTTCAGAAACACAAAATCTGATTTACAGAATAATGGTACACTTACAGTCAGTTGATGAAGCAGTACAGAAAAATATAGTCATTGCCTCAATTTACAGTAAGAACGTCGCATGATATTCTATAGCAGGCTACTAGCTCCAAAGTACGGACATGACTTGCATCTCAGAAGCTTCTCTTTTTATTCAGAAATGCAGATGTGGGTGTCAAACTTTCGTCCGATTTTGGAGAAATCTCTTCAGGTACATTTTACCGTTGACCCCGTGGACAACCAGCTGATGTAGATGCTGAGCACCTGCCAATCTGCCATTGTGTTCTCGATTGGCAGCGTGGTTGGCAAATTTTTTGAGTTGTTAAAAGGAAGATGTTCAAATGAAATCTTCAACGTTTTACATCATCCAAACGTGCGATCTTTTATGCATAAACGCCAATCTTGCTGTGAATTCTCCCGTTTGGGCTGGAACATGGAGGAATGAAAAAAACAAATTTCACCGTGTTCCAAATTAGTAACATCATTATTAGTTATGCGGCATGGTCGGTGGTTAACAACTCCTTATAACATACACTGTTGTTTTTAGAGTACAACACACATACACCACACTCACATCAATCCACATATACACATGCGTACGTATTCTCTATATATGCTAGGAATTTATCGAATGCAGCACACGCCTCACATAGCGTAGGCATTGAACGATCACAAGTGTGTACTACTAAAATTGATGGACACCAGTACTAAGCTAGGGCTTGAACTCTAGTAGGCTAGGTATACACCTGCACGCCTTACCATTTGGCCATAGGACAACTTTCATACAAAACTTGTTGTTTTGACTTGACGGAGGGATGATTGCTTGGACCAATAGAGATACTCACTCCTGTCACAAATATATGTCGTTTTGAACGTCGACACGGTCTTTAAAATATAAATTTGATCGCTAATTTATATTTTAATATATTTATAAAATCAAATAAAATTACAATATTATGAAAATACTTTTTGAGACAAATTTATACAAATAATTTTTATATATTCAATATAAATATTTAAAAAGATATCGACAGCTAAAGTTTCAAGAGTTTGATTGCACCATGCCAAAACGATGTATACTTGTGACCGAAGGTGCTACACTATTTTTCTCTGGAGAGTCAACTGCTTTACCTAAGAAGCTCTTATATTAATCAAACATTTGGGTACCAATTACCACTAACCTCTTATTTTTCACGTATTCAATCTTATCATAATAAAACATTTGGGTACGCATACCAAAACCAAGTACCAGACAAAACGACCAAAAGGACCGCACCTATGCACTACTGTATCTTCTTTGTGCATTCATCGTTATGAAGGAACCCAACTACTTGATTTACATTACTTCCACCAACAGCACTTGTACTGCTACTGTATATCTGGAGGAGTATACAAATTCTACCTGATAGACAGCACATACTATATCTTTGTGCATTCATCATTATGAAGGAACCCAACTAACTTGATTTACATCCACCATCATCACTGCTACTACAACTCGAGCACAAGGAAGCGCTCGGGTGGAGGCAGCTCCGAGCTCGTCAGTTGTGCAGTGGATTTGGCCCCCCCCTGCGACACCACACCACTCTCTCGGATTCAGAAACGTCTTGCATGCGGCTGTCGTAGCGAACAGCACCGACACCCTCTCTTGCCTTCCGATTGGAGTAGTAGCCTTTGCTCGGCGGCGAGTCGACTTCGTGCATCATGGCCTCCACGCTTGCAACTCTCCGGCTATGGCAGACGCTTGCAAGCTCTGCTCCCAAGACAACAAGACTGGTGACGAGAAGCATAAACCTCAAGCTTTGTGTTGTCATGGTATAATGATAATGCAAAAGGTCTTGCGACAAGGGAGAGGCAAGGAGGAAGGACTTGGAGCAATAAAGTTTGAACAGAACATGGATGTGCTGCTGGTTTGTCACTTTAATAGCGTGAAGGCTAGAGCGCCTAGCCATAGTAAAAAACGTTACTTGATGGAACATCTCTGATAGTTTAACATTAGGTTAAGCCCGTACAACAGCCAGCCAAAAGTTTATTCTGAAAAAGACAAGAAGAGCGGCACCGGACGGAAGGGACCGGCAAGTACGAAACATCACATTTTCACCAGAAGCTTAAAAAGTGCGTCTCATTCATGATAAACAATGATGTGATCAGTATCATCTTATTCATGTCTTTAATTACGTTGAGTTCCAACAATGGGCATAACACTTTTCTGGGATACGAGTCAGTGGCAACAAAGGCCACATGCCGAACAACAAAATACAGCATGCTAGTCCAAAAAAAGAAGAAATACAAGAATCTGGTTGCCTGGTTACCATCGAAATCAAAGCACTCGAAATTGCCGCATGTCTGTAACATGTGTTTGCCCTGGGAATATCTCAAACATAAACCATGAAAAGCTCCAGCTTGTGGCCTCATAATCAGTGTAGTTTCAATATGAATTTCTAACTGTATGTTGTTCCAAAAAAGATCACTTCTTGAGCAACCTCAAGACATCACCAACGAGATGCAGGGAGCCAGTAACCAGGACCTAGTTCAGTGTATCAGACACAAATATATCAGCATCAAGTGCGGAAATAGCTTATACAAATAAAAAAAGGGGAAAAGATGCATACTTTCCTAATCATGTAAAAAGGGAAGAACCAAATAAATGTGATGCTATCTCGAAAGAATAGACGATCAACACAAATTATGAAACAGTAATGGTAAATTAGAAGCAGCACTTAGTGTACAACACTCTAGTTCTGAATGCATGGATGCAAATTTCTAAAAAAAAAAGGCATTACTGAAGGTAGAGGTTATATCCTGATGCCATCACAAATTAGGAGCTAGGTCAGTACAGGCATAATACCTAAGTATAGGGAACGGATAACATAGAAAGATGGTGCAGAACACTTATCAACACTAGAAGCGAAAATATGCGGAAAGAATAATGGCAAACGAAATTACCCATCTAGGCGGAATCGCTCCCTGACATCCATCAAATGCGGTGAGGTGAACAGTCCAGACCGGAAACCACAGGATCGCAGGATATCGACTCCGTGAATGTGCATGTTGAACCCTACACATATAGTCTGTGTTGTTATCAAATAACACGTCATATGGAAGCTAAGCACTTTACAACATGCACCATTCTGCATTTTCATTTGCCACTACAGCACTGGAATTGGTTACATTGCATCCCTGTACCAAATGGCAATAAACTACAGCTTCGATAAAACTTAATGTCGCACACTGGTTGCATTACATTCCAGCACCAAACCTATCCCGACAATGATAAAGTTTTGCCTTACAACTCTAAAATTTATTATCAGAGTAGAAATCACACAACCTCTAATTGGATTTACTGGTTATTTAGCTAGTTAGCTTACCTTTCCTTTGGTCCCTGCGACGTGAATCACCTTCGTGCGCGCGATCGGTTCCTCCAGCTCCAGGATCTATTGCGGTAACAACCAAACCCACCCGAATCAAACAACTAATCATATAATAGGCTATTACACGATTTACAAGCGGAGCATGAGGAGGAAATGGGCCTGGAGGTAGTGCGCCAGGAGGTCCCACTGGTTGCCTCGGTTGCCGCTGTGCGCCCGCACCTTGTGCGTGATGAGCGACGAGAGCCGCCCCAGCACCTCCTCGTACTCCGCCGCCGCCACACCGCCTGCGGCTTGATTCCCCACAATCCCATGCCGGCGCAACAAACGTCAATAACAACCCAACAAACGAAGTAAGTCTGGCCGTGGCGTTGCTCACCTGCCTGCGCGACGGCGGTGGAGGTCATGGCGCGAGGGAAGAGGAGGCGGCGTGTGGGGGCTGGGGTCCGAGCGAAGGAGTAGGCGGAGGAGGGCGACGAGAGCAGGAGGAAGCATGGGCCTGTAGCCGAGGCGGTCCTCGAGCGCCGCGTCGTGGCTTTGCGTGGACTGTATGTGTTTCGCTGACGAGTGGGTCCCCTTATTTCCCTTTCCCGGGATGGACCGCGGTGGATAATCAACGGCGCTTACGTCTGCCAACTTTAGGCTTTATGCACGAGGAAGCGGGTTTACTACAGGTCGGGTCGAGACGGGGAGTGGAAGCGATCCAATAATGCACCGCTCCTCCAGGTCGCGTACGTAACCAACAGCGTTCCCACTTCCATCTAAGATCAGTACGCTTTCCAACGAAAGAGGCGCATTCCCCACCAATTCACAAATTGCTCGTTCAAAACTGCTGCCCATTGGAGTGTTATATTGTTTGGCAATTTCCTAGGTTGTCCATTCTGACAGTGAACTTGATCACTAGTCAGGGCAGCTTCGAATTGAAAAATGCTTCTTGTAGCCATGGTCTTGTTATCATCTTGTCCGGATAAAATTAACTTCTCATTACTTATCTACCCTGATTTCTACTCTGTTTGTATTTCTTTATTTCTAGGTGCAAGATTGAGTGAGAACTTGCAGCAGATACAAAACCAATACCCTTACTGTAGAAGAAACCTTCTTCCTTGTTGGCACGATATTGGAATGATTGCCGCTACAAAAATTGCTTCACCAAGTACGTATGCGATAAACCTCCTGAACTTCATATTCCTAATGAATGTTCGTTCGTCTTATGCAATGCACCTCTGAAACAATGCTCCCAATTTTCCTTGTGCACGAATTTTTCGTACCATTAGAAATTGGGCTTTTTTTTGGTACCCTAAAACGAATGTGAGCCGCCCATTCGGCTTAATTCCATAGTTTAGATTAGTTAAATTTTAGTTATATTACCATCGGTAGCACTAGTAGTAGAATCCCAAGATGAATAAAATTGTAAAAAAGGAACATATGGCATAACAATAATTTCTGTAAACGCTACAGCAGCACACGTATGAGAGACGGTAGCGGCAGTGCAAGAAACGGGTGAGAGGCAGCGGCGACGGAAAAGACGAATAATATGTTAAGAAAAAAGTCCATAATACCTTCCAAAAGATATTTACAAAAAAAGAGCCTATTTTGTCTTCACAAATCAATGGTCAGATTTAATTTTACTATCACTCTCTTACCTACCAGTAGAATGTACTATAAAAATTTTCCTAGAAATCTCATGTACTTTCTTTCAACAAAGAAATGGAACAAGTAAAACTGTCTTTTTAAAATGCATAATGATTATAAACGTTTTTGAAGTGTTCTGGAGGGCTTAACCCCTCCGTTGTCTCTTCAAAAAAAAATGCATAATGATTAACGAATGCTTTAACCAACAAAACTTTCATGGTAAGAATAAAGGTATACATCCATCAGAGCTGCACTCCTACGGTTATACACAATTCCTTTACAAATCATCATTACTATTATAAAAAAAACGAGTTGGTAGTTGTATGTCCTTTCTCCTCCAATTGCTCTATTCACTCAATTTCTTACCATTCTCTACTTTTCAACCGATCAAAACAACTCTCTTCTATAATATGATTCTCTATATATTCAATAAGTTTCGTTGCAACGCTCGGATACGTAACTAATTCCTTTACAAATTTCACCAAATAACAAACCTTCCAACAGCAAAACACACAACACATCGATGGCCTTAAAATACACATACACACACCGCAAACAGGTCATGCATGAAATCTGTCAGTTCCAGACTAGCTGTAACAATCCCAACATATGTATATTCTGCAGAGAACGTGGGTGCCTGGTCATTTCTCATGCTTTCAAGAGCCCGAAGAGCTTCGTCGGAGCCTTGCCTTCTGCACGGTACTTGGCGGCCATCTCCTCCGCCATGACGATTTCCTCCCCTCGCTTTGCCTCAGTTAACGCTCTCTTCTCCTCCGCCGACTTGTGGAGCATTGCAAGCTTGTTCTTCAGCTTCTCTTCATACGCTGCTTTCTTCTTTTCCAGTTGCTCCTGCCATGGCAAGTAATTGTTACTGTTGACTGTTCAACTTACTCCAGATTATAGAGATAGCAATTTAGCCATCCTATTTGCCTACCTCGATCTTTTTCAGCTCGGCCTCCATCTCTGCTTTCTTGGCGTTCTCCCATGAAGTGATGAAGGACAGCTTCTTGGCAGCCCTGACATTGTTTAATGCAACCGAAAAGAGCCAGAGAAGTTAGTTCCAGATAGTACAAGCTGCTGGTATGCGTGCAACGTCAGTTCCTGTAGCAGATATGAAAGGTACGCTTTGAGTTTATCATAAGATAGCTGATCTCCGTCAAATCTACCCAGAGGTGATGTGCCATCTCAGTAATAACGCAATGGTAGTACTGGTGATTGTTGTTACTTTTAAGCATCTCCGAATTAATTAACCTGGTTACCTGTTCTCTGCTCTAGCCTTCTCGCTCTCCTCCCAGGCATTGATCAGTGTCATTCTCTTCTCGGATACAATTTTCGCGAGATATGCATCTGAAGAACAACGAAATGAAATGATGTGCACAAAAGCATGATTCCGAAGTGCTGTTTGTTGGCTAAATTGAGAACTCAGATGTTTTTTTTTTTTGGTGTGTGTGTACCTCTTTCAGTCGAACCTCCTGTACCTTCTGCATCTGGCAAAAAAGGGGAGAGAGGTATCAGAATGTCCAGCAAATACGTACGGTTGTGTGCTTATGTTCGTCCAGTTCTAGTAGAAAATGTTCTCTTTCTCTCGTACTCTTTTGGGGAAAATGCAAATGAGAGAGATCAAATCAAACCATATGACCTAGTGAGATTAAGCCAAACCATATGGATAATTATCCCTGAGCATCTACTACACCCTGCTAAGTTAGATACGAGGCACCAAACACAACCGAAATGATTGTCTTGGTAGGAAATGGAATTAGTTATGAGGGAAAACAAGCGTCGGGATATGTCTTGGCCATGCATATAAACTGCAAGTTATAGTGTGTGGCTCAGTATGGCCATGGCCGCATGGATATGGGGGGCTCGGAGCTCTTGGTTGTATAATCACGTACCCTTAACAGCA
Source organism: Dendrocalamus sinicus (assembly GCA_036346575.1). Taxonomy (NCBI): domain Eukaryota; kingdom Viridiplantae; phylum Streptophyta; class Magnoliopsida; order Poales; family Poaceae; genus Dendrocalamus; species Dendrocalamus sinicus. The sequence continues at coordinate 52,888,913 of CM070648.1, read as the reverse complement.
ACGGTGGCCTTGGAGTTGTCGTGCTTGGGCGGTGCCGGCAGTTGCACCACGGCCTTCTCCTCGGCGATGTCCTTGGTCGTCTCCACCTCTACCTTCTTCGCCTCCTCAGCCATCTATTCTATTCGATCTCTCCCCTTGAACAACTCAACCTGCAAGAAGCACACACTGGAAAAGGCCTCGTTTCTGAAGAAGATCTCGCAGGCGGCGGCGGCGGCGGCAGAAGCAGAGCAATGGTACCACAGCAGCTGGCTTAAACAGTTACCATAGCTGGTAAGAAGGATGTAGTATATAGAGGAAGCCAGGCAAGCTCTGCTGATCGACTACATATGTAGAGAGAGGAGAGGAAGCTAGAGAGTACTATATCATAATCAAGGTGGCTTAGTTAATTAGCAAGATAGAATTGAATCATTAAATCTTGCGGCTGTTCCAGGCAGCGGTGAGCTGGTGGGGGTGCATCAAGCAAGCAAATATTAGGTGAGTTCTTCTAGATAGATGGCTTATGACTTAAATATTTGAATTCTGGTTGTTCGCAAGAGGTGGTACGTAAAAAAAACAGTCGTATGTGATTTTGATTAGTACAGCTGAACTCAGTATATTTTTTACTATAATTTCCCCCATTGACTTCGCCTTAGAAAAACTAGTTATTATAGACAGGATAAACATAATCATAAATAAGCAAAAAAAAAAACCGCCCATTAGTTTGGGTGGGCAGTATTATTTGGTGCCGGAGGTGTGTCATGTCGATCGCCATGGCAACTCGACTCCCTCCCTCCGGTGCCAACCAACCAACCTTACATGCATGGGGCCGAGAGCAGGGCAGCAGCCACCTTGGATCTCTGTTCCAGGTTGCGACGGGCCCGGCTGGCCGGCCTGCCATAACTCGATCGCACCACTCTCCATGCATGCTTAAGATAGAACTTGCACGTGAAAATTAATGATCATGGTAGATTGATCGTAGTTTTGCCTACGCTCAGGGCATGAGCTTTTGTTATACATGTAGGAGTTCGGATTCGCCATCATCCACTCACGGCAGGTCTGACCGTATGTATCTGCATTCTGTATGACCATCAGTCAGAGCATCTCCAACAGTATAAGCTAGTTACTAGCTCTAAGACAACTTCTCCAATAGTACTAACTTTTAGCACATAGCTTATAACATAAAGAGCCTCACATGACACTCTCACACAATCTTGGAATGTGTGTATGAGCCTAGCTCTTGATTAAGAGCTAGCTTTTCTCTCTCTTCTATTAAAATATGAAATAATATGCTTAGAGCTAGCTCATAAGTCACTATTGGAGATGCTCTCATAATCCTACGCAGACTCCAATTCTCCATGCGACCATCTCATTTATGAGACTGTCGAGCAAGTCCAATAATGATCTTATAGCCAAACTAGTCAGCATTTTTGCTGATGTGGAGGAGAGAAGAGAGGAGAGAGATGAGAGCTTGGCTCTCATGCAAGCAACAAGCTGGGCACGGGAGTCTATGCAATGGTGGGCTCAGATAACAAATGTATGTGAGGAGGAATAGGAAAGAGAATGTGAGACATGATACCACATAATAATAAAAAAACCTTTTGTAGACAAATAGAAGATAAATTATTGTATAACTTAGCTCTTATAACTTGACTTATAGCCAAACACTTGGCTCTATTATTGGACTTGCTCTAACTGTCTAAAAATATTAATTACAGAGCGAAGAAGAGTGTACATCAAGCATGCTCAAACTTTAAACATAAATATCTAACTTTGATTATAAGAGAGTTACGGCATAGCAGCCGAATTTTACATTATTAAAGGTGTCCAAGCTCAAAGTTTATGATACAACATAAAATATCTCCCAAAGACGCATGCACGTTTGAGTGTAATCGAGACCTAGAACCAATAGTCGTCATTTTCTAGAGAGTCTTCGAAGTCTCCCTCAGAAGGCTCCTCAGTATCCTCCCAAGCTCCTTTTTGGAGATGATTAAACAAGTAGGAGTACAACCATACTCAGCAAGCTACACAAGAACACATACTTAACTACTTGCCAGGATTTCAATAGAACAAGGTATGGAGGTTTTATTATTGCAGATATAAATGCATGTTTGTTTGCAAATTTGTTTGCAAAGATCTTTAAACTTGACATATCAAACATTATTTTATTAAGAGAATAGAGGATTTAACAACCTTACTTCTCATTCTAAGATCATTCAAATCTTATTTATGTTTTGTTGTTGGAATCGCCTATTAAACACAGCTCCATTGACCGGAAGCATGACATATCCGAATATTATATGTTACACTCTGCAGATATTCTAAGATCATTCAAATCTTATTTATGTTTTGTTATCATTGGGAAATTATATGAAGATACCACAACATCTTAGCAGGAGGACCTTACTTCACCTCTATGCCCTCCCTATCATCGGAGTCATTTTTTACGTTTGTATCGAGATGCTTCACCTCTATGAACTGTCTATGATGTAACCGTCCAATATAACCTCTTTTGTAGTAGTGAACTCCGATATGATCCCCGCTAACCCTCTAGTTAGGAGGCCGCTAGCACTCTGCTTAATAGGGTCCACCTCATGTAGGATTAGCTTGTAGCTAGGATGTAATCCATCGCTAACAGTACGTCATTAGCATGTGATATACTCCATCTGTCTAAGTTTATAGGCGTATTTTTAATAGACTTATCCATAAATTATGTATTTCACGTTGCAATGTAAAATTAATGGGGTGTTCCCTTTATATCTCTAATAAATATATAGCTTTATTTGCTATTATCTATATGTATGTATTGAATATAGTGTTTATAGATAATAATTAGAGATGATTTAGCTATTTTTTTATCTATATGTTAAAAAATATATAATTTATAAAATTGAACGGAGGGAGTACTCCGTGAATTGGTACATACATATAGGAACGGACTGAACAGCATGTAGTACCAACCTAGCTCTCCCGACTTAATTATTTGCAATTTTTACGCACTCACACACACGCATTTCGTACGTGTACAATGTGCGTACAAAAGAAAAGATGAGTAGAACGCAATACACGGCTGATTTATAGCTTAGTCTGATCGGGGAAGTAACACCTGCACGTAGCACCATATAAGCCGCTCGGCTGCTGTAAGGTTTTGCCTAGAATATTCGACACTTTCATAGCTTGAGATGCACGTTGATTGATTTATTGAATCAAGTCTTGTTCCTTTTTTTGTGCACAGTGCACATCCAATGGCGACGAGATTACCTTAAAAAAATACTTCTTTGGATTGAGTGAATTCTGAATTTCTAATACTCACATGCCATCTGTTTTTCTCAGATATTTAAATCGCGGACTATAGTAGCGCTATAGCGCTTTTTGTTCTTAGGACGCTAAGCTATAGTTGATGTATAGTACTATTATAGTTATGACCGCTATAGCAGTTAGCGGATAGCGGAAATAACAACCGTTATGCTTTATTTTATAATTATTTAGACTTGTAAACAATTAGTAGGTATGTTAATTGTATAGTTAGGGTTTTTAGCTAACTAAAATTAGTTTTTGACATAAAGAATTGAAAACAAGGTATTTCATAAGTTCAAAAATAGTAAAAAAATCAATACAGCCTTTAACCAAAGAATTTCATTTCAAAATATATAAAAGATAACTTGATCTTAGGATCATTTGAGTTCAAATATTTGGTACTTGAATTCTAGCTTAAAATTTTTTATTCTTTTACATTTTATATTCTATTTCAAGGAATGAGAATTTCTTTCTAGTGTTCAAAATATCAATTTATACACTTAATTCAACTTTTAAAATTTTGAAGCTTCAAATTTGTTTTTACTTATGCTAATAAATCAAGTAAAAAGTTTTAGGTTTTTGAAAAAAAAATTATTTATGTTTTTATATTTTAGGTTGGGCATGTCATGAAAGTGTAATAAATTCACAACTTTTTAGTTGCACTTTGCCTGACATTCTTGTTATAATTTTTTCCTATTCATATTGTATTCTAAATAATAGAATTAACATCTTTTCAACAGTACCGTGATGTAGCATAGCATCCGCTGCGATTTAAATAATTGGTTTTTCTCCGTGTGTTGATTAGACAGGTACGTAAATGATAAGGTTTTTGTACTTGTATTGAATGTGGGTCGTAATTGGCGTTGTCCATCCGGATCCAGGGACCCAAAATTACACGAGCAAAGACGGCACTGACACGAGGAGGAGTGTACTGTTAGAAAAGAAAAAAGGGCCGAGTCCACCTGAGCTGGGAAACCCGGTGGGCCCTGGGCGATCAAACTCAACTCTTATTTGGGCCCTGGGCGGCGTGTTCCGATCCGTTCGTCTTCCTAATGCCTTGCCTTAGCTTGCTCCCCAACGTAACTCCGATTGATCGCGGACGTTACGTTGGCCCCACGCCGAGAGAATCCTCTGCTCGTCGCCGGCGCGCGACGGACGGACGGACGCCCCAAAAGGAACCATCCATGGACGTAGCGTGCGTCGTAAACGGCGATATATAGAGGCGGATTTTGGGCGGAGTTGGACGACGGGTCGATCGGGAAAACGCGCGGTTGCCGGCCGGTGTGCCTGCCTAGCTCCCCTCCGCGTTGGAATTGGAGGAGGCCGGGAACTAAGGCACACGGACGCAGGCAGCTGTGGTGGAGAGAGAGAGAGGCAGGCCGGGCGAGGGAGGGAGGGAGGGAAGAGGCCTCTCTCTCGGCATCGGTAAGCTAGGCGAGATCATCTCTCTTCGGTTTCCTAGCTACAGCTAGTGACAAATCGACAGTACGACCTTATAAGAAATTGAAACAGGCTAGCTAGGCAGCCTCGCTCCTTTATTCCATGACCGACCGACCGAGCGAGCAAGCATGCATACATACATACGTACATATACGTAGTACTATATATACTAGCTTAGCTGACAACATCAAGCTGATCACCGGTAAGAGTAAAACGGACGCGACACCATGCATGTACGTACACACAAACTAGGCTCATATACACCACATAAGCCGCTACATGTAGCTTATTTACTCTCGCGCGCGCGTGCACTCAGGTACGTACGTAGGCACGCGTAGGACTTATTGCGTGCGTGCGTGCGTGCTTAGCAGCGCGGCAGTGCGACGCCGCAGGAGGCGACGGTCTTGCGGGCGTTGGGGCTGGTGATGTAGCTTTTGTACGCCGGGTTCTTGGCGAACTGGCAGAAGCACCCCTGCTGCGACCGCAGGTTTGAGCAGCACGCCGCGCTCGGCGTCGCGCCGCCCGTGATCGCCGGTGCGCACACCGTCAGCTGCCCCGCGTCGCACGACGCCGCACGCGCTCCGCCCGCCAGCGCCATCATCGCCACCAGCGCCGCCACCAGCGCCACCATCACGTCCTTCCTCATGCTTATATATATTCGCTCGCTCGCTGAATCTAAACAGCAGGCGTCAAGATCGATCGAGTCTGTGTGTTGTGATCGATGGTGTGGGAAGAGGAGGAATGCTAGCTCCGGTATTTATAGACACGCAGACGCAGGCAGGCACGTAATGGACGCGCGGCGCCCATCCGGATCTGCGCGCTGGCTGCCGACGAGGTTGCGCAGCAGATGGGCAGAGAAGCTAGAACCAGAATTAAGACGTAGGGTGGGTTCTGCTTTGTGGTGACTTGTGGCATTTATCACGCATTTGACTGTATTAAAAGGGTTGGCTTAAACGTTAACATTTTGTTTCGAAGGGCTTTAGAGCAAGTACAACAATGGTCTTATAGCCAAGCTAGTCAACATTTTTGTTGATGTGGAGGAGAGAAGAGAAGAGAGAGAGGAGAGTTTGGCTCTTAGGGCGTCCGCAATGGTAATAGCTAGTACTAGCTATATAGTCAGCTGACGTGGAGGTGAGAGACAAAAGCAAAGACTATTTTATACTGTTGGACCCACATGCTCCTCTCTCATATTCTTGGACTACGTGAAATAGATCAGCTATTTGCTCGTCGCTAGTGACTACTCTCTCTCCTACTTTTTCCTTGCCACATCAGATCTAGCTAACTAAATAGCCAGCTGTTGGAGACGCCCTTATGCAAGCAACAAGCTGCACACGGGAGCCTATGCAGTGGTGGGTCCAGATAATAAATGTATGTGAGGGGGAGTAGGAAAGAGAATGTGAGACATGGTACCACATAATAATAAAAAAAATCTTTTATAGACAAATAGAAGACAGATTATTGTATAACTTGGCTCTTATAACTTGACTTATAGCCAAACACTTGGCTCTATTATTGGACTTGCTCTTATATTAACATCAGAGTACGTATATATTGAACAGCCAGTGTTTAGCGCGCTGCTGCTTGTAACAGCCGAAAATTGTGTTACCGTAGAAAGATGCATTAATATACAGTTTTGCTATTGCACAGGCGACTGAAATTTTTTTATGTTTCAGTCACCTGAAATTGCACTCTCAATGAACTAAAATTGCAGCCCCCCTAAAAAAACAGCTGCAACTTTAGGTGATTCAAAGTGCAACTTCAGGTGACCTGAAATTGCACTCTCAATCAACTAAAATTGCAGCTCCCCTCCAAAAAAATATGTGCAATTTCAGGTGATTCAAAGTGCAACTTTAGGTGACTGAAAGGTAAAAAAAATTCAGTTGCCTGTGCAATAGTCTATCCCATTAATATATTATGACATGATTTTGAGTTTTTTCTGCATTTTAAAATAATTAAAAACTTTCCTTAAGATATGCAGTCAAGAACGCTTTTTTAACCATAAAGCTGGTAAAATGGTGGGGTTAATTTTAATACAAATGCCCCAATTTGGACTGAATCTGGCCTCGGCCCAATCCTCCGTTTGGCCGCGCGCCATCCCCGCCTGGAGCCACTTATTTCCGTCTTTCTAGTGCAAAAGCTCATTCTTTTTGTTGTGTGCCCTCTCATATCGTCCCCCTCCCTCTCGCTAACCAGTGTGCCTATGACTCACATGTTGGGCTTCGTCTTCCACCTCTCGCCCACCCTGTTGCCTCCCCACCGGCGCGAAAGCCGCTTCATCGCGTGCTCGTCTCGCTGCACCCGTAGCATCTCCTGATTAATCCCACTCCAACTCGGTCTTATAGGCCAATTTGAGCACGTCGCCTCTCCCTAGCTCAGCACTCTCGTTCCCCCTCCAAGGACCAAAGCATCTCGCTCCTTGGTTTAGCAGGAATGCGAGCATCATTCTCGACACCAGTGAGCTCGTGATTGCCGCCGGTGAGCTTCCCTCCCCTCAAAACGTGTGTCATCTTCCTTCTTGGGCATTGCACTGACCTTCGCCTCGCTTGCCTTCACAGAAGAAGACGTGGAGAGCAGCACCACCATCATCGCTTTCCTCCTCGACTAGCGCACCCTTCTATGCCACCCATGTTCTTGTTGCTCCACTGAGTTTGGCTTCGCTCCTCCGATGTCACATTGTGTTCCATGCCCTATTATTGCATTCCCCTTGCTTAATTTCTTCATTCCCGCAGTGAGATCCCGACGTCACGTGTCTTCTCTGTTTCCATCCTCCACAACCATTTTCGTCGTTCCCCATCACTCTGGTGAGTCTACGACCAATGCTTCTCCTCCTCAACATTCACAGCATGTGTGTAAGCTTACGCGCTCGTTCTTGTAGCCTCTCCTTTGGCAAGGACCGCTGATGCCATGAAGCCATCACTGCTGTCCCTGCTCATCGTTGCTCCGCCACTATTGGCTATCCTCCATTGCTACTAACCTTCGTGGTGAGCTCCTAGTAGCCCCCTAGATACTCACCCGCTAGTTAGATTTAAGTTTATAATAGTTTGTCTAGACTTTGATTTGAGTTTATAGTAGTTTGTCTAAACTTCACCATAGATACTCATCATGCCACCGCCATTGCACATTGATGAACATTGGTCCCCGTGCTGGGGCCATTGGATTTGCCATAGTTTCCTGAGCTTATCACACCCTATCCTTGGGCGAGAGCTAGCCCTTTTCGTAGTCTTCGTCACACACCTGAGCGACCCTGCCACGTTGCCCGTTCGTGCCATCGCGCTGGACCACCGCAGTTAGAAGACCAAAGGGGCAGCTTTTGTGCAGTGATAAGACCAAAGGGGGTAGCTATGCGCAGTGACAACACTCAGCCTTGCCAACTTTTTAGATTGACATGAGAACACTAGACCTCCTTAGCTTTTCAGACTAAAAAGACATGACTTAGCAAAGTACGACATGGCAACTCTCTACACTGTGCCAACCCTTTGGCTTATAAAATGAGGTGGAAGAGATTTGAGAGAAAAACATTAGACAAGCAAACCCAACACTACACCAGAGCTTTGCCTATCACGTCAGGACGAACAAGCAAGGTCCGCGGTGACCCACGGCGAACAAGCAGAGTGTGCCAGGGGGCACCTCCCCGCAATGATGCCCCCAGTAGCAGCAACCCCATCCTAAACATTCCAACCGAGCATTTGCCGCAACAGCTGCATGAGGGGGAGACACCGCCCCTCTGTTGGTGTAGGCACCCATATAAGTTCTTCAAGTCCAAACAGCAGCTCAGTCCAGGCATGCGTTATTTGGGTTGTGCAAACTACTCCTGTGACTATCTCGACTGTCGTCGAGATACGAGCAGCTATCGGTAGCCGATAAAGACCAGTTGCAGTGTGTTCTCCTACTATTTCTCTTTCAAAGTACGCACTAACAACCTATCCTGTCTACCCGTAGTCCCCGGAATCGCTATGTGGCTACCGCAAGTGGATCAACCTAGAGATCCACCCGCATGACCAATGGACTCTCGACTTCAATGAGTGGAATATCAAAAGGGCATGTGATATCTAGGAGGAGGAGCGCCGCAACAATGAGCAAACCGAGTGTATACGTCGGGAGATGAAAACTCATCTCAACGCGTGCACATGCAGGAAACATGAGGCTCGCGAAAAGGAGCGCGAGAAAAAGAGAAAAATGGTGGCCAAGGCAAAAGAGGCAGCCGAGGAGTTCAATGTCGAACTCGCAAGGAAGGGAAAATTGCCCCGATCCACACAATAAGTCGGGCCGTTTCGCACTAGTTCCCCTAAGGTCGAATTTATTTTCATTCCAAAAAGGCACATATGTATCGTACAAGTACTTCAGTATGTTGCATCGTGTAGGATATTGCTTCTTATGCACATAAACAAACTCTGTGCGCCGTGTTATTCCCAGCTTATTATGAAGTCTATTTTAATTCGCAATATCACATCTCCTCGTCGTTTTATATTCAATTCTTCACGTACCAAGGCATCCAACATCATAAAAAAATAAGTTGTTCTCCATGTATGAATTACCGGTTGCATCACAATATCACTTACCTTCGTACCGACCAATCATTGTTGTCTCGATTGTCCTCAGAAGATATTTCTGAAATTTTTTTGAACTACAACAATATACGACGATCACAAATTGTTATTGCGAATCTAACAAATTTTTGTACCATTTATAATATAAGAAAATCACAAATGGATCATCCAACATTGTCTGTCGTTTTTCCACAAAATACAAATCACAAACAAAGTTTGGTAAATGTCACATACCTACAACAATTGTCATTTACCCCATGTGCTGTCGGGGGTGCCGATTGCGCAAAAAATGGGCTGAGGTGGTAGTCCCCGACCGGTCAGGCGACTCGACCTGCAGTCGCCCAACAATTCGGCGACAGGTTGAAGTCGCCTGACCGTTCGACGACTAGATTCTGTCGCCCAACAGTCCACCGGCTCCATTCCTGTCGCACGGTCGTTGGGCGATAGGTTCCAGTCGCCCAACGGTTGTGCGATTGGAGTTCATTCTTGTAAATTTTTTTGCGTAAGTATATTTCTGTAATTTCAAATAAAATTTGAATATTTAAAAACATTCATGATAAATGTATGTCAATTTGGAATCATCACTAAAACAAAGCCAGGGGAGTTCCTAGCCTCACACCTATGCCACGTCATCTTTCTTACAAAAAGCCCCTGCATTTTCTAAAATCGCGTAAAGGTCCTCAGTCCTTGCAAAAAGGTTCCTGCCAGGTTGTTTTCCAAAACCCCCCCTCTACGTCACCAAAATTGCGTATCCTTTTGCAGGATAGCACCTTGCGGTTTTCTAAAATTATGTATGGGTCCTCGTTTAGTTACGTACAGGTGCTTACATGTCCTCGGTTTTTTTTGCGAAAAAGGCCTTTGGTTTTTCCGAAATTATGCATGTGTACTATAATTTTTTTAAAAAAACTTCATGCGAATTGTCGTCTTTTTTATTTCAGTTCACACGGTAGCTAGCGCGATGTGCTGCTGTGCTTACGCTGCTAGTATAAATTACGGTCCTACATTGCTGTCGCGCATGGAGAGTACTAACACTAGTGCTGGTACTACGTGATTATGGTCAGATATATTGGTAATTGATCGCGATCGGTTGATGGGAATGCATGGACTGCATTCAAGTTCCGATCGGTGGAGGTCAATTGGGTAGAGGTTGGTGGTTGCTCGTTGGCCAGTAGAGATAACTGTACACAATTGCATTGATGCAAAAAATCCAATCAAAAACCTTGTCTCACGTGCATCTCAACCTGATGTTTCGAGGTGGAGTAGTGATGTCGGACGATTGAAGATGGCGTCGTGTACTCGTAGCCTGTACTCTCTCTCTCTCTCTCTCTCTCTCTCTCTCTCTCTCTCTCTCTCTCGAAGGAAACTCGTAGCCTTTACTGCTGTTAATTTTCTAAGTAATCTTTGTACAAAATAGAACAGAAATCATAGAAATACTCCCGATATACATGTGCATATCTACTACTGCTGCTATATATTTATGCCTTCCACAATTGTCACACTACAACATATTCTTTTTGACTGTAGTTGATAATTTTTATCTATATAAAAGGTATTCCTTGTACCTTAATCGGGCCTACCAGAATTCCTCTTCTGTTCATGTGTGTCCAGGGACCATCAATATCGCTCGTACAAGTCTCCGGCCCAGAAGCGGCCCAAAGCTCTGGAAACGTAAGAAACAGCCCATACATAAATCTCTCTTGTTGCCACCCTTGCTTGCTATACCTTAGCTCCGCTTGGAGAGGTCTCAACTAATGGCAGGCAGGCGAGGTATGCTTCAGCCTGTGGCAACTGCAAGTTTGGGGAAAGGTCTACTTCTTGTCGAAACATGACATGCATTTATCATATCCTGCAGTCTTATCAGAAGATGGCCAGTCTCTATCACCAGCACAGCTTTAATTTCTGCTAATCAAAAGTTAGGTTAGTTGGTGCATTTGGTTTATGGCTTATATACGGATGAACAATAACGTGCTATTAAACGGATATACGGATAAATAATAACGTGTTGTTAAACGGTGCGTTTTTTCAAAACGGTGTCTACAGATAAATTATAGTACAAATTGTACCGAGTTCAGCTGTACTAGCCAAAATCGCATACGATTATTTCTCTTTACGTACCGCCTCTCACGAACAGCCTATAATTCAAAAACCATAGCTATAAGCCACAAGTCTCAATCTAAAAGAACTCACCCAAAATCCCATCCTAAGCTGTACTGGTGGAGCTGCTCTTAAGTAAATTAATTATCTGCAACTAATCATGCCATGTGATGACATGATTTGCATGTTGCAAAACATTCTCTGTCATTCTCAATGGTTGCTGCAGACTAAAAGCACATTCAGTACGATGTGCATTATTCCATACGTGTCTGCAACCTGAGTAGGTTCCATGCATGTCAGCAATGAGGCAAGGTCGGGGGCATTGTGCATGGCAGCTAGCCTATCATTATCTTGCGGTGATCAGATTACGCATACATGCACGATGATAAAGCAGTGTTCGATATGATGCGTAAATGTTTTGATTTATGTAGCTGGTGTGGTATAGTACACAGGAAAACGTGATTTCGCACGCAATGGAGACAGCACTCTCGGAGAGGTCAAGCTTTTCCCGTTTGCGTGATGCTGTTGGCTTCAAGAGTTCATTTCTTGCTGATGCTGTTGGCTTCAATAGTTCATTTCTTGTCCTTCTCCTCCTCTTTCTTCTCCTCTTTCTTCTCCTCCTTCTTCTCTTCCTTCTTCTCTGGCTTCTTCTCTTCCTTTGCAGGTCCAACTGAAACGATGTCGATCTTCCCCAGCTTCCTCAGCTTCTTCGCGATCGCGACGGTGTCCATGTCGCCTATGATGGTCATCTTGTTGTCCTTGAGATCTACAGATATCGAATCAATACCTGCACCCAGAAAAAAAAAGATGATGATCCTAGTATTCTATTTTCTCATCTGCAGAGCTGCTTTTATATATAACTGATGCTCAACGATTGGGTTTTGGAGTAACACGATTATAAGTTGTCTTATTATTTATGGCAGCATATTTAATGTGAAGAGATTGCTCTTTGGTGAACATCTCTGCCGACCTCATGAGTCACCGTGTTTGATCAGGCGTCGCAATCAAATTCCACCTAACAATAAACTATCCTCAAGAAAATTCAGCTATTGATCGGTGGTGAAGCTATGCTTCTGAACAATTGATCAAGAGATGAACGAACGATGAATGAGAAAGATGACAGACATCAAACAAGATTGTTTCGGTTTCTGAGATCTCTTGCAGACTCCGTTTCAGCCTCTTAGCTGTTTCGCAGAAAATGAACACGCAAATTGCCCAACAAGCAATCAGAGAAGGATATGTTGATTGCTTACCGTAGATGTCTGCGATGGCTTCAATGGCTTTCTGCTTCGACTTGTCGTCGGTCATGGTTGGAACCTTGACCACCGCCTTCTGCTAACCGTGAACAAATTAATCCTCAGAGTTCTTTCAGCCTTGAAGATGTTCAATTCCACTAACAGAAACACCAAGATCGATATGGAAAAGTGAAGGGGCTGAGGGATAAGAGGATTTCAATTTTCGCGTACCTGAGACATCTGAAGTCTTGAATGGAAAACAGTAGAGGAGAGGCTGGCTCGGGGAGAGAGACGGATACTTTCGTGACCGAAATGTGGGAAGAGTATTGGATGATGACCCTCGGGCTCATAAAGGCTGATGCAAACTGTCTTCATCTGAATGATCAGTAGCATGTCAAAACTCAAAACCGACCAGCTGTTTTCACACAGAGACTGTTCAGTTTAGGACCTTTTGTATTCATTCTTTTTCAAGTTTGAGCACATTTGTTTTTGTCGTGAACGCCATGCACAATACTAGCCGAATATCCGTACGTTGCTATGAATTAATAAAAAATATATATTACATATTTATGAAGATTATTTACTTGATTGAATCGAACCAAATGGAGATAACGATGCCATTAGAATTGCTACAAAATGCCATTTGAATTCAGACTTTTTTGATAGATGAATGCCTTGCAAGTCTGAATTCATTATACAGCAAGGGATTCTGGGACAGTTTTGGGTAAGCAGCAATGACGGCTTGAGTACAGTCAGGGCAACCCAACCTAGATACAAAAACATGTACATAAAAGAGGTATGAACAATACAAAGAAGCTGTTAACTACCCTGCAAAAAAGAAGTATATATCAAATGTATATCTAGCATAATATGAAATAACTTTGGTCAATATAAAGAGATTTAGAGGTATCAGAAATGGAATTCAATAATATTATAATCCTAATAAGTACCTACTATTGTCCATGTACAATATAATTTCCAAGGGTCTAGCTACATATACTCTTTTGTGTAGCTGTATATACTCTTTTGCAAAGACAAAACAACAATTGAGATCACAGGTGGGCTGGACTTTGGCAGTATTCTTGCAATTGAAAACTTTGGTAGTATTCTTGCAATTAAAATTTTCCGAGCAATTAGAACAGGTGGGCTGGACTGTACTTCCTAGACATAGGTTTTACCTTCACGGTTGCCTATTTAAAGAAGTGAACGATTACCCTCAAGAATTACACTTTGTAAAAATCATCTAAATCAAATCAAGTGTATATAGATGAGTTCATATTTCACAACATAAATTGAGGAACAAGTATTATTCCATAGCATTTTTTCCTACAAATATCATTTTTTTCACTTGTATAAGTACGACCATCTTGACATGCAATTACATCTTCAACAACTTGTGATGTATAGAGTTTTAAAAGTAACAATAATAACATAAAAGGTAAACTTCAGAATAATTCATCAGAAAACAACGTCAATACTAGATAGGAAAGATATTACCTATTGCCAATTGATTGAAGTGAAAATCATATGAGAACTTGATAAACCAGATGTCACACTTTGGCACAGGGTACTTCTGAAGAATATCAATGATACCCTACATATTAAAAATAGAATCGTGTTACTTTATAGGAAGACATTTAGGCCCTGATCGGTTCGGCTGAAAGCTGAAGGCTTATGGCTGAAAACACTGTAGCGGCTGAAAAAATCACTGTAGCGGCTGATGAACGTACTGTAGGGGCTGAAGGATAGTACTGTAGCACCTGAAGTGATGTACGTAATCCTGAAATAACCTGAGAGTAGTGGACGCAACATTTTTGCATGTACTAGTGACGTTCACCACAAAAATGACGACACTCGGTTTAGCAAAACGCGTTACGCAACAATTTCATATGACACGACACAAGAACAAACTAGTGCATGGAACATACAAGGGACTTCTATGAGCTCTATACCACGAGCGACGATGCTATGAAGTCACGTGTAATGGTCATGAGTCTGCGCTCATGGCATCGAGCGGCCGGACGGTGGTATGCGCGGCGCCGCCATGTTGGCGGAGGCCCGCGCTGCACTTCGGCGTCAATGATAAAGTTGTGCAACGCCATGCAAGCTGTGATGATTTTGCATTGCCCGCGATCCTTGTACATCGGAATCTTATGTAGAATGTGCCATTTGCCCTTGCACATACCAAACGCACGCTCGACGACGTTGCGCAACTGCGAGTGCCGGTGGTTGAAAACCTCGGCCATCCCCCCTGCACGTGTACCATTGTTGAAGGCAGGAAGATGGTACCGCGTGTTGCGGTATGGCGCTAGGTAACCCAACCGGTTAGGATAACCGGAGTCGACCAGGTAGTATTTGTCTGCAACAAAAAATATTGGTCCGAGACCCACTGCATACCAGTTACTCGTGGCATTGGTGGGATATGACCGGGCTCTTCGTCGTCGTCTGTATCATCGTCACAGCACATGGCAGCCAGTACAAGCATCTTTGGGAACTTGCTGCTGCCGGCATCCGCCATCACTGCACACACATGACAACAACCCATGTTACCAATCCGCATAAAAATCACGGCAGCAGCAGCAGCACTCACGGCAGCAGCGGCGGCATGCAAGGCAGCAGCAACAGCACTCACGGCAGCAGCAGCGGCATGCAAGGAGGTAATAGCAGCAGCGACATGCAAGGCAGCAGCAGCAGCACTCACGGCAGCAGCAGCAGCGGCATGCAATCTCGGTAATACAAGTAATAGCACATGCAGTAATGGGTAATACAAGTAATAGCAGCAGCATCCATACGGTTCAAAGTTCAACCGACATAAATATCACATAAGGTTCAATACAGCAACATCCATACGGTAGCATAATAAAAAGTTCAACAATATGCGTACTCAACCAACAACCCGCAACAATATGATTAAACACTTAACCAACAACCCGCAACAATATGATTAAACACTCAACCAACAACGCTCAACAATAAGCCTAAACACTCAACCAACAACGCATCAACTCGTATGTCCTCACGGCTTAGCTCGAAGTAGTTCCCAAGTACGCCTGATCCAGTTGAGCCGACCCTCACTCGTTTCCAAGCAGGCGAAGCTGTTGCGGCACTCCGGACGCATGAAAAGCTGCGTAGCGTAGAAGTGCTGCGTACAAGGTTCTGCTTGCCCTGCGTGTTCAAGCGTGAGAACGGCTTGTTGTGTGCCTCCACCTCCTCGGCGCACACTTCCAAGAACACCTTCGTAAGGGCATTGTCCCACATTGCCGGCGCCATCTGCAGGCATCGCGGCGAAGGGTATTCAAACTTTACATATGACAGGGGAACGACATATCATTATATCCAAACTCATTCCTTCGTAGGAACATACTAACGGGCACAAAGTGTACAAAGCTTTCGGTTTCTAGGTTTATTTGTCAGTAAACTATGCACCTGTTTGCAGGATGGTAGCAGAGAACCTATGCATTTCATTGTTTGCTTAGCTTATTTACAACAATTACAAGCAAAGTGATAGTGAGACAAGTGTGTGTTGGTACAAGGACTAGAGTTATCGGTTCGGCAAGGACCATACCTCCAGCCGCCGTTCGTTGCTGCGCCGATGCGGGGGTGAGCTCGGCCGGAGCTTGAAGGGTCGCCGCTTCTTCTTGGCCGACGCGCCGCCGCGCGCGCGCTGGCTCTCCGTCGTCGGCGGAGGTGGCGGCGCTCTTACGCCCGGATGCACGCACGGCGACGACGAACTTAGACGGGACCTTCCACGGGGCGGCGACCTTGGGCGGGGGCGTCGCGCGGGGCGGCCGTCGCCCTTGCGGATCCGGCGCGGCTCGTCCCGCGGATCTGCGTTCCCGCCTCGAGCCCGCACGAGAGGCACGCCACGGACGAGGGACGAGTGGGGAGGAGGCGACTGCCGCCGGCGATCGGTCGCCGCCGCCGGCCGGCCGGGCGGATAGCCGGCACTCGCGGGTGGCGACGACCGGGCAGGCGCATTCGAGGGGAGAGTTCGATTTGGGGGAGCGTCGGTCTAACCCTAACGCCTCGTGTGGAGCATTTGCGGGAGATCGATTTGGGGGCGCATTCCGCAAGGCTTCGCGTGGAGCGGTCGGCTTCGCCTGGAAGCTGCGGCTTGGGCTCAAATCATCAGAGCCGCTTCAAAAACCTGCGACCGCAGCGACGCGACCTGGCCGAGCTGATCGGTGCCTTAGTATGGGTAGGGACACCAAATAACATAACCGAAAATAATTTAGTGCAATAGATAAGTATAATGTGTTAAGGTCTATAATTCTTATATCACCTCCCCAAGACTTTGTTTTTTCATTTTTGGCTCCCACAACACAATTTAATTGTCAACACTCTACAAAATCAAGGTAGCACATATCAGATGTACTCATCATTCAGGAAGTAACCAGATTAGCATTGGAAAATGAGGTTGTAACAGTAATCTAGTGACTGAAAAGACAACAACATGATGGGATGGGGAGAAAGGGTGAGAGAGATAGAGGTTGGGGACTGACTGGAGGACATCGAGCAGGTAGGCAATGAAGTCGTACCATGGCTACGGGATCAACGACAGCCGGAGATGGACCAGGCTAGAGCCCAACTGGGGGCAGGAAGCTGATGGTGAGGAGGATGACACCTCGGCAATGGTAGGGATGTGGTACTGGGGTCGGAGGCGGAGCTCTAGGAGCCAAACTTGATGGAGGACCACCACGCGCGTGGATCTAGGGGAGGCGGAGCGCAGTGAATAGAGATGGCAATGGGTACCCGATACCCGAATACCCGACGGGTTTTACCCGATAAAGAGACGGGTATAGAAAATTTTATGTACCCATGGGTACGTTATTGGGCGAAATCCTCTACCCGCCGGGTAGGCGAGTGCGGGTGTGGGTATATACTACCCATACCCGCCTACCCGCGGGTAATGAATACCCGTATTAGACAACTAGACATCCCACTCAAATGTTAATTTTATTATCTACTTGTTGTTGATTGTTTATTTGTTTGTCATATGTTGATATGACCATGTCAAGTATGTTTATGTGATGTACTAATTTTGATCATTAGACGTTTTTGTGCTTGGCATGTATGATTAATGAATGTCTAAATTGATGATATTCTTATGTGTTGAACCGGGTATGCTTATGGTGCACGGTTACCCGTCGGCTAGTAATACCCGCGCGGTGCGGTATGGGTAAATTTTCCTACCCGCGTGCGGATACGGGTAACCCGACGGGTAAATTTACACCTAGCGGGTACGGGTATGGAATGGCAATACCCGATGGGTATTTACCCGTTGCATCTCTAGCAGTGAAGAGGCACCGACATCGGTGTAGGAGGCAATGAAGGACGAGGCAGGGGAGAGGGAAAAGGCAACGGGGGGTAGCAGGGGAGGCAGAGTGTGGGGAAGAGGTGACGATACCGGCATAGAAGGGGGCGACAAAAGAGGAGGAGCAAGTAGGGGAGAGGGGGAAGGCGGTGGGGGTGGGAAGGGAGGGTGTGAGGCGGTGGAGTGGCGACGAATAAGGAGGAGCATGCGGAGGTGGGAGGGAGAGGGTGAAGCAGTAGAGTGGAGAGGAAGGAGAAACATGCAGGGGTGAGAAGGGAGGGGGCAAGGTGCACATGTCGGCGCGGTGTTTTATGTGAGGAGGGGAAGGGAGTGGCAGATGAACCACTAATGGTGAACCATAACCACCAACTCTATCTTTTAAGTAGTAGAGATAAGTTGTTGCTGTGGTTAACATCCACATGTGCGGAGGTTATCTATATAAATAAAACAATTGGTGAGATTCAAGGCATCTTCTTCGTTTGAAGGCAAGAAAATCTCACAATAATTCTAAAAAAAATTTAAAAAAATTCTCACATTAATCTAGAAAAAAAGAAAAACATCTCCACTACTTATTTTAATGGGATCAGATTATAACAGTGTAGACTAATCATATATGTATATTATAGTTGTATAGCAAATATAATTGTATTTAATTATAAGCAGTAGAGTTGTATACTAAAGATAATTATATTATAATATCTATACACACAATTATAAAGGTAAATTTTTTAGTTACTATTAATAACACCAAGACAAACAAGTCCATTTCAGAGTATTTCCTAGCGTCAGGATGTCAGGTTGCCCAAGTTGACACCGATGACTCACTGATTAGACTTTCAGTGGCCAAATGACTAAGCCTAGTCTGTAGGCATGTGCACTTTCTCTGTGAAAGGAAAGGGGGCAAAAAAAAATCTTCAATCTTGCGTGCAAGAAAAATATGCTTAGGATGTTTTAACTTTTTTATCAGCCGAATGAGTGGCTTTGGAATCCCACATGCGAGTTTGGCAGGAAAAAAATCTTCTATGTTGATTTACCAAAAATTTGAAAGAAAGGGCAACGAAACTGTAAAAGAAATCCTCAGTATAGGGGCTGTTTGGTTGCCTACATGTGCTCATACAGCTGCATAAGCGTGGTCAGGCTGAGGAGGGAAGCTCCTTTCTACTCAGCCTGACTCTAGTTGATTTTTTGCATCCACTTGTGCAGGCTCTCTCCTCCATGCAGGCA
This sequence comes from Dendrocalamus sinicus, assembly GCA_036346575.1. Taxonomy (NCBI): domain Eukaryota; kingdom Viridiplantae; phylum Streptophyta; class Magnoliopsida; order Poales; family Poaceae; genus Dendrocalamus; species Dendrocalamus sinicus. Next base: position 52,869,786 of record CM070648.1, on the reverse strand, counting down.
ATCAAATACCATCTTCCTGCATGCACAGGTGCAAACCACCCGTATGCAGGCAACCAAACAGTCCATAGCCTCTGAAACGCGTCTGTCTGATTTTGGGCCAGAAGTAGTACGGAGTGCTTGGAAGCCTGGTCGAGGCCTGCAATGCCGAATGAGCCCACAGCCTAGGCAGCCTGAATAAACCCCAAAAAAACCCTACTCCCCCACTGTTCTCCTCTCCTATGGCCGCCGGCGGCCACCTGCGGCTGGTTTCCTCCTACTTCGGCGACGTCTCCGCGCTCTCCTTCCTCCCCTCCTCTCCACGCCCTCTCCTCCTCGCCGGTACCATCCTCCTCCTCCACCCCCCCACTATCCCCGTCTCCACCTTCCTTCCTCTGCGTTTCTACCTGCGTGTTTGCTGCGCGCCGCCTATGCGTTGCCTTTGTGTGTGTTTGCATGAGCTGGCGGGTGATGATATCTATGGCCTTCGCCTTGTTGCTGCAGGCACTGGATCAGAGCTGCTCGTCTACGATGTGGACGCCGCCAGGCTCGTCGCCTCCTTCCGGGTGTTCGACGGCGTGCGCGTCCACGGCATCCAGCCCCGCGAAACCCCCAATTGCTCCAACGATTCGCCTCCTGCCGAGCTCACCGTCGCCGTGTTTGGTGAGAGGAGGGTGAAGCTTTTCACTCTCCGCCTCGACGCGGAGGACGGCGAAGCGGTTAGCGTGCGGTTGGTGTTTGAGCAGAGGCTCCCAGGGTTTGATCACTGGGTGCTTGACGCTTGCTTCCTGGAGGTATAAAGGCTTGCCCCTCTCTCTCTCTCTCTGGTCCCTGCTTTTACGCTGAAAATTTTATTTTCGTTTTTTCCTTTTCCTTAATGGGTGTTGATACAGGTCGCCTGATAGATTTTCTTGACCCATATTCACGTGTAGTCTCTTAAATCGAAGTGATCCCTGTTGCCAATGCAAGCTAGCACACTTTAATTCGCAAGAGCACATGTGCTCGACTTCACGATCACCATCACCAAGTGAAGCCCTATCGTGCTTCCAATTCTCAACAAAAAGGTTGAACGATCTCTATTCTCGAAACACTCCCCATTCTCCCTCAGGATGGTTCGGCCATTATGGAAGAACAAGAGCAAAAGCTTTTCAATCTATTATCAAAGTGGTCTAAGGTTCAATGCACGAATTACATGAGTATGTATGACCCCTAGGGTCGGCAACAAGACACACAAACCGACTCTAACTCATTCCCACATGTATTGGACTTAAACTCAAATAAAAAGGAAACCCTGATTTTACAGCCATCACATTGTTTTGGATATTGTGGTACGACCAGAAGGCTTTTGAGGCTGGCTTCTTACCCATTGGATGTGCATTGGAATAAGCTTTCCAACAAGCACAAGAATATCTGAATCAGACTCTGTTTGTGACAGTCATGGCTTTTTTATTACGGGCCTGTTGGGGTATCCCAAACCGAATCCGAACTGAGTTCTGAATTGATTCCGAGTTAGATTTCGGTTGGGCTTGTAGAAATTTTGAATTGGGCTTGGAAACCTTATCTAAAACTTAGGCTTTATGTTCTTGGACTTCTCCCCTTTTGCTCTCCCACCGCATGGGCTGTGATATATACTTGGCCGCATGGGCCCCTATGTAGCACGGACACGTGGCAAAACAGCCGTATCCGTGTCCAACACCGTGTTGGACACGGATACGACACGGACACGTCTTCGACACGTGTCGAAGACGTATCGGCCGATTTTAGAATTAATTTTAATTAGTAAAATTCTCGACACGTGTCGGACATACTAAATATATGAGTCAGACACGGCCTGGACACGGCCGGCCCATAACACACGCACGGCGTGCCCTAACTCTAACGCACACATCGCACGCACGAGCGGCCGAGCGCGTTATTCCCATCGGCCTCGCGCTGCTCCGCTTGTCCGCATCGGCCGCCGCACCGCCGCCCCGCAGCTCGCCGCCGCCGCCTCGCACTCGCGCCGCCGCCGCTCCCACACTCGCTGCCACCCGTCGGCTTCCACCCCAAGCGCCGCCGGCTTCTTCCCCACTCGCCGCCGGCTTCTTCCCCACTCGCCGCCGGATTCGTCCCCGCGCGCCGCTGGCTTCCTTGCCAAGCACTGCCGGCTTCTTCCCCAAGCGCCGACCGTCGGCTTCCTCCCCAAGCACCGCCAGCTTCTTCCCCGCGCGCCGCCGGATTCGTTATTGCAGTTTAATAAGCATGTGGAAACATAGAAAATAATACATACATACATATATATAATTTATATATTATTTAAATATATATAGCCGTGTCGCCGTATCGATCTTTTTGGGAAAATGGCGAATTCCCGTGTCGGTGTCGTGTCGACGTATCCGTGTCCGTGCTACATAGATGGGCCCTTGCCTTTTTGCTTGCTGGCTGCATGGACCTTACCTCTTTGGCTTTCTTCTTCCTTGTTCTTCTCCATTGCTTTGACAGCAAGTGTGGATGTCCCCTTGTGTTTCTCCAATCTCCATTGCTTTGGTCCCGGCCTTCCTCTCGGATCCAAAGTCTTCCATTGTCAAACCTGCACAAAGTAGTGATATAAGGTAATATTCCATTCTCATGAATAACATTAGTAGGAATAGATAAAAAAACGAGTTCACCTTAATGTTAAACTTCTTTTCCGAAGCTCTAGCTCTTTTAGCATGCACATGTTGTTCTGAAGTGCTTGATGAATGACACGGAACAACATAGCCAAGGATGTCCTCATCAGGTGTTCTCGTGATTTGGGTGCAGGTGGATGGGCTGCTTGCGATCGGTTTGAGTGACAATTCAGTGTCATTGTGGGATTTGAGTGAGCGTCTGTTAGTTACCGGAGTGAAATCTCCAGGTTTGATGAGCATCTTGCTGTTCCCTTGCTCCAAATGGCATAATCAGTGCTAAAATCTCTGTTGATATTTGGTTGTGGTGTTGCTTTCTGGATGCAGAGAAGTGCCTTCTGTATTCGATGAGAATGTGGGGAGACTCTCTTCAATCTCTACTTGTGGCATCTGGAACCATTTTAAATGAGGTAAGCTTTCCAGGCTCGCTCTCTGCTCCAGCCTCCAGTACAAGGAAAATTTGAGACAAATTCTTGGTTTTCTGTACGAGTGAGATTTTATTTCATGGAGAAATTCGTTTTAAATAGTACCTCTGTTTCCCAGATTCTTATTTGGAAGTTGGTGCCCCGAATGCTGGGGTCCTCCTCGTCATGCTCATACAAAGTGGACGCTACTGGTGTTGAGAACCACAAAAATCTACATTTTAGTGATAAGCAATACATGGCAGTTCATCTTGGAAGGCTGAAGGAACATGAAGGTTCAATATTTCGAATAGCTTGGTCCTCTGATGGGTCGAAGTTCATGTCTGTTTCTGATGATCGGAGGTTGGTCATTTTGCCTTCCACTTCTCTCTGCATTGCCCGCATCAGATTTGCTTTGCTGAATTATCCAGCACTAAAACCTTTTTTTTTGTTTCACATGATCATCTTTTGTGATATGGCAGTGCTCGCATCTGGATATTAAGTTGCCAGTCACAGAAATTTGTCAATCAGGCGGCCAAACTAGACGATGTCAAGATCATACCGAAACTCACACTTTTTGGGCACAGTGCTAGAATTTGGGATTGCTATGTATCTGATTCTGTAAGTTTGTTGCACCCCAAAAATGGATTTATATCTGCATCATGCATCATTTGTTTGGTGATAGCCATTTTCTCAATGCTTTCTTTGTACTCATAACTCAAGTATGGGCACATAGAACTAAAGGGTTTTTTTTTCATTAGAAAAATATAACTTAAGGTTTGTAGCTGTTTTTGTAGTACTAAATATATCTTACTGTTTCATCCTGAACTTGCCTTTTAGATAATTATAACTGCTGGTGAGGATTGTACTTGTTGCATTTGGGGCATGGACGGAAAGCTAATCAAGATGTTCAAAGAACACATGTAAGTTGGGCAGATTCAGTAGGCTGAAGTTTGACTACTTGGACTTGCAAGAAGTGTTTCCCAAATGAGAACTTAATTTGCTATGCTGCCTCTAATGTTACAGTGGTCGAGGAATATGGCGATGTTTATATGATCCAAGCTCACTACTTCTGATTACTGCGGGGTTCGATTCAGCAATCAAAATGCACCATCTATGTAACTCCTCTTTTCATGACATAGTGGAAGAAAAGATGATCTCAGCTGGTCTGAACTATGATTCTGAGGTCTTCAAAATATCTCCCATAGCGTCAGGGCAATATGGCCCCCTAGATAGGTATGGCATATTTCTGTGTTGTATCATAATCTGCAAGTTATCTATATCTTTCATGGTGTGAAAGTGATTATTCATTTGGTTCATGACAGCAAAAGCGAGTATGTCCGATGCCTACACTTTGCAGAAGAAAGTGTTCTCTATGTTGCCACAAACAATGGATATCTGCATCATGTTGAGCTCTCTAACACAAAAGATGTAAGATGGACTGAGGTTATTCAGGTTGCTGAGAAAGCACCAATTATCTGCATGGATGTCATGACAATGTACTCGGACTTTTCTTTGAATAGGGAGGATATAGTTGCCCTTGGAGATGGTCATGGAAATGTTACTATTATCCGTTTAACCGGTGGCAATCTTGAACCTGAAGTAGATTTATCTTTTACCTGGTCAGCAGAAAAAGATAGACAACTACTAGGACTATACTGGTGCAAGTCACTTGAATGTAGGTCCGTGGATTGTTTAAATTTGTACTACTTAATTATCTCAATTAGCAGGCAATTATTGTTCTCAACAGTTTCTCTTTCTTTTCTTTCTTGCAGCCACATTTTCACAGCTGA